>JAJHZJ010000453.1:827500-1381494 GCA_023548195.1 Bettongia penicillata ogilbyi
GAGGGCAGGAGATGGGGGCTGTCCTCAGTCGTCCCCAGAGCAGCCACCTCCCCTTTTCTGGCTTAAAATTCCTCATGAGAAGACCTCCTCACTCCCCTCCACAGTTCTGTGGCCCAACTACCCTCACAGCTGGAATACTCTTCCTCCTCACCTCCACCACCTGGCTTCCTGGCTTTAGACTTAGCTCAAAGCTCCACCTTCTGCAGCCCTCCTCAATCTGGGTGCCCTCTCTGCCCATTGTCCCCTGTTCATCCCTTCTTTGTACACTATTGTTGGCATCTTGTCTCCCCCATTATATTATATTATATTATATTATATTATATTATATTATATTATATTATATTATATTATATTATATTATATTATATTTTGTCTTCCCCTCAATAATTAGACTGGGAGCTCCTTGAGAGCAGGGACTGCCTTTTGCCTGGCACACAGTAGGCATTAATAAATGTTCAGTGACTCACTAATGCCCTCATTTTCCAAATGAGGCCGTGATTGGTGCAGTGAATTTGCCCAAGATCACACAACTTTCAAGGAGAAGAGATAAGATTTGAACCCATATTCCCTCACTCTGAAGTCAGTACTATGCCATGCTGTCTTCCTAGTCTGCAGAAATTATATTTCTTTACTTATTATAGTGAACAATTTAACGTGATAAACCCCAAGCATGGGAGCCATTGATTTAGAAGTTTTCCTTAGTTAAGTCAGCAAGCATTTGTTAAGTGCTTACTATGTACCAAGAGGCAGCTGGGTGGCTCAGTGGATAGAACACTGAACCTGGATTAAGGAGGAACAGAGTTCACCTCTGGCTTCAGACTCTTACTGACTGTGTCACCCTGGGTAAGTCACTTAATCTGTTTGTCTCTGAAGAAGCAAATGGCAAATTCCTCCAGTATCTTTGCCCAAAACCTCATGGACAGTATTGGTGTGATATGGTCCATGGGGCCATGAAGAGTTGGACGGGACTGAATGAGCGAATGACAACAACATGCCAGGCACTGTGCTAATGACCGAGGCTCTCAAGGAGCTCTTAGTCCAATAAGGGAGATTAATAATAGCTCACATTTATATAACACTATAAAATTTGCCAAGTGCTTTACAAGTTATCTCATTCTATGCTATTATTAGCCCCATTTTACCAATGAATAAATGGAGGCAGAGAGAATTTAAGTGACTTGCCTAGGGTCACACAGGCAGGATTTGAACTTGGGTCTTTCTGACTCCAAGTCCAGCATTCTATCTATCCATTGCAATTGAGGAGAGAAATCTCTGTACTTTTCAAAAGATGCCTGGGAAGAATATGGAACCCTGGAATTTCATTTCTCTATTTGGTGGCCACCACCAAACCCTAGAGCTATAACTTGGAATCCTGACACTGGCATTAAATTCAACATAGGGTAGAGGTTAGGTGAGAATCCAAGGCACATTCACTCCTATGTGTGATTGTAGCAGACTTGTGAGCTAGAGAGGTTTGGGAATTTGGAGGCCAGAGCTTTGGAAGGGGCCAGTTCTTGGGATGGAAGAGGCTGTTCAGACCACCAGGGATCAAAAAGTACTTCAGGGGGCCTAAGAGAACAGCCAGCTTTGAAGAAGATACCAAAATATCCATCTTCAGGAAGAAAGTCAGCTTTCAGTGAACAGTAGGAGGTGAAGGGATGGTGTGAGGAAGAGCTCCAGGCTGCAGGGAGGTTGTTAACCACTGAGGCTTACTACTTACTTCTTACTATAGGGGGTGGGAAAGGATTGGGACGAACCTTCTCCACTTGGCCACTGGCTGCCGAAACTGGATGTCTTGCCTTGAGTCTTCAGGCCAACTGGTATACTGGGGACAGTTTCTCTTGCAGGAAAATTGCCTTGAGATAGGACATAGACCCTCTGAGGACTGGGTAGCGAAGCAGACCCTTCAGGTAACTGGAATTCCACTGGGCAAAGAATGAAGCTGCTCCTGGATCTGTGTTTGGTCCTTCTATATTAACAACCTGAATAAAGCCACAGAGGGCATGTTGGCCAAATGTGCTGACAGGTGTAATTAACAAGTTAGATGATGATCAGAAAATAAAGGTCAGAGGCTAGCCTTACATAAGAATAAAGACATATTTGGATGCAAAATGTCACCTTTATCATTACAAGATGGGGATGGGGGTGAGGGGAACATGGCCAGATGGAATTTCCTCTGAAAAAGATCTAGGATTTTTAGCAGACTGAAAAGTCAATATGTCAACACTGGGATATGGTGGTCAAAAAGCTACTGCCAGTGGTATACTGGTAAATCTTTAACAAAGAGCTCTCTGGGGGGAAAATGTACACAGGATACACTTTTGGGATTAATCTTCATTTTTAAAGTTTTCTCCATCACTTTCTCAAGTCTAGACAAACATCAAAACACCAAGTCCTGATTTGTAGCCTTAGTTGATTTCTGAGGGTGTAAAGGCTCTTACTGAAAATTTGACAATCAGCTCCAGTGGTTCAAGCTGACTCCAGTATAGCCCTGGCTACTGGGTCTTGGATGCATTAAGAGATGAAAGGTGCCAGGGCTAGGTAGCTGATAGTCTTACTGCACTCTAACTCAGTCACACATTTCGAGGACTGTTTTCATTTCTTTCTGGGTACTAGATTTTATCTAGGTCATTGATAAGCTGAGATAAGTTTAGCTCATCTCCAGTTTAGCAATAAATGTCACTCTCCATGGAATTTAAATGTATTTTAAGAAAACTTTCATGGAAATGCATTGTAGAGCTTCTGTCTTAAGGAAATGGCTAAGATTTTTTCTGAACTTGGTCATCTCTAACACATACATGTCACTAAAAGCTGACAACCATAAGGGAGAAAAATATTTCTTTAGTTGTTCAATGATGTCCAACTTTTTGTGACCCTATGGACCATAGCATTCCAGGTCCTTCTCTCCTCCACTACCTCTTGAAGTCTGTCCAAGTTCATGTTTGTTGTTTCCATTATACTATCTGTCCATCTCATCTTCTGCATCACCTTCTCCTTCTGCCTTCAAACTTTCTCAACTTCAGGTTCTTTTCCAAGGAGCCCCATCTTCTGATTATGTGACCAAAGTATTTAAACTTCAGTTTCAGTATTTGCCCTTCCAGTGAACACTCTAAATTGCTTTCTTTAAGTGTTGACTGATTTGATCTCCTTGCTGTCCAAGGGTCTCTCAAAAGTCTCCAGCACCATGATTTGTAAGTATCAATTCTGCGGTACTCAACTATCTTTATCATCCAACTCACACAGCCATACATTCCTACTGGAAAATCCGTAGCGTTGACTCTATGGACTTTTGTCAGCAAGGTGATGCTTTTTGGTACACTGTCAGATTTGCCACAATTTTCCCTCCAAAGAGCAATTGTCTGTAATTTCATGGCTGCAGTCACTGTTTGCAGTGATCTTTGAGCCCAAGAATATAAAATCTGATACTGCTTCCATTTCTTCTCCTTATATTTGCCAGGAAGTGATGGGACCAGTTGCCCTGATCTTTATTTTTTTTTAAATGTTAAGCTACAAGCCAGCTTTTACACTCTTTTCTTATACTCTCCTCAAGAGATTTCTTAATTCCTCTTCATTTTTTGTCATCAGATTGGCATCATCTGCATATCTGAGATGGTTGATATTTCTGCCAGAAACTTTAATTCTGGATTTTGATTCATCCAGCTGGACATTTCACTTGATATATCCTGCATATAAATTGCATAAATAAGGTGATAGTACACAGTCTTGTCATACTCCTTTTCCAATCTTAAACCAATCAGTTGTTCCATGTTCAGTTCAAACTGTTGCTTCTTGACCCTCACACAGGTTCTGATTCAGGTTCCTCAGGAGACAAGTAAGATAATCTCCCATCTCTTTGAGGACTTGCTGTATTTTGTTCTGATCCGCACAGTCAAAGGCTTTAGTGTAGTCAATGAAGCAGAAGAAGAAGTTTTTATGGAACCCCTTTGCTTTGTCTATAATTCTGCAAATGTTGGCAATTTGGTCTCTAGTTCCCCTGCCTCTTTTAAAACCAGCCTGCTCTTATGGTAATTCTTATATTACATATTGCTGAAGCCCAGTTTGTAGATTAGTCATAACATAATCTCACACAATTAGTTTTCTCCTCTTAGAAAGAGGCAGCATTGTGTACGGCACTAGATTTAGAATCAGGAAGACCTGGGTTCAAATCCTGCCTCAGACACTTACTAGCTGTGTAACCCTGGGCAAATCACTGAAGTTCTTCTTAGTTCCCTAGCTGTAAGACTATAAGTTGTAGAGAAAGTGCTAATTTGCACAAGTAGAGGGAGTTTCCTCATGTGGTAATTTTCCCATACCAGTGAAATCACAGGTCCTGTCCCTATGCCTATTAATAAAGTAGAGGAGCACAACCAGCATGAGAAAGGGTTTTACTTTCATACTATTTATTTTTTTAATGAGGTAATTGGAGTTAAGTGACTTGCCCAGGGTCACACAGGTAGTAAATGTCAATGTCTGAGGCTGGATTTGAACTTGGGTCCTCCTGACTCCAGGGATGGTGCTCTATGTCTTTCATACTGTACAAAGATTGAGGGTGTTTATTCTGGAGAAAAGAAAATTTAATGGGAAACTATGAACACTTGATTGATTTATACTTGGAGACAATTATCCCATTCCTCTCACCTGCTGTGTGCCAGGTTCAGTGCTAGGCATGATGGGGAGAACAGAAGCAATTCAAATACAAAGAAGGAAGTAGTTCCTGCTTTTAAGTGATTTACATTCTAATGAGGGAAATAAGTACACACATAAGCATATAGAGAATCAATGTATAGAAAAAATACTCATAAACACAAATTACTTAAAACAAAGCGGTTTGGGGAGTTGGGCTGTCCCAGTTTAGGGCAGGGAGCAGGAAAGGGTTCATATAGAAGGTGGTGCTTGAGCTCCATGTCTGAAGGGAAGATGAGGAGGGAAAACATTCCAAGTATGAGAGATGGCCAGAGCAAAAGTGTGGAGGAGAGAAGAAAAAATGCATTTAAAAGGTTCTCATGTCAAAAAGGAACGAAAACTTGTTCTGTTTGGCATCCTAGAGGGCAAGGCTAGGAACACTGGGTGGGGAGTGGCAAAGAGACAAGTTGAGGCTTGGAGTTCTTTAAAAGTGGGATGAAGGATCTCAGTGGGCAGTGAGTTCCCTGTCCCTGGAGATTTCCAAACAAAGGAGAAATGAGCAGGTACAATGTGGAAGGGATCCTTGGTTGCTCCACTCCTCTCCCAACCTTCCTCCTGACTTTTGGGACATTTTTCTACCAGGACCCAGCAGCTTTCTCACCCTTCCTCTGATTGGTCAGTTCCTCCCAGAATCACCATTTTAAGCAAAGTGCCCAGGCCAGCCACCGTCACACCTACCTTGCTCTCTGGGCTCAGATCCTGTTTTTCCATCCTCCCTTCCCCTGGTTTTCAACTCTCTTTTGTGTGCTGTCTTCCTCCATTAGAGTCTAGGCTCCCTGAGGGCAGGGGCTGTCTTTCTTTTTGCTTCTATTTATATTTCCAGCACTCAGCACAGTGCCTGGCCCATAAAGAGTCCTTAACAAATGCACGATGTCTTGACTTGATTTGCTAAGTATGGCCTGACTTCAGAGGTGCCTTCCCACACTAAATATGAAATTCTGTGAATTTAGATTATTCCACATTTTAAACCCTATCTCTCACTGTGGAAATGAAAGGCTTTGTTCTTTTATTAAAAATAATTTCACACCTCAGGAAGCAGATGCGGGGAATGTATTTGAGAGGACTAGGACAAAAGACCTACCTAGGGCTCTTGAAATCCAATAGTGTAGAGAGATCTTTTCTTTCCTCGAAGGCCTTTGTCCTCTGGTCATACCATTTGCGGGGAGGGGGTTGTGCTTCCTCTGGTGGTGATGATCATTTCTATGTCTCATTTTCTGCTCCTCTAGGGGCTGCGGCTGCCACTGTCCTGGACTCCCAAATCTCACAGCATCTACCCTGCCTTCTCTCCGTATCCTGAAGGAGGCAAAGGTCACACTCTCTGAGGCTGGATGCCCCATCTTCCAGGGCAACTATGCCTGGAGCTGGACTGCCCTGCTCCCCCTGATGGCTCCCCACTTCCATCTCTGGACTCTGGGCTTTTTCTCTGGCTGTCTTCTCTGCCTGGAATGCTCTCCCTCCTCTGCTCTGACTACTGACCTCCCTGACTTCCTTTAAATTCCCCCTAAAGTCCCACCTCCTACAAGAAACCTTCCCTAACTCCTCTTCACTCTAGTACCTTCCTTCTTTTAGTTACTTCCTATTTGTCCTGTATATAGCTGGCTTTGTAGGTAATGATTTGCATGTTGTCTCTCTCATTAGACTTTCAGATCTTTGAGGGCAGGGTCTGTCTCTTGTCACAGGTAAGTCACATGCTCTCTGAGCCTCAGTTTCTATGTCTATAAAATGCAGAGTTTGGACTCTATGGCCTGAGTTCTTTCCTGGTTCGATCCTATGATGAGATCACTTAAGCTCCCCAGGCCTCAGTTTTCTCATTTGTAAAATGAAAAGGTTGGACTAGATGACTTTCAATGGTCCTTCATGCTCTAGATGTAGGATTCTGTGATCTTAGGAGCCCAGGAAAGGATGCTGTCTTTGGAGTCAGAGGACCTGGGTTTGAATCTCAGCTCTACTCCTTTCTCCTTGGCTCCGTTCCTTCCTTATATAAAAGGAGGCAGCTGGATTAACAGCCCCTATAATCCCATCTTCTTCTAAATTTCATTGCATAAGCCTTAGGCTCCCAACCTCAGTGGTACTGGTGTGACCCCAGAGTGGCTGGACCTCTCCAATGAATTCTGTTTCCAGCAGCCCCCCAAATCTCCTCCTCCTAATCAGCTGCTCAAGTAACTTTTTTTAACTGCTCATTTCTTACCCATGTCTTGAGGCTTTTGGGTAATAAAAGTTTCCTGTCCTTCAGTTTATATGACCTGCCAGTAGTCATCAGTCTGTCCCTCCAGGGCTGGAAATGAGACTCTGAAATAGCTGGGTGTTTAATAAATGCTTGTTGATTTATCAGCGGGTCAATCAGATCCCAACTCCATCAAAGCATCAAGGTTACATTTGCTTTGTGGTTCAGCAGAAAAGAGCCCTGGATTGGAGTCAGAGGATTAGGTTTCAAACCTTGTTTCTTCTTGACCAAGTGTCTTCCCCTCTTGAACTCCCAGTTTTCCTCTGTGTAAAATGAGAGCTGAGGTAAATGAGGTCTGAGGTCCTAGCTCCACATCTCTGATCCCATGATCCTGTCTGGTGGAATATCCAAGTTCTAATTGGGTACCTCGTGGCTACTGAATCCCAGAAGGATCACTCTCCAGGTCAGGGGAGGGATGCCCCACATTAGTGGAATCACAGGATTGTACAGAATGGAGGAAAGTCCATTGTGGGTTCATAGGGACTAGGTCAAAAAAAAAAAATGATTTGCGGTAGAAGTTGGAAGAACATTTGTTCTTGTAGACAAGTCAGTGACTCATGACTTGTCTTCCTTAACTCTCTCATTGACTCAGCATCTGACTTTGAACAAGTCACTTAATCTCGGTTTCCCAGTGCTGGTTTCTCTGTCTGTAAGTTATAAATAAATAATGGAGCTAACAATGCTTGATTGCTTGTACCTTGTGATTCTCATGGGAATGTTCCATGCAAAGACTGAGGATGACTGTTATTTATAGCCAAAATAGCAACTTGAGTAGAGTAGAATTCCTTTAAAAAATATTTTTATTGATGCTTTTTGTTCTGTTTATACTACAGTCAATTTCTGATAATGATGCCTTCATTGGGCCGACTCTCTCCTAAAGCAAAGAAAATCTCCGGGTGCAGAGCCTGAGCTGAGAGGGTATGCAGAATTCTCGACCTGCAGTTCACCCCCTCTCTGCTGGGAGGAGGAAATGTGTTTCATTCCAGGACCACTGGACTCAAGATTGGGCATTGAATTATGTGTCTCCTTTCGTACTACATGCAGTTAATTCTGCATCATGTTCTTTGGTCTCTGCTTTCTTGACCCTTTATCGGTCCGTGTAACTTTGACCATGTTTCTCAGAATTCCTCATGGTCATCTTTTGAAACTGTAGAGCTACATCCTGGAGAGGAGACAAGAACCCCTTAAATCTAACCTTGCCTCTCCATATTCTGATTTGTTCCCTACGATGACCCTTTTGTGTTTTCAGCTGCCATCTCATTTCTCAAAGATAAGGAGAGGTCATTCCCTTCATCTGGGGTAGCCATAGGTGAGTCAGCATCATGTGGAGGACTTCCTCAGGGTTACCCTCATGGGACCCTTAATACTTGCTTTGAACTGGAATTTATTGTTGAACTCTTTGGAGGTAACTGGAATATTGTGATAGAATGTTGGACTTATCCGAAATCAGAAAGATGAGTTCAGATCCTGCCTCTGACACAAAGCTGTGTAACTGTGGGCAAGTCACTTAGCCTCTGAGATTCAGTTTCCCATTCTGTACAACGAGGATAATGATGCCTGTTTTACCTCTCATACTGGATTTCTGTGAGGTTCAGATAAGATAATGTGTGCAAAGTTGTTGGCAGACCTCAAAGAGCCATCATTATCATTAAGTAATTGGACACTACAAAATCAATGGTCCTTAACTCATAGGAATTTACTATCTTTCCCTCTCTTGAGGGAGAAAAATTTTATCATGGAAACAAAAAACTGCATCAGCAAAGTTTTCTGTTCTCCTTCCTGTGGCCCACTGGAATCATGCACCCTAGTTCAACTACCTGTCTTTGGGCCTCAGTTTCCTCATTTGCAAAATGAGGGGATTGGGCTTCAATCCTAGAGAACTGAAGATGAAACATGAGGCTACCTGATTCCTGACATATTTCCCAGGCAACATGCAGAACGAGGACCTTCTTTGTGGGGTGTAGCCAATATGGGAATTTGTTTTGCTTGGCTTATCCTCAACTGGATACAAGGAGTTTGTTTTTGGAGGAAGGGAGAGAGAAAAGAAATGATTGTTAATTAAAACAAAATTTTAGAAATGAGAAGGATGGGCTACATGGCCAACTCTAAACTGATGTTCCCATAAAGACCTTTCAGCTCTGCCGATTTCTGTCTTGATGGCATCCAAAGTCATTCCGGCTCATTCTGGCTCCCTCCTTCTCCTTACTCTTGTTAATCAGCCAGCAGAGAGCATGCATTATAGCCTTCATCCAATTTTCCCATTGCAGGATCACTGAATCCAATTCAAAATAGATAATAAATGACTGTAAATTCTTTAAAAAGAAAACAAGCTGCTAATTCTCATGCACATCACCACCCAGGCAAGACTTGGAATATTGGTCATTCTGTCTGAAATGAGTAGAGGAAAAACCCCAGCTCTGGCCCTTGTATAGGACTTTAGACCAACCTTCTCCCTTTCTTGATGAGGAAACTAAGGCCTAGCTTAAGGTCTTCTCCAGAGTTTCTTGGCGGCACAGTGGGTAGAGTACTGAACTTTGAGTCAGGAAGACCTGAGTTCACATCTGACCTCAGATGCTTATAGCTGTGTTACCCCAGACAAGAAGCTTAGCTTCTTCACCCATAAAGTAGTAACAATAACTAATAGCATTATGTAATAATATTGCAGGCCTTTTGTGAGGAAAGAGTGAGATAATATTTTTCAAAGGCTCTATGAGTGTTACTGTGATTATGACTTAGACTTTTGTATTTTCCATATTGCTGGGTACACCAACACTAAATAAATCCTGGACTTTGGGTCAGAAGACCCAGGTTCAGGTCTTGGCTCTGTTATTCACTAGCCATGGAATTTAGCCAAGGCTTTAAATGCCCCAAAGTTTCAATATTTCCTTACTCCTCTTACTCAACCCCTCTGTTTTCTAAACTGACCTCTTTGCTGTAGATGACATTCCATTTTATGCCCTTATATCTTTGCATAGGCTGTCCCCCTTCCTTGGAATGTGCTTTCTGCTAAACAAAAACACATCTCTTCTGCTAAACAAAAACACAGCTCTTTTCCCTTTCGCCTCTTGGACTCCCAGGCAGTATATGTACTATCCCAAACCCATAGCCCCCAGCTTCCGTAAAGAAGGAAGACAACTTTTCAAAATGCTGTCATTTTCTTTCACAGGAGGTATAAAGAATAAAAACCCTGCTGAAATATTCCTATTTGAAGGGGGAACATTGGAAGTTGCTATAGATTTCTGAAAAGGGTCAAAGGATCAAATAATTTCCTTCAAGTCACAAAGTTAATTGAGGATAGAGTCAGAAACCTGGTCTTCTTCCAGGCCCCAACTCAAGTTCCAAATCCTATTTTTTCTGCTGCTGTCCCATAATTAGTACTTTCTCCCTACCCCCTACTAATTGCTTTCCATTGTCTTTATATGTATTTCCTATTTACCAGTTTATGTGTACCTGATCCTCTCTTTGCCCATGTCAGGTTGATGCCATATGAGAATTGGTTGAAGGAAGTGGGAGAACAGACAGCTTGGTGAGAGGTATATTTGATCACCATCTTTTGGAATTTGAAGGAGAGTCATGTGAAAGGAATTGGGCTCCATCTTCCTGACTCCTAAGGGCAGAACTAGAAGTGGGGAAGAGGAAGGTTTAGGTTTGATGTGAAGAAAGACTCCTTAATTAATAAAGCTATGCCAAAGAGGAATGGGCTGCCTTGGACAGAGGGGGTACATCTCCAGTGGCAATTTTTAATCAAAGGCAACATTGCCAAATGGGAATTTGGTTGGCCTCTGAGATCTGGAAGCTGGAGAAAACGTGCACTACCCATGTGAGAGAATTGTTGTGCCATAAAATGGGAACATTTCTCTTAAGCAAGATTATAGGATTCAAATCTAAAAGAGACCTTGGGGATCATCTAGGTCAACCTGCTAATTTTTACTATTGATGAGGAGTTCTAGAAAAGGGAAATGACAAGCCTAGAGTTAACAGACTTTAGGTCGCGGTGTCTGGATCCAAGATGGAACCTTAGCAGTTCAGCTCCCTCGTTTTATGAATGAAGAAACTGAAGACCAGAGAAGAGATGAGGCTGGTCTAATCTCCTCTAGCTAAGAGTAGCTTAGCTGGTTCCATTAAACCAACAGACCAATGTTGGCTCTGGAGTTGAGGATATGGCTTCCTCCCACCTCTACCATGGTTTCCTCCTTGAAAAAGGAGAGGGTCAGACCCAATGATGCCTGAGGCCCCATTCAATTCTAAATCTAGAGTCCTATGAACTGTGATCTTTCAGGTAGAATGGGTGCTCCTTGAGGAGAGGAATTTGGGCTGTGATGGCAGCTTAGAGGTTGAGCACTGTGTCTAGTGCATCATGAGTGCCAATTAAATGTTAACTGAAGTGGACTTGGATTGGTCACAGAGGTCCACTGATCGTTGCTTCAAGGAGCAAAGAGAAAAATTTTTCTCTTTTTATTGGTTCTTTGAGTAGTAGCGTCATGTGAGCAAGAGACATCTACTTTGGTGGACCTACATACCACACTTAGTCCCATATTCTTAAGATATGGGTGTTCTCAGTCTTGTTCTAAAAATGTTTAAAAATCAATTGCACAGAATCTAAAAGATGGAACTGCTAAGCGACTTTTTTCTTCCTGGTTTTATGAATGTTCTACTTGGCTAAGCTGTGATTTGGTATTTTTTTCTCACTTAGAAATGCTATATCAGCATAAAAATAAATTTTAAGACTTGGCTGAGCAGTTAACTCTTGAGTGACTATGTAATTGGAATGCTGACCAGGATATGTTGAAATAGAGAAAACATCCAGGCAGTCAGTCTGTCTAATGGGGAAGGGACCTGGATCACAGAGCCCAGAGACATTGTCACTTTGAATTGTGGAGGGTGAGAACATTTTTATCTAGGGAATATAAGAAAGGACTTCATGGAGGAGGTGGCCCCTGGAGGGTTGGAAGGATTCCAGCTCTAGCCTTAATTAACTTTATGACTTTGGGGAAATGATCCAACTATTACTCTGTTTGGAATCTACAACAGTTTCCAATTGTTTCTAATTTCCAATACAAATTTACAGATCTATGAAAAGTTAATTTTCTTTCTCCATTCTTTGCAATGGTGGGAGATAGTGGATGTGGAATATTGTACATTTTGTCAGTCAAAACTTATGTTGGTCAGTTTTGCCCAACTGTGGTTCTTTTTTTTTTTTTAAAAAATCTTTGTTCCAATGGACGGCTCTCTGTATAGACAAAGGAGAAAGGATATAGCCCCAAAAGAATGTGATGGAAAACCAAAAGGTATCAATAAAAATGAGAATTAAGGAAAGAAAAATTAAGTGCCCCACAAATGTAAGATGACATATTTTTCTTTCCTGTTCTTCCCCAGCTCCAACTCTGAGCCTAAAACTCCCTTTAATGAAACATTTTCAAAGAGGCATTCCACAACTGATAAATGGGTAGTGTGTCTGAACAGGCAATTTCTAGGGGAAGAAATCCAAACTGTCAATAGCCAGTGAAAAAAATGTTCTAAATAGCTAATAATTAGAGAAATGCAGATGAAAACAATTCTGAGATACCGTATCAGCAGAGGGCAAAATTTGACAAATGTTGGAGGGGTCTGTGAGAAAATGGGTACTTCAAATGTACTGTTAGTGGAGATGTGAGCTAGTCCAACTATCCTGGAAAGCAATTAGGAAATATTCCCAAATAGGTATTAAACTGGTTAGACTGTTGAACCCAGCAAATACTGATATTAGGTCTATACCCCAAAGAAATCAAAGAAAGAGGAAAAGGACCCATATGTAAATATATACATTTATCTATCATCTCTCTATCTCTCTATCTATCTATCTATCTATCTATCTATCATCTATCTATCTATCATCTATCTATCATCTATCTATGTCTATCTATCTGTCTGTCTGTCTGTCTATCTATCTATCTATTTAGCAAAGAATTACAAATTAAAGGGATGCCCATGGATTGAAGGATGGCTGAACAAGTTGCAGTATCTACTTATGGTGGAATTCTATTGTGCTCTAAGAAATGATGAGTAGGATGCTCTCAGAAAAACCTGAGAAGACTTTTATGAACTGGTACATAATGAAGTGAGTAGAACCAGAACAGTTTTAGAATACTAACAGTATTGTAAGGACGATCAACTCTGAAAGACTTAGTAATTCTCAACACAACAATGACCAACGGCAGTTCCAAAGGACTCATGATGAAACATACCATCTCCTTCCAGAGAGAGGGCTAATGAATTCTGTGCAGACTGAAGTATATTTACTTTTCCTTCCTTTTTAAAAAATTTTTTTTTGATATGCCTAATGAAGAAATTTGTTTTGCATGACTTTACATATTTACAATGAGCTTTGCTTTCCTTTTCTTTTCAGTGGTTGAGGGATAAGGAGAGAAAGAATTTGGAATGGAGAAAAAAATAAAATTGAATTAAAAAAAAAAAAGAAACATTCTCTGACTTATCCCTACCTGCATCTAATCATGAACTTGGGCTCGTAAACTTCTGTTGTTACTTAGCTATGCGACCAGGTGCAAATAACTTAATCTCTGAGCTTCCTTCTAGCCAGTGATATGGTAGTAAATGTTTAACAACTGGTTTTCTGAAAAAAAGTACACTTCAATTTAATCTACAGCATCAATTTTTCCATCACTTTCTTAACTCTATACAACGAAGCAATAAACCAGGTCCCAATTTATAGGAAATGTTCACACTAGTTCTTAGGAGCTAGTACAAGTTAGCTACTTCCTGCTTCTCACTCTAAATATCTGATCCTATCATCTTAGGCCATTGAACTTCTCCAGTCCTAAGTTTCTTTGTTTATAAAATTATGTTGTTGGCTTAAATAATACATAAAATCTCTTGGATCTTGTCCTGTCTTTTAGATGGAGCATTGGCCTGTGACGGACCCGGAGCCTTCATCAGGGCAGATTGCGCAGCCTCTCCGTGGTGTTTAATCTCAGCCCTGAGATGCTCCATATCAGTTTGGGATTTGGGGCAAGTCACTTCACCTCTGTTGGCCTCCATTTTCTTATCTTAAGATGGGGCTGAGAATAGCATCTTATCTTCCAGGGAATAAGGGGAGGCTATTTATGAAGCACTTTCTGTTGTTATTGTTACTAGTGATGACAGCTTTCCTAATCTGACCAGGACCTTCTCCTGCTTGGCTCTCATTTCTCCTGTCCTGAACATCCTTAAGACCATTTTCTTCACTGTTCTGTTCTAGCAGCACATTTTAAAAAAATTTTCCTTTCTGCAGAAATCTCACAGCAAAGCTTCTGGGAGGCCAAGCCTCAGTGATTCCCATGAACTCCCCTGCGGTTTCTGCTCCCACACTTATAGCCTCAGCAGATGGTCCTCTGAAAGAGAGCTAGCCCAGGGAAGGAGAACAATCTAAGCTTTGAAGACTGTGATGCAGACAGGATCCTCTTTGCCTTAGCTTCCAACAAACCCTAGACAAGGTTGGAAACAACCTCAGAGATCAGGCAACCCAACTGAGTCGTAGAGAGGTCAGGCAACCTCATCATGGGCCTCAAGATCCAGAGTTGGAAGGGATCCCTGAGGTCAAACAGGCTGACCTCATTTTATAGATGAGGAAACGGAGGTCTATGGAGATGAAATGACTCGCCCAAGGCCACCAACCAGATTGGGCCAGAGGTGGGACCTCTACTTACCTTCCCCAACTCCAAAGCTGGTGTTCTTTCCACTGTCCCATTAATATCCAAGGCAAGCAAAGAAGGTTTACAGAATGGTATCAGTGTCACTGTATGCTCAAGACAGAGAGAAGGGGTTGCCATAGAAACCCAGGGGGTGGGATGGGCCAAAGAGTCTGGCGTATCAGGATGGGAGAGTTTGGGGCACAAAGGGAGAGACTTTTCTTTCAGTCAGCCACAGCCCCTGCACCACTAGCTCCATTCCTAGAACTGATACCTCTGGTTTGTCCCGATCCAGTCACTACCCCTAATCTTCTGGTCCCCACTCCAGTGTCTGCCATGTCTTCTCCTAGAATGCCAGGGTCTAACAGAAGGCTGCTACTCCATCTCAGCTCCTTTTGACAGGTGGTAGTGTCAGGTATCACCGATTGTTAAGACCAGACTCCCTCTCTGGTGCACAGTAGGTGCTTAATAAATATCTGCTGAGTTTACTACACCTCTCTCCTGGCAAGACTCCACCCAACTATGAGTGACTCACAGGACAGTCATGCATGGTACCATAAAAGTCAAGGTCAACATTTCCTAGGGCTGTCCCATGCTCCAGGAGAGTGCCCCATAGGCTTGGTCTCCCCCTGATCCTTGCCAATAATACTTGGCTTCCTGTCCCAGATATCCCCTACTTGGATGTACTAGGATTTCTTGATCTAGCTTCCTGCCATCTTTCTTTCCATTTTTCTGGAACGCTTGTCATTTAGCTTCTCCTGAGAACATTGTGCCTGTGATTGATAACTGTTCAACCTCACTGGGAGAATAAAGAGATGGGAATTTGTGGTAGGGGACCACTGAAAGCCTCACACTTTTTCCCAAATGGGATTCTGCTTGGTCTCTTTTCATTAGTCAACTCTGGCTCCAGGCCCAGCACTTACTTGTGTTTTATCCCCTGGAAATTTGGCTCTGGGACATCTTCCCCAGTGGATCTGTCGTCGCTGAAGTTTTCCCCATTAATGAAGGCTGAATATGATCATTCGTGTACCTTCCTTTTGCCTGTTCTTCCAAATTTCCCATGGAGAACATCTTCCTATCAGACTGGTTTATCTTTCATTTATTTATTTTTTTCACACTGTATGAATGCTAGCAACATATCATGGGACTGTGCCCACAAGCTGTCTCATGAATCTCCTCCATCACAATTCTGAGTAATAGTGTGGGGATTGTAGGATTTAGACTTTAGAAGTCATCTTGTTCTACCTCCTCATTCGACAGATGAGGAAACTGAGGCCTAGAGAGCCTTGCTAATGAAAATCACACAAGTAGTAAGTAGGAGAGGGGGATTCAAACCCAGGTCTCTGACACTAAACCTAGAGTGCTTTCCATTATGTCATCATTTGAGGTTTACTTGATTAAAATACTGGAGTGGTCTGCCATTTCCTTCTCCAAATTATTTTACAGATGAGGAAACTGAGGCAAGCAGGGTGAAGTGACTTACCCAGGGTCACACAGCTTACTGTCAGTAGAGTATGAGGACTCTTGCTGACTTCAGGCCCAGTGCTCTGTGTGCTGTGGCACCACCTAGCTGCTTTTCTTTCCACTACAGCTTGCACATCTTACACATAGCGACTTCTTTTAAACTCTGTGTTTGAAACAGTCTTCTAAACAGATGTTGGCATGCCATGGATGCAGGGCTCTCTCTTCCTTGTCACCTCTTTTACTTTGAGGCAGCATGGTAGAGTGGTTAGGGCAGTGGACTTAATGCCCAGAAGACCTGGGTTCAAATCTTGCCTCTGGAACTTACTAGCCATATGACTGAACACAGGTTACTTTATCTTTCAATGACTATCTGCAAAATGAGAGAATTGTACTCCCCAGCCTCGGAGATTCTTTCCAGGTCCTATCTTTCAAAACTATCATTATGAATATGACATGACTTTCAAAAAGCCCTGCTTTTAACTTTGGGGAGATTTGGTTGGTTGAACTCTCATCAATGTCCTGCCTGCTATTCCTCTTTCTTGTCCCATAGTCCCAAGGTAAACTCAGGAAAATGTAATGTCATATACCCTTTATTTCCATATGGGATGTGCAGAATAGAATAAAATGGGAAGGACCTAGGGCATGGGATATGGCTACCATGGGCATCTCTATTATACAAACTTGGAAAAAACTCGGTGAAGGAAAATCAGTTTCCTGGGTTAGATCAATGCAGCGGCAGCAGGGTTATGAACTGCTCAGATGTATCTAATAACCAGTGTGGGAAAGTGTGGACATTTTCCTGTTCAGGATCACACAAGTAACACACACACACACACACACACAAAATGGCAAATGATTAGAATATGAAACCAACATCTCATGAGGTAGATTCCAGTGCTAAAATAAATCCTGCCTTTAAAAAATAACACAAAATAGCCTCAAATTTGGGAGAAAGTTCACTATTTTAGGATATTGGAAATTGTTACTGCCTATCCATTTTAGTTCCAAATATTCAGGGCTGGTTTAATTCATAGATGGATTGCATGGCCTTGCCCATAGAATCAGCCCCATTTGTCTTCAGCTGTGAGACAGAGGCCTGGGATTCATTTGGTTAGGCAAGGTGAATTCTGCTTTCTTTCCTTGAGAGAATCAAGGATTCATGCAGCAAGCTGGGAAAGAAAAACAAAGCATATTTACCTCTCACATTGCCCAAGATGTGAATTATTGGACCCCAAAGACAGATCTACAGACCAGTTGACGATCCTAGGCAATATTGATATTGGGAATGTAAACCAAATAACTGAAACAGTTCTTGAAAATAAATAGCTTGTTATGAGTTAAAAGGTTCTTTGGAGACATCTTGGGCATCATCTGAGGCATAAATCTAGGTGGAATGGTACTTATTTCTTAATACTGATGGGGACCCTCTCATTCCTATTCTATAGATTTCAGACTATTTAGCTGTCAGGGTACATTTTTGTTGTACATGCCCAACTCTTTGTGACCCCATGGACCACAGTACACCAGGCCTTCTGTCCTCCACCATCTCCCAAAGTTTGTCCAAGCTCATGTTCATTGCTTCCATGACACCACCTACCCATCTTGTTCTTTGCTACCCCCGTCTACTTTTGCTTTCAGTCTTTCCCAACACCAGGTTCTTTTCCAGTGAGTCTCGTCTTCTGATTATGTGACCAAAATGTTTAAGCTTTAGCTTCAGTGTTTGATTTTCCACTGAACCTTAAGTATTGACTGATTTGATCTCCTCATGTTCCAACTGACTCTCAAAAGTCTTCTCCAGCACCACAGTTTGAAAGTGTTGATTCTGCAGTGCTCAGCTTTCCTTAGAGTCCAGCTCTCACAGCTATACATTGCTACTGGAAAAACCATAGCTTTGACTCTACAGATCTTTATCAGTAAGGTGGTGTCTGCTTTTTAATATGCCATCCAGATTTGCCATAGCTTTCCTTCCAAGGAGAAAGTGTCTTTTAATTTCATGGCTGTAGTCGCTATTTATGGTGATCTTTGAGTCCAAGAATATAAAATCTGACCCTGTTCCCATTTCTTCTCAGGGTACTTTAGCTGCCTTTAATATTATATGATTAAAATAAAAGCATTAATTCTCTCTCTCTCTCTCTCTCTCTCTCTCTCTCTCTCTCTCTCTCTCTCCTCCCGCCTGCCCCCCCTGCCATGCTGTGATGACAGTCCTTGGTATCTGCTGTTAGGAAGTATTTTATGTTTCTTTGATGCCTTTGAAACCTACTAGGAAGAGTCATGAAGACTCAGAGAAAAATCAAAATAGCAAACCAGCATGTTTCATTGCTTCCCTGGATGAGAGAGAAGGCCTCAACCCTAGGCATATGAGGAACAAAGCACCCCACAGATCAGCGGAAGATGAAACGACCTCCTCATTTTGCATCAAAGGCGGAGCACCATTAGCCCAGACCCAAGAGAAACTAAGGTAAAGGCGACCAATTATATTTAACCCTGAATCGGGGAGAGGGTGGGAGGAAAGAGAGAGATCTTGTCAGATTTAGGCTAGTGTAGTTTAGTCTCCATATGTATTCTAAATAAATGTTTTAAAAAAGCAAACAAAAATGTCTTCTGAACTACTAAAAACCCCAAAACATCCCATCTCACTTGGGTTTAAGGAGAAATGATGAGGTGAAAAGCCCAGCGAAAGTCAAATCCAAAGAGTTGGCCCTGAACCCTGATTTCAACACTTACTAGCCAAGGGACTTTGGGAAAATCTCTGAACCTCAGTTTCCTTACTTGTCAACTTAGACAACTTTCAGTTTATTAATCGGTCAACAAGCCTTTATTAAGTATATGCCAGGTGCTAGGCTAGACTTGGAGATACAAAAGCGGAATAGCCCCTGTTCTCTAGGATCTTACAATCAAATGGGGGGTGGTGGGAGCATGGACATCAAGTCCTCCCCATTTTACAGATGAGGAAACTGAGGCTGAGTGACAGACAACCTACCTCTCAAGGCTGTTGTAAAATTCAAATGATATTAAAGTGTGTGACTGTCCCTTGTTACTGTAAAGTGTTGTATAAATATGATGTTACTACTATCATTACTAATGATTCTGGCCAGACTTTCTTGTTTCTATATTTTGACCTGGTACAGTCATGGTTTTCACTGGCCCAGGACAGTCTGGACATAACAGTTCTCTGGTACAGGGAATGGTCATTGAGAAAAATGCTGTTGGAAAAGAAAAAAAAATATGAAGACATCTTGGTTTGAGGTTAAAAAAACTGATCCCATTTGGCTTAGTTTTACTTTAGCTTAAGTGGAAAGGCAACGTAGTTTAATGGAGTTTAACTCCAGTCTAGGAGTTACTAAGATCTGGGTTCAAGTCCCCACCTGTAATACATGCTTTCTATGGCACCCTGGGCAAGTAACTTAATGTCTCAGTGGGCCTGGGCAAAGCAGTAAGACTATAAATTGCACAAGAGGTGCCAACCTTCACTGACAAAGAGAATTTCCTCTCTGGGAATTCCTTGTCTACATCCATGAAATTCTAGACCCGGCCAAAAATCAGTGACAAAAATGAATCAATGATCAGAAAACCAGCTGGGGAAAGATAGGTGCCTATTCTCCTAGGAAGATAACTGTGAAAGGATGCTGGTGCCTTCAACAGAAGGAGTTTGGAAGAGAGTGAGGCTTGAAGGGGAGAGATGTCCTATCCGGGGTGGGTGCAGTGGGAGATGCCTGTTGAGCCACCACTCTGCACTGCCCCTCACCCAGCCTCCCTGGTAAGCATCGGTTCCTCAGCTCTAACAGAAGCAGACCTGGGTGGGACACACTTCCAGACCTAGTCACTGGACATGTAGAGCAGCTACGACCCCTTCGGACCATTTCAAGACTGCTCATTCCTCCCCATCTCCATGTGTCCTTCAGTATAGTCTAGGCAAGCTAATGGACCATGAAGGAACCCCGTTTGTCAGATGACAGCAGTGTTCTGAGCTCAGTAATGTGAATAAATAATGAGGGGGTGGGCCTAGATGACAAGTTGATGCATTTAGGAGTAGGGTTATTACTCTTCTGACTCTGAACCCTAACCCTAAATGCCTCTGACTCCTAAGGCACTCAAGCTCTTGATATTTCAAGCCCGGTTTACTTTTCTCTCTCTGTCACCTCTCATGTACTAAGAAAGGCCTGGACCTCTGATGGAGGAGGGCACGGAAAAGAGAAGAAGAAACTGACTTCACTTCCAGGTACTGGATTAGGTGCTGAGGATACAAAGACAAAAGGGAAATAATGCCTGTCCTCAAGGGCTTACATTCTGCCACACAAAACAAAGTACAGTCATCCCTTCTGCATCATGGGGATTAGGGGCGCTCTGGGGATCTGGAAAATCCCAGGAAAACCTTTTGGCCCTCCCTTCATACCAGAGAAGCCTGAGTTATTATGGTATTAAATGATGAAATCTGCTGATAATATACAACACAATCCACACATTTTATGCACTTCTGAGTTTCTAAACTTTTTCTATGTCCTCTGCTGACTTTTTGAGCCTTCTGTGGTTTCTGTCAAACTCCCCAAATTCCCATTTTATTTCTTATGCCCACCTGAGATACTTTCTGGGGAAAGTGGAGATGTGGAAGGGATGACTGTATTCAGTTCCCTGTAATTGCAAGCTGGGAGGCAATGAGTAAGGGCAAGACTTGGGTTTCTGGGGCAGTGCTCTGCGCTGGAACAACCACCAAGTATCTGTCAAGTGCCTGTTCTGGGGAGGGCACAAAGACACAAGTGGAGATGGGCCCCACCCTTCAGGAGTTTCCTCTCTCTAGGTGGGGCGCAGCTGGAGGGGGAGCTACTGAGCATATGTCATAGACTTAAGATCCAGGAGGGAACTTCTTTCTAAACCAAAGACCTCATTTTCCAGTCAAGGAAACTTAGTCCCAGGCATGACAAGTGGCATTGCCCAAAATCACACGGATAATGAATTTTATGTTATTGAGTCCTGGCCAACTCTCTGTAACCCCATGTGGGTTTACTTGACAAAGATCCTGGTTTGTCATTTCTTTCTCTAGATTGTTTTATAGGTGAGGAAACCAAGGCAAATGGGATGGAGTGACTTGCCCAGGATCACACAACTAGTATGGAATTCAGGCCTTCAGACTCCAAGCCTGGAGTTCTACACCACACCACCCCTGAGATAATAGGGCTGAGATGTGAACCCAGAAGCTCTGACGCTAAACCCAAAACATCTTCCTCTTCCTTGTCACCTTTACATTCATCAGAGACTTTGGAGTCGATGAATTCCTGACCCCTCATCTTGCAGATTTGATCACGGCCCACTCCCTTCATGAAGTCTTATCAGATTACCCCAGTCCTTACTGATGTGTTTCTGCATCTGTCTGAGTCTGTCCCCCTCTTTCTTATGAACATCTATAACACTTAATAAGGACTCACCATTTAATCTTTAATGGTTGGTCTAATAGTTTTCCATCCCATCTCTGTGTTAGTCTTTCTTCCCTGAGTGGTAAGCGCCTTGAAAGTCAGGGTTAGGCTGGCGATTTCTTCATGCAGGAATTCAGTAATTACTTGCTGACTGACTGAAGAACTATCTTGCTGGACTCTGCCCCGCAAGATCTCACCTGGAATACTGGTCTGTGAGCCATGATTTATGGAAGACACTGAAAAACCAAAGGGTATTGGGAGGAAGGGAATTTGGGTAGTAAAGAGCCTCACCATGCACGAGGAGTCCTTCATACCAAAAAAATCACAGTTCTAGATTTTAAAAATTGTTAATAATTGACAAAATTGATGTTATTTTACATCTAGGCGGTGCAGTGGATAGAGCATTGGGCATGGGGTCAGGAGCAATTGAATTCAAACCTGACCTCAGTGTGACTGTGGGCAAGTTACCTCACCCTGCTTGCCTCAGTTTCCTCATCTGTAAAATGAGCTCAGAAGGAAATGCAAACCATTCTAGTATCTTTGCCAAGAAAACCCCAAATGGGGTCATGGAGAGTTGGATATGATGTAAACCACTCGACAACAAATGCCTATTATCCCATTTGGAACTGGAGTCAGGAAGACCTGCTTCCAAATCCAGATTCACACACTTACTAGCTATGTGACCTTGGGCAAGTCATATAACCTTTGAGGCCACTCAATTGAAGGAAACAGGGATGTTTATCTTGGGGACACTCCTTGCTGTCTTCAATATTGTTAGGGCTGTCATGTAGAATGAGATTGGACTTGTTCTGTGTGGCACCAGAAGGTGAAACCTATTGCTTTAAAGTGGAAAGAGCTTCTCCTGTGGTCCTAGGATCACAGGTATGGAAACAATCTCAAAGACCAGGGGAAACTGAGGCTCAGAGAGCCAGAGTGATTTGCCCAAAGTTACACAAGACAGAGTCCCTCTTGAGGTCGTTTCAGGACTTGGGGTAGTTTCTCATGGAGCTGCCAAAGTCAAACCCACTCCCTTTCTCCTGTAATCAAATCCGTTTTTTTTTTTTTTTTTAAAGTTGGTGGTTGTGATGCATTTATGTTAAATACTTGAGTAAGCCAATTTGGGGGCATTGTTGCTTTTTGAGCAGCATCTCTAGATCTCTGAATGAGCTATTAGAGATGCCTGTATATTTCGGATGTCTTCTAATTAGGTGTGCAAATAACCTTCCCGACATTGTCTTTTTTCACCTTGAGGATAGAAGTAGATTTCTGCTCAGACTGTCAGTAGCTAGAGGAGGAGCAGGAATTTTCCTTGGTGCTTGGCCTTCCCAGGGAAGTGGGGCAAGAAGCCACCAGCTGGGAAAGAGAAGGCCTACTTCTAGAACAGATGGAGAACAGGAACCAGTCTGTGAGGGCAGGGACTGGCATTGTTCATTTGGGGATTGCCAACCACTTGGATATAGTAAGACATGAGTTCAAATCCTTACCAGCTGTGTGACTTTGGGCACGTCATTTAACTTCTTTCTCTTGGCCTCAGTTTCCTCCTTTGTAAAATGAAGGTAACAGCCACACCTACCTCTCAGGACTTTTGTGAGGATAAATGAGATAATAGATTTAAAGCACTATATAAATTTTAGCTATTATTAATAACTTTTAAAATTCAGTCCTGTGATTTTATTATTGAGCGGAATTCCCAGTTATCCTCCACAGATACAGTTCAATAATTGACCTGTGATTCATAGTCCTTGGAAGTTATGTGGGACCTTGAGAGGTTAAATGATTTGTCCATGGTGACCCACTAGTAGGTACCACAGGCGGGATTTGAATGTGGGTCTTCACTCCAAGTTCGTCCTCTATCCACTTTGCTACCTTGTTTCTTGTTAGTAATACTCTTTGTTGAGTTGAGTTAGAAATGAGAGAGAACATAGGCAGACCAAGCTCCCTTTTTATACAAAGGGCCAGAGTCAGAGGCCTCGCTTGAAATTTTAGATTTCTTAGCGATCTCCCAAGAGCTCTTTATGATTTTCTGTTAACTGTAAACTAAGACAGCTTCAAATTCAGCTGTGCTTGTTCGGCGTTTATAGCCAGTGGAGAGAGGTAAGCCATTGCATGCAGTAAGCACTTAATAAATGTTTGTGGACTGTTCCAAGTGTAACCCAGTGCTCTTCCTTCTGTATTCTCCCAAGGGAGGAGGTAATACAACAGGCTGAGGAAATTCAGAGGGTTAAGCAGCAGTCCTCAAGGGCAGCCCACACTTCACAGAACAAATCCCCTTATAAAAGGATTTGTTTTGTAAAACCTGGACTCAGTCAAAAGGCTGCATTCAAGGACCTAGAAGGTCACATGCAGCCTCAAGCCTGTAGGTTCCCCACCCCTGGTAGGGGTGTCTTTTATGGAACCGTGGATGCATCTGAGGACCACGTAGGAGCACTGACAAACTAAGAAAGAACCAGATGCTTAGACATTGGTATGTTGTGAGTCCCATCAATTTCCAACTCCCCAACCTCCTCCAGGGCTCCCATATTAACTGTGTCCTTCCCTGCTTGGAATTGTAAGAACAGTGTAAGAAGGGAGGAGGCAAGGACGGAAATGCAGAGGGGTCATAGGTCAACGCAGGGCCCTCCATGGACATTGTGACCTACGTCTCACCCAAGGAAGCCTGTGTTTGATATAGTCCAGACAACGAACTCTCTCTCTCTCCCCTTCTCTTTCTCTCTCCCCTTCTCTCTCTCCCCTTCTCTTTCTCTCTCCCCTTCTCTTTCTCTCTCCCCTTCTCTTTCTCTCTCCCCTTCTCTTTCTCTCTCCCCTTCTCTTTCTCCTCTCCCCTTTTCTTTCTTTCTCCCCTTCTCTTTCTCTCTCCCCTTCTCTTTCTCTCTCCCCTTCTCTTTCTCTCTCCCCTTCTCTTTCTCTCTCCCCTTCTCTTTCTCTCTCCCTTTCTCTTTCTCCTCTCCCCTTTTCTTTCTTTCTCCCCTTCTCTTTCTCTCTCCCCTTCTCTTTCTCCTCTCCCCTTTTCTTTCTTTCTCCCCTTCTCTTTCTCTCTCCCCTTCTCTTTCTCCTCTCCCCTTTTCTTTCTTTCTCCCCTTCTCTTTCTCTCTCCCCTTCTCTTTCTTCTCTCCTCTTCTCTTTCTCTCTCCCCTTCTCTTTCTTTCTCTCTCTGTCCCCTTCTCTTTCATTCTCCCTCTTGCTTATTCCAAGGTACAGCCTTTACAATCAGTAGTGCTTAAATTAGCAGTGTTTCTACTTTTAATATTCCTCCCTCTAAGCAGCATAGTTTCAATCAGGAGTCTGATTAATATGCAGAAAATCATTTTTGTTTTGATTTCAGTCAGGGTTTTTTTATCCTTTCCTTCCTTCCTTTTTTTTTTTCTGCTATGCTGTTTCTTCATCAAATTCCCCTTATCCAGGAGGAGGCTAAGAGCACGATGATATGAGATTCCTTAAAGTCAAAAAAGAACATTTCCCTGAAAATAATGTTTTTTGCCTTTCTTTGTATCTCCAACAGTTGGCACGGTGCCTGGCACACAGTAGGAACTTAATAAATGTTTAGTGATTGACTGACTGATGAAAGGACATGAAGGAGTTTCAGTTAATAGAATATCTATACTGACAAGAACAGAGATTCATGGAATATAAAGAAACATATGGAGGTTGTGCGGTGTGGCAGAGAGAGTCCTGGACTTGTAGGCAAGAAGACTTGGGTTCACATTCTCCCTGAGACGTTGACTAACTGGATGACCTTGGGCAAGTCACTTAACCCCTCTGGGCCTTGGGTAGCTCCCTAGGACAGCTCTGCTGAGTCACAGATGATTGGGATCTGAGCTAGGAAAGAATTCCCACATGGGCAGTTTTCCACGCTAAGCAAATAACCAATCCTTTGCTGTCTAACACACTCCAGTAATAATATATCTACAGGGCACCATTTGCTAAAAAACACAAAACAAAACAAACACAGAACTGTAGACTTGGTCATGCAAATTTCTTTAAATCTTGCAGAAGAAAAATCAACTCCCTTTTCGCCACCTGTTCCCTTGCAGGTTTGTCATGGAAAATTCTCAGGTTTTATAGAAGTGAGAAACATTAAGATTGTGGTGAAACTTTGATTCTATTGTTTTAAGAGCATATTTGCAATCTGATGGCAGGGAGAGTTTTTTCCTTGGCTCTCACTATGGTAAATAAAATTGTAGAGATTTGATTCAGGCTAGCCAGAATGGAAATTGCTTTTGATTTAAACACACATATGTACATACACCACAAAACTTGGTTTGGTAGCACAGTGCCTGGCACAGAGAAAGAACTTAATAAATGCTTATTTTCCTTCCTTCCTTCCTTCCTTCCTTCCTTCCTTCCTTCCTTCCTTCCTTCCTTCCTCCCTTCCTCCTTCCTTCCTTGGAAGGGATTTAATTAAATCTAGCACATGCTTATTGACTGTTAGCCATATGCAGAGTTTTCATGTCCCTGCAAATTCTTGCAGAAAAGAAGACTGGAAGGGATGAGATAGAAAGATGAACTCAGACATGGTTCCTGCTGTCATAAAAGTTGTGCCCTTTCTACATGACTTCCCATCTCTGGCTCATACATCACGATCTCTGCCTTTTCGAACTCCATAGGCCTATAGCTCTAGAGCTCTAGGTCTTAGAGATCACCTAGTCTGCCCCTTCATGTTTACAGATGAGTAAACTGAGGCTACATGACTTGCCCAAGACCACACAAGTAGTGAATTTTTGTTTTTAAAAAATGGTTGGGCACACTTTCAATGGGAGGTGGGCATTTCAAGATGAGAGTTTTTCTTGGTTGAATCTCAAAACTAACAGGTAATGTTAGGGTTTGGAGCTCCCAGGGACCTCAGATTTCCTGGGGCCATACTGCATTTTACCAACAAGGAAATGGTTTTGCCACTTGCCGGTGATCACAGAAGAGTGATATGAATGTTCTTCTGAAAACAAACCCAATATTCTTTTTCCTGCACCATGAACATAGGCAGTCTCCACTTTCCATCACTTTGGAGTCTGCAGATCTTCCTGTCAGATACCACCTAGGAAATGCCTGTGTATCACTATCATCTGTTCCAGCCCCAGAACTTCAACTAGTCCTGTGTGAAGAGGGCTTAGTCCAGAGGACTGACACTGGCAGTTGAGAAAGGGTGGCACCTTCCCCACTGTGACCGCAGGTCCCCGTCCTTGCTGGTTGCAATGACTCATCCACAAGGGGAAGGGTCAGCCCTCTTACCTACAGACTGGTTGTCCTCCAGCCAGCTCCTATCTCTGTTTACCCTAGGTACAATCATTCCTAGTTATGGCTTTGTTCAACCATTTATCCCTCTGTTTCTGGACCAGCTGCCCCAACCACAGAGTGACAAATCTTGCCTTGTGGGCAAGAAAGGCCATCTGTTGGCATCCAATAGTACCATCTTTCTAACCCAACTGGGAATGGGGAAGGGAGGGGGGTTTTGCCACTGGTCCCTGTTCCAGAATTACTTTTTGTGATGATGTTTCCCAACAAACGCCCAAACAACTTCCCCACCCCTGCCTGATTTTAGAGGAAAACATGGTCACTTAATAATCCTACTCTTTCTCCTTCATTCTCCCTGGAGTTCCTGAATATTAATTTCTTTTAAGTTTCCTTGTGAAACAGAGCATAATAGTGTAATAGAGGAACCACTGGATCAGGAAATCTGGGTTCAGATTTCTGCTGTATTACTCACTACCTGTGTGACCTTGATTGAGTCACCAGCTAGCACAGGAGATCATCAGACTTGGAGTCAGGAGGAATGGAGTTCAAATCCAGTCTTAGACACTTACTAGCTGTGTGACCCTGAACCAGTCACTTTTCTTTGTCTCAGTTTCCTCTGTAAAATGGGAATGATAATCCTAGCCCATCTCATAAGATTGTTGTGCGGATCATTTGAGATAATAATCATAAAGTGCTTATCACAAACCTGGTAAGTGCTACCTAAATGTTAGCTGTTATGATTATCTCTGGTATTAGTCTACAGATTACTTTCTCATGGTAAAAGTGAGAGGATGGAGCTAAGGCACGAAAACTTAGAATCTCCATTTTACAAATCAAGAATATCCATGTAACCCTTTGTCTTTTTAAATTAAATTGTTTTTTAAAAAAATTAATACTTATTTTCTTTCCCAGTGAACACATTCTAGTTTTTTAAAAAATTAAAATTAAATTATAATTTTAAAACAAAGATCTGTTTTCTTTCCTCCTCTAGCAATGAGGAATGAAGGAAAACAAAATACTTTATTGCAAACATGTGTAGTCAAGTATAACAAATTTCCATTTTGGCCACATCCAAAAAAATATGTCTGAATCTGTAATTCTGTGTCAATCACAGAGGAGATAGGAAGCTTGTTTCATCAAAAGTCCTCTGGAGGGAGCTATGGTAGATCACTGTGTTGATCAGTATTCCTGAGACTTTCAAAGTTGATCATCTTTAAAAAACTGTCATTACTGCATAAACTGTTCACCTGATTCTGCTTTCTGTACTTTGCATCATTTCATACAAGTCTTCCCAGGTTTTCTCTGCAACCACTCCCTTCATCATTTCTTATAGCATTCCATCACATTCATATACCATAACTTACTCATTCTCCAATTGAAGGGCACCCCACTTAGTTCATAGTTTTTTTTTGTTACCATAAAAAACTGCTATAAATATTTTTGTATACATGGGTCCTCTCCTCCTCCTCCTCCTTCTTTTAAAATTTCTTTATAGACCTAGTATATACTAGGTCTATGTATGTATATGTACGCACGGTTTAGTATATGTATGTATAGTGTATGTATGTAACTTTGGGGGCATAATTCCAAATTGCTTTCCAGAATGGCTAGACCCATTACAACACCACCAAACATGTATTAATATACCCAGAACCTGCAGTATTTGTCATTTTCCTTTTTGTGTGTGTCAATTTTGCCAATCTAGTGATCAGGGGGAATATCAGAGTTATTTCTCTAATTATTAGTCATTTAGAACATTTTTCCATATGGTTATCAATAGCTTGGATTTTTCTCTGAAAAATGCCTGTTCATTTATCAACTTTGACCATTTGGGGAATGGCTTTTATTTTTATCAATTTGAATCAGTTCTGTAAATATCTTAGGAATGAGACCTTTATCAGGGAAGCCTGCTGCAAAGATTTTTTTTCTCTATTTACCTGCTTCTATTCTAATGTTGGCTGCATTTGTTTTGTTTGAAATGATCCCTGAAAGTAATTCTATTTCATGTAACTCTCTTTGTGGCTGGTTCCTTGAGGGCAGAGATGATTTCACTTGATCTTTGTATCCTCTGTACTATGATTGTGTTTGTCCTTTGTTTTTAACGAGGACCATGATATCAGGGAAATGATTACATGACCTTACAGTTGACTTTGATTTGAGGTAGGGAGGGCTGTGCAAGGTCACCAGCCTTACTTTCTCCTCCAGAGTTACGTGGATCAATTCTTGATACATGGAAGGAACTTAGGTGTTTGTTGATCGGCTGATTGTTACCAATGTTCATACAATCTTAAGCTTGAGAATCTCAGCTTCTCCCTAGGTTAGCAGTGACCCTGAGAGCACCTCAGTGGACTCCTGAAGGAAAACCTGAGTTGAAATGAGTCTAAGCTCATCTGAAGAGCACATTTTTTCAGTGACAGAAAGTAACCATGCTAACCTGTGTGACCCTTGGACAAATGAATTCACCTACCTCAGCCTTAGTTTCTTTCTCTGTAAAATAATGGGGTTGGACTATATACTGGGTGATGCAGTGGACAGAGGTGTAGACCTGGAGTCAGGAAGAGCTGAGTTTAAATCTGACCTCCAACACTTCCTAGCTGCCTGAGTCTGGGCAAATCACTTCCCCCTATTTGCCTCCCCGTGCTGGACATGACTGAAAGATGAGTGAACCACAGGATATCCAAGGCTTCTTCCAGTTCTGAAACCTAAGGCCGTTCTAGGGTTTAGAGTTGGAAGGCCATGAAGGAGCAGGTGGCCCAACCCTTACACTTCTCAGAAGAGAAAACAAGTGACTTGCTCCACGACGCAAAGACCCTCAGGGCTGGAAGAGGCCATCTAGTGCTGCCTGTACCTTTGGGTGTCTCCCATAAGACATCTCTAATAAGTACTCATTCACCTTTTGCTTGAAGAACTCTAGGGAAGGGGAGCTCAGTACCTTTCTCCCATAGCTGATGACCACAAGGAGGTTTTCCTTATCTCAAGCCTACATCTGCTGATTATTGCTCTTGGTTCTGGACTTTGGGGCCAGGCCAAGCAAGTCTAGTCTCCCTTTCTTATGTTGGTCTTTAAAATACTTGAAGACAGATATCATGCCATCCTGCCTCCAAGTCATCTCTTCTCTCAGCTAAATAGCCTCCATTCCTTCCATTAGTTTTCATATTGCATAATGAGAGGGGCAGTGCAGGGTAGTGGGATGCACACTGACTTAGGAGCCAGAGGACCTGGGTTCGAATGTTGGCTCTCCCACTTACTGTGTGGAAGAAAAAGTCCCTTTGTTCAGATGGTGACATGCAGTTGGACCGTTAAATTTTTTTCCCAAGTGTTTCTTGGACACACATTGCAGATGGGCTAGAAGTCAAGGCAGATTGGAGGAGGAGGAAGACAGAAAGGAAAAAGAGACCAGGCTGAATTACATTTGGGAAATTGCTCAGAGATTTCACTGGTGAAAATGCTTACATCTTTTTAAAAAACATTTATTTTCCCCCAATTACATGTTAAAACAATTCTTAACACTTTTAAAAAAAGTTTTGAGCTTCAAATATTATCCCTCTCTCCCTCCCCTCTCTCCTCCCTAAGACAGCAAGCAATCTGACATAGATCGTACATGCGTGCACATTGTGTGATTTTTGTGCACTTGAAGAGTGGGGTGAAAGACACCTTCAAGGGCGAACATGACCAGAAGGAGGTGAAACCTGGAGATGGCAGGTGGACAAGCCATGAGCTGGGACTCTGGGCTCTGAGAAACTATTCTTCAAAGTGATTTTAGATTAGAGAATGTCTTTCACCTAGCCTTGGTCTGATTGGTTTAAGGTGGAACTTCACTCAGGATTGTCTTAATGAACATTTCTCTAATGATTAGTGATCTAAAGCATCACAGGGCTGCATCCTGTAGAGGCAGAAGCAGAGTAATGGCACTAGATACTGAGTAGTAATAATTCAACTGATTGCACATTTATTAAGCACCTACTGTGTGGCAGACAAAGTGTTTTATATACCTGATCTCATTTGGACTTTACAACAGCAGCTCTCTGGGGTATGTACTGAACCTATCATTATTCCCATTTTACACATGAGGAAACTGAAGTGCAGAGAGTTGAAGTAATTTGTCTATGACCTAGTGAATATTGGTGGTGGGATTTAAACCTGGGTCTTCCAGCTGTAAAAGACAGAGCATTGGTCTTGGGGAAAGGAAGACCTAGGATCCATTCCTTTTAGTTGTGTGACTGGGAAAAATCATTTCATTATTCTGGGCTGATCTCCTCCTCTGTAAACGTAGGGGCTGGACTTGATGGAATCTAGGATGTCTCCTAGCTGTCAGACTATGATCCTATGAACAAATAACCCCTAAGCTCTCTCCCAGCTCTAAATCTATCAAAATGCTTTTGAATGAATCCCTAACTTCCCCAATTCAGAGACATCCCCAGATCCAAACGCTTTCTTCCAAGACCAGCTTGTGTCATTGTATCTCAAACCCTGGCCGGCTGGGTATCCAGTGACGTGAACAGAGGACCTCCATAATCCAGAATACTGTAGTTCAGATGACAAGGCTGCTCTCATTATAAATGGGCTCAAGAGATCAGTACCGGGGACCCAAGCAGAGGGCAGGCAGTTTTATTGTGATGAAAATTCAGGGTTTCTCATTTCCAAGCCCCTGCTCAGCCTTCTGCATTTAACTGGAAATCCTTGCTTTTATATGTGTGACCAGACTCCAAAGACGGGGCTGTCCTATTGAAGAACATCTCGTCCTTGATCCTTTGTAAAGAAACATGACTCTGAGCTGTCTGTGGGGAGTTCACTCAGCAGGGAGGACCTATGCATTGAGCCTTCGTGATGGGTCGATCAGAAAGCTTATCATTGCATAGTTATGTGACTGTCTCATCTGGTGGGTCATTTTTAAAAAAAATCAATAAACTGCTTGTATGCTGATTTTCTTATTCTCTTGAGTCTTGAAACAAATGGAAGAGATTGTATGTATCATATGGGAGACCTACAAAGCTGAGGGGTGGAATGTTCCTGGGCTGAGCACAGAATTAGCTGAGAGCACACACTCTTGGCTGGCTATTTTTCCAGAGAAACTGGTTTATTGGGCCTTTGCTGATGATTGGAAGAGTAGAATCCCTGCACCCCACCCGCTCTCCCTGACAAGCAAGTCCAACTGGTAACTGCTTGGGTTTGTTCAAGAACTACTCCCTTTAGAGATATCTTCTTCTGAGGGATGTAAGTACTGTAACAGTTCATATTGCCCAAGTGCTTAAAAATAATCTTTATTTTAGGCCCCCCCAATCTTATTTGTTGAATATGCCACACCAGTCTGAGGAGTCCAAGAATGAGGAGAGGTGGGTAATGGGAGATGGGAGGAAGGGAATATGGGGAGAAAAGAAAGGAAAAAGGGGGCTGTAGAATGAAAACTCTCTGAGGATTGGTTTAGATATTCTTGGTGCATGGCACTTAGCAATGTTGAATTGAGAATTTGAGAAGTAAAAATACTTTCTTTGAGTAGAATTAATGTTTTTTTTTAGTAATAATAATATTGCTAAATGACATTGAAAGAATACTTTAAGGCTCATGAAGCACTCACATACATCATCTTATTTGAACTTCATGATAACCCTGGGAGGTAGGTATTACAAGAATGATGAGCCTCATTTTACAGATGGGGAAACCAAGACTGGGAGGATCTATATCCAATCCTCTGTGCCCCAATGCCATGCTGCCAGCTTGGAACCAACAGAAATTGTGTTTGGCAGCCAAGTGGCAGCAGTGCTTTCATTGAAGAAATCAAAGAACAAAGAATCTGATGCCCTGCAGGGACTCTGCACAGCTCAGGGATTCCTTTGGAGATGGAGAGTTTCATCAGACTGAATGTCATTGTGTGGTTGTCTCAAGCCCTAGAACCCTGAAGGAGGTTCCTCAGTGAGATAAGTTGGCTTCTCATGAGAAAGGCTGAGTAATTCACACCAGAAAAACCAAGTGGATGAAGAGTGCTAGAGATTCAGATTATGACCTGCAGTTGGATGGGTAATGAGCTCGTCTATCAGTAATTTAACATCAGACAATAACTGAGGCTGATGTAGATGAGGGATGAAAACGGGCTGGATTGCTGTCATCTGGTTGGCAATTTACATTTATATAGGACCTTAGATTTAGTGTTGGGGGGACCTTAGAGGTCATCTGGTCCAGTCCCCTCATTTCATACATAAGAAAACTGAAGCCCTACAAGATGTCATGACTTGTCTGAGGCTAAACAGGTTGTAACTGGCAGAGATGGGACTTGACTCTAAATCCACTGTCCCACACCACTTTCCTAAGAATAAGCATACCTTTGCTCATGTCTCTACCTTGAATGTTCCTGAGAATATCCAACTATTGACCTTATACTTATTAGCAACAGAGGGTCAGTTGGGTCTTCATCCATTCCAGGGGACAAGAACTCATCATAATTACAAACATGATTATAGCTAGCATTTATATAGTGCCTTAAGGTTTGCAAAGTGCTTTGCTTTCTTATATGCTATCTTATTTGGTCCTCTCCACAGCCAAAGAGCTGCTGGGGCACAGCTGCTGGGTCCTTCTCTCTGGGTGACCACTCATTGGAAGTGCTCTTTGTCTAGGGGCAGGTTAAACTAGACAGTCAGAGCTTCCCTTTCCTCTAGGAGAGACTGTGCTCTTTTGGCACAAGCCTTGGGAGTGCATGGTTTTTAACCTGTTCTCCCCTCCTTGGATGACCTTGGGCCTTGGATGCCCTTTCCCTTGCTTCCTTATTCTTCAAGAGTCAGGAGGAGGAGAGAATAGGACTGGCAGGGCTCACCAATAACTGTACTTTTTCTGAACAAATGAAGAAGGTAGAGGGTGGTCTGGAGGGATTGCTGGACCATGGCAATTCCAACTCTCTGAGATCTCAGACAGAAAGCCAGAGACGGCATCTCTTTTGACCAGCCTAGCAAGGAGAGGACTTTGCTTTGCTCAAGGCACCCAACATTTTGAGTCCCTGCTGTGTTGGCATCGAGGAAGCCTGCCAAGTACTCCCCAGACATCCCTTCCACCCACAGTTCCTCTCATTAAACCAGAAAGCACTCACTGTTGCCTCGCTCTCTTTATGAATCCATCTTTCTTTTTACTTCAGTTCTTTTAAATAAGAAAAGAAAAAATAAAAAAACCATCGCTGAACCATGAGCCCCAAACTATGGGCCCAACACTGGGTTACTTCAGAGGGGAAAGTCATGACTTCTGCTAATCTGAGGGGTCTTCTCCTTCCCACCCATCCCACCCCCACTGTTTTGACACCCAAACCTCCTGCTCTGTATTATCTTGGGGCTTATATTTTTCCCTTCCCAAGGAAATGTTCTGTGTCTGACTTAGAATAAGTATTGGGTCATGTGGATGTTACTATGGCAACTGGTGTTTTAAATAAAAATAGTCCCTACAAATCTCCGGAAACATGTCAATGCAAAAAACGTGCTTGTTTGCAAAGAAGGGTGGTTGGCATTAGTTACCCCGTCAACTTGCAGCTACCTTCTCCTGGTACTCCCATTGCAGAACCCCACCCCCCCAGCCCCCACACAGTAAGGGGAGTGTGGGGGGATGAACTCACTGCTCCCTATTCAAAGAACATATGCTTGGGTCATGAAGGTGAGAAGGCAGATTCATTAGTTTAATCCCTATTCAGAATTAGTTGGATGGCTGGGGTGCTTTCCCCTCCACTTCCCCCAAACCTCAGCACCCCAATCCTGAGACCTGAAGCAGACCTCAGGTGTGCTGCAGAGAGAGGCGCTCATGCCTCCGGCAATCCTACTTCGGTTTTCTGGGAAAGGAGAAAGATTTGGAAAATGTCCTGCCCCATTATACATTTCAAAGATAGAGGACAATAGCACAGAACTCCTAGCAATGGGTTTCTCTTTGTCTCTTTCTAGAAACTTGTCACTGATAGCAGGCAGGTAGGGTGGGTGCCTGGGTGGAAGTGGGGGCAGCACCAAATGTAGAAAATGTAAGTGCTGGGTGGGTGGGTGGGGTGTGGGGGAGCCTTTGGAGGGAAAGTGCTGAGACTGAGTTGGTATGTACCCTCTCTTCTCTAGCCACAGGGAGCCACTTCATACTCCTGCCCTCTACATTCACTAACCTTGCACTTACAGAGTACTCGAAAGCTTGCAAAGGGTTTCGCACACATGATCTGATTCTTGCAACCATTCCATGAGAGGTGCTGTTATGATCCCCATTTTACAGAGGAGCAAACGGAGGCTAAGTGTCTTGCTCCAGGGTCACACAGAAAGTATTTGAGACAGGATCTGAACTCCGATGTTCCTGGCCCCAAACCGAGGGCACTATCCACCGTGTTAGCAGCAACGATGGAATGATACCTAATATTTGCAAGGTCATTTCCTTGAGGGTGGGGGCAGTTTGGTTTTGCTAGCACATATATTAGGCGCTTGTTGAATGAACAACCCAAACACATTATATCCTTTCTGTTCAATGGCCAACTATACATATATTATACCATAGGTTTTGCCTTCATTTTCCAGATGAGGAAACTGAAGCCGAGTGTGAATAAGCAGCCAGTCATTGTCCAAGATGGGATTTAACTCTGTCTTCCTGATCACACATCCTCCGACCTAGACCTCGATGGAGGCCCCCTTCCCTCCGTGGCAGAGTGCACCTTTCACTGAAGGGTGCACTCTCCTTGCCACGGATGCAGCAGACCTAACCACTCTCCACTGAGATGGTCTGAGGTACCTGAGCAGTCCATCCATCCTTCTCTGGCCAAGCTGGCACTGAGCCCCCGGGGCAGAATCAGGTCTGTTCTTTTATCTGCCAGGCTCCAAGCTTCTCTGGTAAAAATCTGCCAGGACTTGGTCCCCTGGCTCCTCGCTCCTGAATAGCACAGTGAAGTATCAGAGAATGTCACAGGAGGCTGCCTTCCCTAGGGTGAGGTGTGAGCTCTACATGTGTCAACTCATTTCATCCTCACAGCAATCTACGCATGAGGAAACTGATGCCAAGGGAGATTGAGCGACTTGCCTAGGGTCACAAAGCTAGCATATGTTTGAGACCAGTTGAACTTAGGTCTTCCCTGACTCCAGGTCCAACAGTCTATTCACCGTGTCACATAGTGGCCTCCTAGAGGAATTTCTCCAGTTCTCTGCCTTCTATCTAATGCTAGGGAGGCTCTTCTTCCCCTTGCCATCTTCCTTCCAGCTGTTGCCTTACGCTACTAGAACAGGGCAAGGACAAAGGTACATTTGTATTCTCACTTTAGCACAGTGCTTCGCACTTAATCAGTGCTCTCGCCTTCATTTTCTCTCTCCCTCCCTCCCTCTCTCCTCCCTCCACCCCCATTGTAGGTGGAGGGTACAGTCAGTGCAAAAGCAGAGTATTGTATTCCCGCAATGGCAAGGAGGCCAGTGTGGCTGGATCATTGTGTGGAGGGCAAGGGGAAGGAAGGGCTTTAAATATTAAAACAAGATTTCACATTTGATCCCAGAGATCAGAGGAAGCCACAGCACTTATTGAAGAGGGGGATGGCACAATCAGACCTGGCTTAAGCAATGTCGTTTGGGCAGGCAGGTGGAGGATGGGTTAGAGTGGGAGGGGCTCGAGGCAGGACCACCAATCCGAAGGCTACTGTGATGGTCTGGGAAAGTGGGAGGTGGAGTTAGAGTGGAAAGAGGTGCGGAGATAGAATCAGCCAGGCTTGGCAGTGACAGACAAGATCATTGAGGTCCAGGGTAGTTGGGACTTGCTGGGTATTCTGTGGCTGGCCCTGGGGTCCAGGTCTCTGTCCAAGGTTTCCCCCTCCCCCACACTGTCTTCAAGGAATACGCTTCCCATGGAAATGCATACTTTCTGCACTCCTGCTATATATTTAGCTGAGGCATCTGAATTTATGCAATGTCTATCTCTGTCACCACCAAACCCCCTAACATTTTTAACAGGATGAGGTGATGGTGAGGCTGGCAATGATGTTACAGTGGCCAGCATCATTCCTCAAGTATCAAACTCCCAGATGGTGAGGTCATTTTGGCAAACTGGTGGCAGAGGCAGGCTGGGTTCCTGCCCATCTCAGGGAGGGAATTGGCCTTCTCAATGGCTCTGACACATGAAAGGGAGACCCCGAGTCCCCCACTTCTTGACTGTGTGATCATAGGTGCCTTCTCACCTGCACAATGTACTGCTCATCTTCTACGGTCACTGTGAGACTTAAATGGAATAATAGTGGGGAAGGATGCTTTATTGCCAAAAGGGCTTTTATCAGCTATTATTAATATGGGGGGGGGAGACGGCTTGTCACTATATCCCTCTTTGTGAAATTTAAAATCAGGCAAGACATCTTCCAGCTCTAAATTCACAGCTAGTTGATCTCTTTGCCTTTTTCTTTTCTAAAAGACCAGGGTCTCTACATGTAGCAATCCACTCAGGGGCCTGAATGTGCTGCTGATCTCTGGGGAGGTTCTGACCCTTTAGGCAGCCTCATGGTTCTCCATTCATGGGGGCTCCTCATAGTGCTGCAGGATCTAGCTTACACACCAGATAGCACTAGCTCCTCAGTCTCAACCTCCCAGGTCACTGGGATTATAGGTGTATACCTCCACACCCAGGAAGATGACTGATTTCCTGAAGGATTAAGAGAGAAAGGACTCCCACGTGGTGTTTCTGAGAGATTTTAGGGGTTCCCGGGGCAAGAATGCCCATAAGAACAGTAATAATTGTATGTGGTGTGGTATCAGCTCTCTTGCTGGACTCCCCAGATGTGAATTCAGAGAAAAATCAAGCAAACAACCAAGATGGAAGCATTTATTAAACACCTTCTGTGTGCAAGGCATTGGACACAGTGAGAGCTCTTGCCCTCAAGGAGTTTATTTTCTGATGGGGAGAGAGAGGTAGAGACATATACACAACGTATACAGAAGGTCATTTTAATGGCAGCAGCTAACATTGACATAGGCTTTAAAGTACAAAAGCTCTTTACTTATATTATCCCATTTGATTCTCCTACAAGCCTGTGCCTGGGTGGTTATCTCCATTTCGAAGATGAAGTTAATTGATTTGGTCAGTATCTAAGGCAGGATTTGAATTCAGGTCCCCCATACCACCTAGCTGCCTTTTGGGGAAGGAGGGAGAGGTCTGAGCATCCTGGTGTCCCTCTTATTAATGACTTGGAATAAATTCAGTGGCTGAGGGTGTGGCATCTATCCAGTCACTCAATCTGCCATTTGGGATACTCTCTGGCTTAGAATGATCTCTGTCCAACAATACTCGCTGACATTTATATAGTGCTTTAGAGATAACATGTCTGCGCCTCACCACTTTAGGGAGGTGCTTGAGCTGTGACAGTTTACACTTCAGAGACTGAGCACAGTCACAGAGCTATTGCCACAGGGATTTGAACTCAGGTCTCTCCTGACTCAAATTCAACATTCCGGCCTCTGCTTCTCTCAGCCACAACTTCTCCAGCAGTATTGATGGAGAGCTCAATTTCCTTTTGATCGAAGGCACCAAAGAAAAGAAATTTTTAATTGGAAGAGCTCTTCTGTTGAGATTTACATGTTCCAGCCACAGACACCACCTAATCTAACCCTTTCTGCAGATGAGAAAACTCAGACCCCAAGAGCAAGGCTGCCTATGTTCACTGGGGTTTGCACCTAGCTCCATGTCAGACCCTCGTTCCCTCCAATTTACAGAGGCCATGGGTGGAGAAACAGTCTTCAGGATTACACAGGTCTAAGTATTTGATTCAACAGCATTTATTAAGCACCTACAGCCTGCCTGCCAGGCACTGTGCTATGCAAAGACAAAGAACCTTCAGAACGTCCCACCTTCAAGGAGATGACAGTCTACCAGGAGAAATGACATGGACATAAACAAGGAGATGCAGGAAAAAAAAAGTGCAAAGTAAACCCAAAGTAATTTGTGTGCCGACTGTAAAAAGAACATTATCAGCTTGGCAGGACCGCCAGGGAAGGCCTCTGGTGGACCTGGAATCAGGAGCATCTGAGCTCAAATCCGGCCTCAGACAATTTCTAGCTGTGTGACCCTGGGCAAGTCATTCAATCTAGGTCTGCCTCAGTTTCCTCACCTGTAAAATGGGGTAATAACAGTACCTACCTTCCAAGATTATTATGAGAATTAAACAAAATCATGAGCTAGATGTGGCATGAGGGGCAGACTATTCAAAAGCATGGAGACGGGGGATGAGACGGTGTGTGCTGGGCAGCAAATGGAGCACTTTGGCAGAATCATGGGAGGGAAGTGGTGAGAAACATCCAGAAACATAGACTGGACCCTGACAGTCGTTCTTTAAACCCTAAAAGGGGAGATTTTATTCTGAGGCACAGAGGCTTCTTGATCTTAATTGTGAGGGCACTCTGTCTTGTACTGACTTCAGATATCAGAAAAGGAAGAGAGGGGAGACCCTGGTACTGTCTGGGAACAGAGTGAAGGCCACTTGCCTTGGGCCAGGCTGGCCAGAGAGGGGCCTGGGCATCATACTGAGGACGATTCAGGTGATGCTACTTCCCTGGGGTGGACAGAGGCCAAGACTAGGTCTCAGAAGCGTGGTCCTGGCTCTGCCTCTAATGTGGGCCTCTGTCTCCTCCAAAGTGAAAGAACTGGCCTGGATGACTTCAGTCTACTGTAGGAATGAATGTAAGGTTGCTCCCAAATCCACAACTGCCGCCAACAAGCTTACCCAACAACCCAGTCTTTTACCTTGACTGCCTCCCTCCCCCCACTAGGTGACAGATCTCCAACGTCTCCTCATTCCAATTAACACAACATTTTGTAATAACTAGGCCGCTTAGCAAGGGCCTAGGAAAACCCATGTTTCTGGCCTGGTTTTGTTTGACTCAGCACATTTTGATTTGTGGTTTGTGGTTTTTTTTCCCCAGTAGGGAGGTGGGAGAGAGATTGGCGGAAAACTCCCCAAAACCCAAACCAAAATGTACTGAGTCAAACAAAACAAGGCCAGAAACGTGGGTTTCCTATGGACCTTCACTACATCTACATGGATGCCTTTGTGGGCATGAAGTATGCCACGAGGAAGACTTGGTGCTGGTTGGGGTCTAGGGCTGGCCATGGTGGGACTGGATAGTAAGAGTGGAATTTCCTGGGGGCAGAATGAAAGTGGGGCCAGAGGCCAGGGAAAAGTTATCAACCTTTCCACTGAAAGAAGTCTGGGATTCTCGGTGACCCATTCAAACATTCCATTTTTAAATGTATTTATTAAGGGCCTGCTGGATGGGGGAGTCAAGGCTTATTTGCTTAAATAAATTTAAATGATGAAAAAAACCCAAATCTATTCTTATTCTCACCTCCCCCAAATTAGAGAGGGAGAGACCATGACAATGATGCAACATCAAACAAAAAAAAATTCTCCCATTTGCTGCATATTAAAAATACCTCCATCTGTAACCTTAGTCTATCACCTGTCTGTCAGGAGATGCGTCGTTTCCAGGATGGTCAAAACTTCCAGAAGATTTTATGCCTATTATTATCCTATTTTACAGTTAAGGAAACTGAGGCAGACAGAATTTCAGTGAATTGCCCAGGGTCACAAAGCTAGTGTCTGAGGCTGTATTTGAACTTGACTACTTGACCTCCAGCCCAACACTCTAGCACCTGATGCAAGTTTCACAGAACAGACTTTCCACGTACAAGACTTGCAGTTAATAATGCAATAAATCATTATTTTGGTCACAGGAAGTTGAACCCAGAGCCAAGAAAGCCCTGGGGGGCTTGTGTTGGGGGGCAATGAGTACCCCAGGTGGGCTGAAGTATGTGGAGTGAATGAAGTGATACGGTTAGAAAGCAGGTTGGTGTCCAAGAGATGGCCTTGAATGTCACACAGAGGTGAACCCAGGGCATGCAGTAGGTGCATACATAATTCTTGTTGAGTTGAATTGGAAGGATCACAGTGTTGGAAGAGACATGATTTGAATCCAGGTCCTCTGACTACTTTGAATTTTCCTCTGCCTGTGGGGCAGTGAGGAGCCAGCTGGTTATTTCTGAGTCTACCCCCTCTGACTTGGCATGAAACCCAGCCCAGAGGCCACCTTTCTGCCACTTCTATTCTCCTTTAGGGGAGCTGCAGAGAACGTGGACCCTGCCCCAAGGGCCCCTTGTCCAGGCACCACTCTGGCCTTAGAGTGTCTCTTGATCAATCCTTCCCCAGATATCCAGAGAATGCTCCAGACCTGGGACTAACCCACCTTCTACCAGCAGCATCCCTGAGCTTTCATCGACTGACTGTGCGCAGCAGCCCCCTCCTCGTTCCCCTTTACAAGGGGCTCAAATTGTCAAGAAGCCCCAAGAGTCTCCCCTTCCTCAGTGCTTCCCCTGGTCTTGGGTGGGGTTGCATCTTTCCTTGACTGTCATCAATTAAACTTCCTTGGTGATCTAATTGGATTCATTTTACTATCAAACACATGCTCCTTTGCTTTTTAAGATGGGAACTAGGGCAGACAAGACTTTCCCCACTCCCCACATTCCATAAGTCCACAGACTTACACTAAGCCCTGGTAGGCTTTGAAGGCCCTACTCCACTGGGGATGCCTGGGAGGTCCACACTTCCAGGTAAGGCTGCTCTGAAATGTAAGTTGAGTCTGGGGAGGGCATTCTTAGCTTTCAAAGTCCAGGAGGACTCACATTCAAATCCTATCACATCACTATTCTAGGCCTCAGTTTCCTCACCTGAAATATGAGGGGGTTGGACTGGGTCGACCAATAAGCACTGGCTTTAAATCTTTGATCATATAATCTAATAGATCCACTCCCTCTGCCCCTTTTAAATAACTAACCATGGTATAGTACTGAAGGCCGGCCTTGGAGTGAGAAATTAACTTCATTTCAATTCTATTAAACAAGCATTTTCCAAGTACCTATGATGATCCAAGACCTGGTGGTAGAGAAAGAAATGCAAAAATGTAGAGCCAGTCTTCCACGAGTGACCCAAGTTCAAATTCAGCCCCTGACATTTAGTGGCTGTGTGACCCCTGACAAGTCACTTCAGCTCAGGCCCTGGGCAGCTTGCTAACATTTTGGACAATGAAACCAGTAATATTCCCAAATAAATAGATCCAGCAGCCCTGATAATCCAAAATGACCAAAGGCCAAGAGATTTTAATTTACAAAACCTCTCAGACTGGAGTAATTTAGGTTCTTAAGAAAAAACAAAAAGGCAGTTTGGATGGTTCAGACCAAAGTGTCCTAATTCCAAGAACAGCTCTCTGACTACACTTTGCGGCCGGGCACCTAGGTTCAAATCTCACTTTAGCTACTTATTGGTGATGTCTCTTTCATTACAATATAAATTTCCTGAGAGCAGGGACTTATTTATAAGAATGGAGAAACAGATACGTATATTTCATATATATGATATCATATGTTACATATGTATATATCATATATGTGATGTATATTATAAATATAAATATATATATATATGGATTTTGATTTATCTTTGGATTCACAGGCTTAGCATAGTGCTTAGGATGTAAAACACTTGCTTATTGATTCAATGACGAATGGAGGGACCTCATTTCAAGCTGCTTCACCTCTTTGGCCTCAGTTCTGTCATCTATAAAATGGGGATGCACTACCTACTCCCACAGCACAACTGAAAAAAAGCACCAGAGAAATGAGTAGCTATCTTGTTTTTAAGGAGAATAAAATGCTCTCCACTCAACAAAGATCTTGAACTCATTGATAACAAATGCCATGATTTAACCTGAGTTGACAAAGGCTGGATGTCTTCTCAGAAATCCTTTTTCAAGATTAACTGACTGGCACTGTCCAGAGATGACTGGTAATTTCCAGTCTGAGAAGGTCAGGCCAAATTAAAGTCCACAAGTCTTAAAAAAAGCAGCTTCTAGAAAGTCTCTCTTGGAGTGTCTTCTACCAGGCGGTATCATGATGCCCAGCACACAGAAGGTACTTAATAAATGCTACTGATTAATGTAAGGGGCAGTGTGCTGGGCCAGAGTCAGCAGAACTAGGTTTCCACCATTCCAGACCTTTGATGGTGTGGCCCCACGAAGTTTTTTCATCTGTAAAATGAGGGTAGTAATTTCTGTCCTGTCTATACCAGAATTGAGTTATTAATAATTCCACACTGAGTTTAAACTAGATCTTTACATGGTAGCCCCAGGGCATTCATGCTTTAGGGTCTAGAGCAGGGTACACCATTCAAAACTCCCCCCCCCAAAAAAAAGCCATGTTTAAAAATGGTGATGACTGAGGTGAGGGCGGCAGGAGGTCTCCTGGGGCAGGTTTTCAGAGAAGGCTGGAAATTGGGAGTAGGTGGGAAGGCAGGGGACAGCTGAGGGCCCCAGATGGAAGGATGCGATGGATCATTCAATAATTAATTTAGAAGAAGCAAAAGGAAAGATTTTCCCCTGCTTGCTTTCTGTGACTGAACACCCGACTCCTGACCCTCCCCCCCATTCCCAAGGTGCTCTGAAAATCCTCCAAAGAATTCACGAACTTTATGACAAAATTGCGATGAGCTTCCCTAGCCTCTTAACCAGGTCTCTCGCTCTCTCTGGACGTGACCCTGTTTCGAATTTTATTAGTTCTTTAATCAGATCAGTGTGCGGAGTTCTTTGAATTCAGCAAGATGGGAGCCTGACCTTCAGAGAACTGGGACGTTGTTCCCCAGAAACCCTTAGGGTGTAACGGGACAGAGCCCAGTCCAGGAGCATGACGGATGAAGGCTGCAGAAATGGTGTTTTGAAACCTAAGGGGAATGAATGGAAGCCCTGAAGTTGGAGGGTGGGGCTGCAGAGAGAAGAAATTGGCCTGAACAGCTGACTCATAGTTGGAGTGTGGCTTCTTTCCTGAGATAACATCCAACATCTTCACCTGGGGGTCCACCTTATAATGGGGTGATGCCCTCTAGAAACGTGTGCATGGATTCCTGTAACACTTTAAATATATTGGAGCACACCCACCTAGACTCAGTGCTGAGCACTGTCACCCATGCACAGGTTCCTGGAGCATGTTGTCCAAAGAGACATTCCTTCTAATGAATGAAGTGCTTTCAGTCCCCAGGGAGTCTGATCATAGACATACCCCCTGATATTAAGACAGACCTGACTACTCTCTTTCGGTATTCCCAGCACTGGTGCTTAATAAACATTTGAATGCTTGATTGGTGACTCCTTGATAACCCCTCCCAAGGGCTCTAGCTGTGGCCAAGGCTGGATCCTCCCTGCTCAGCCAACACTGAACTTTTCTAAGGCAGGAAATTCTAGCATAAAATATGACCACAGGACACTCCTGTAAACAGGACATTTGTCTCCTAGGAAAGGAAGGAGGCATGCTCAGAGCACCAGGAATCAGGAGACCTGGCCAGGCCTACAGTCCCCTTTACGTCAGTTATCACTCACAAAACAGGGAAGCCAACTTAGCTGAAGCAACAAGGCACCATGGGAGAGAGACAGGAGGCAGCTTCCCCTGATGGAGGCAGCCCAGTGCCCTGTACCCCAAAGCCTTGAGACCTTGATGCTTCCAGTCCAGGGGACATCACCTTGGGAAGCCACTCTGCTGAAGATACAGCCTGGACTGGCTCCTGGAGCCACAACCTCCCAAGACCCAGAAAGGAGGGTTCTTGTCATTCAAGTCCTTGGCCCTGTCAAATGGCTCAACATTGGAAATGGAAATAATCTTATCAGTAGTAATGACATTAGAGATGAGAGCTGATTATCTGCTGCGGCATTGCAGCCCCTAAAGATGAACCACGGAACCTTTCCATCTGGCATCCTGAAATGTTATCTCCTGGTTACATACAGTGGGAGCCCCTGGAGAGCAGAGACTTTTATTTTTCAGTTGGTAAACCCAGCCTCAGCATATAGCAAGTGCTTAATAAATGCTTCATTCATCAGTGCACAGCTTTCATCTTGGATGCAGCACTGTAGCAAGCTATTGAAGAGAGCAGGCTTTAAAGTTTCTCTCAGAAGTCTCCTGGGTGGAGGGCTGCTTGGACAAGCCGGTCAACTTGTCTCCTCAAAAATGGCAGCTGCTAAAATTTAGGGCTGATGGGAAACCAGCAGAACCGTGGAGGCCCAAGTTCATTTCCTGACTCTGCCCATCACTCACTCCAGGAGCATGAAGAGTCAGCGACAAGCCCATCTGTCAGCAGAATGGACTCTTCTATCGCCTTCCAGACAGTCGCAGTTGGCAGACGAATGCCTACAAAAGAGTCACTGGGCTGCATTCCCACCCAAGGAACTCGGCGGCAGACACTTTCTTTCTTGATCTCAGTAGTTAGTGGGAGGAAAAGTCAGAGATTGAGTGGGGTCTGGGAATGGAGCAGGGTACGTGTGTGTACATGTGTGTCTCTCAGGATTTAGCACTGGGAAGAATCTTAAGAGATAACTAGGGAGTGTAGTACAATGGAAATCAAGCAACAAACATTTATTATGCACTTACTGTATGCCAGGTAGCATGCTTAGTGCTAGGCGAAGGATGTCCTCATCTGTCAAACGAGGGAGAGCAGGTGGTTAGACTACATGACCTCTAAAGTTCCTGCCAATTCTAGATGTAACAGTTTCATTTGGCAGATGGGGAAACTGAGTCTCACAGAGGGGCACTGACTTAGACAAGTCAGATATCTAGCCAGGAGGCAGAAGGATCTGAATTCAGCCCCCACTACAGAATCTCAGTGTTGGAAGAGACCATGAGATATGGTTACATCGATTCTTTACAATTAAGTCACAAGACCATAGGAGAGCTGAGAAAGATCCTTACAGGCCTGAATTAGGCCAATCTCCTCATCTTATATGGGAGGATGCTGAGGTCACCCAGGCAGAACAGTCCAGCCTCCTTACTTTACAGAATAAGAAACTGAGGCCCAGATTCAGTGACTTGGCTAAGGTCACCCACGTAGTGCCAGAGCTGGAATTTGAACGCAGTTCTTTGATGCTTAACTTTACAGCTTACCCCTGTGACAATCTCCAGCATGACCCACACTGGTTCTTTCCTTTGCATCCATATTTAGAGCCCCATTCTAAAGGCGAGCAGGGCTGAGTGGGTCTTGTCCAACTGGGGCACCTGATGTTGCCAGCCCTTTCCAGAGGGGGATGCACCATTTCCCCAGCGTGAAGCCGCCTGCTCCGTGGGAAGCCCCTGGGGCTGGCAATTGTTTTTACTGACACGGAATGGCTGAGTGTAGACACTGGCCAGCTCTGTGCCCACTCCCTTCCTGTGGAGGCCTGCAGGTAAGTATGCTGGATGAGGATCTCTCAGGATGCCAAGGAGGATGGTGAGCGGGGTCTGCAGGGAGCACTGGGATCCTTGTCTGTCCTCCTTGTCTTCGTTGTTGGGTCCTGGGTCGACGACAGTGGCGGGGGGTGACCCTGGTGTTGTGAAGGAGCCGTTCTGAGACTGGCGCCGGCCTGATTCACAACACCAGCTGCCACACCTGGCCAGGTGGGTATGAGGGCTGAGGCTAGACCAGGCTGCTGACTCGATCACTTCTGGAGGGGCAGGGGGCTGGCAAGGGGAGGCAGAACACAAAGAAAGCTCATCACAACCATGTGTTAAACCCTGTCACAGAATGCAGGTGACTCAGAAAAGCTGTACCTGGGACTCACCCAGCAGGCACTGGGGGGCACACAGTGAGCAGGTTGCCAACCCTTACAACCAAAGGGCCCCCAGTTGTGCGACCTTGGACAAAGCATGTAACCCCAGGAGGTAGGCGGCTCCTTTCCCTCACCTGAAAAGTAAGGGGCCTCAAGCCCTACTCCTATGAGCCTATGACTCAATTATATAGAAGTGATATGAAAAACTGCATTGAAGAAATACACGAGCAAATGTAATTCTAATGAGCAAACTTGGCCCCAGGGAAAAGATGAGAAAAGGTACTTCCTTCTTTTCTTTGTAGAAGTGGGAGAACAAATCAGTTAATTGTGTTATTTTTTTAAAAAAACCTTTGTAACCAGGAATGGCTTTCGGGGTAGGAGAGGGATAAATTCAGAAATAAAGGCAATGTAAAAATGAACAAAAAAAGGGGGGGCTGCTTGTGTGGTGAGACCCGGGGGGAGCTCCCTAAGCAGGCAGGTAGAGAGAGCAGGAGTCTGGAAGAGGGGGGTTCACCTTACCTCCCACACCCGTTAGCTGGGTGACCCTGGGCAAGTCACTTGACTTTTCTATTTCCTGATCTGTAAAATGGCTAGAGAAGCAGCACCAACCTCCCCAGGTTGTCGAGAGGATTGAGCGAGGACACGGATGTACCATCCTTTACGTGTCTGAGAGTGCTGTGTAAATGCCAGTTAGTGTAGAAAGATAACCAGGAAAACATGCAGGATCCTGTTTGACCGAGGGAAGTATTTGGGACATTCAGTGCTGCTGAACAAATACATGCCGTTTTGTCTGTGTTCAGCTGGGCCTGTCCGTGTCCTGACAGGCTCCCACCCACATAAAGGGAGTCGGGGCTTCACTCCGACAGGATTCTGGAGAGAGGCGTCTTCAGAAATCTGTGGGCGGCCAGCCCCAGTCTAGCACATCCTCTACCAGGAATAACGTGTAGGGGCCTCCTGGGCCATCCCAGGGACCAAGCTCCCTACTGCTGTCGAGCTCAGCCCTGGCACCAGGGCTCACCCCTCCAAATCCAGAATGACCCAAGTCCCTTTAGTGGTTTGGCCAAATGGTTTCTTCCCATCTCTTCCATTCTCTGGTGTAGGGATGGCTTCTGGGACAGGGAAATGTCAAGTAACGTAAAAACAAATATTTACTTTTTTAAAAAGAGTGTAATCTCCTTAAGGGTAAGGAAGTATTTGTAACTTGTACCTCCCAGGGCTGAGCACCGTACCTGACAGAGTATTTGCTGTGGTTCAGTCATTTCAGTTCTGACTCTTTGTGGCCCCATTTGGGGTTTTCCTGGCAAAGATGCTGGAGTGGTTTGCCATTTCCTTCTCCAGGTTGTCTTACAGATGAGGAAACTGAGGCAAACAGGGTGAAGTGGCTTGGTCAGGGTCACAGAGCTAGGAAGTGTCTGAGGCTGGACTTGAACTTGGGTCTTCCTGACTCCTTGTCCGGTGCTCTATGTACTGTGTCACCTAACAGAACTAATACCGTAATGGAGTGAGTGCTTAATAACAGCTTCTTAGGTTGGGCTGGAGCATAATTAAACACTCAAACTTTTCTAACAACTGAAATTCTGCTGTTTTTACATGCAAGGACAGTGCTGGAGGAGGACCAGAGTACTCAGTTTGGAGCCTGGAGTCCCACCCCTGAGACTCATTCATGATTACTTCACCAGGGGAAATGCCCACGAGAAGATGCCTAATGGAGGATGAGCTTCTGCCTCTGGCTTGCCCCTCTTCTCTGGGGCTGCTGGGAGTGGATGCCCTCAGCACATAGAAGATTAGCCTTCATCTAACAAAGACTTGGTTGGCCCCGAGTGACTGGGGAGTGAGTGGCCCAAGGCCATGCTGGGTGGGGGTCACTAGGAGAGCTCAGCTACCTGACTGATGGTCCAAGGGGATCACATACTTTGAAGAGTAGGGTCCTATCTTCTTCACCTTGGAAGTCCTGGGAAGAAATCTGGTGCCAAGACTGGAATGGGCCAGGATTCTCCAAAATCACCCATCTGACCCTCTAAAATTGGAAAAGGCCTGCAATATTTGATGTAGCTGTCGAACACACAGACTGAACAAACAAAATAGATATTAACACGGTCTGAGAGACAGGGCAAAAGAAGTCTCTGCAGGGAGAGTGTACCTGATCTGGCCATGGTGGTGCATACTTGTGACTTCTATTACTTGGAAGGATGAGGTGGGTAGACGTGAGCCCTGGCATCTGCATGGAGTCTGGTGCCAGTATGGAGAGCTCCTGGGAACAGAGGATGGAAGGGTGAATCACTTCAGGCTGAAGGAATGGAGCAGGTCAAAGCTTCCGTGGCTGTCGACAGTGGAATTGGCCCCACAGTACGTTCAACCTGCGTGAGATGGAGAGTCAGTTTCAAAACTCACATCCCCAAAACGCAACATAAAATAAGGAAACAAAAAATCCAGAACAAAACAAGAATAATGAGCCAGCACTGGAAAATGGCACTTTGCTTTTCTTGGAATCTGGACCCCCCAATTTGCTCCTGACATCACCAGCCTGCTGACAGTCAGCTCAGGGGACCCCAAAATATTAACTGAAAAACAGCCCAAAAGAAAAACGGTATTTACACTTTTGGTTTTGACTGAGCTACTGTATTTCTTTGAGGCTTTGGGGCCATGGTGAATTTAGGTTAGTTTGACAAACTCTCTCATGAGTTGGATGGAAAAAGTATTTGTTCTCCAATGAGACCTGGGTTCAAGTCTCTCTTGATGTCTGTTATATGTAAGACTTTGGGAAAACCATTTGTCCTCCTTAAGTCTCAAGTTTTTTTATCTGTAAAATGAGGGAGGAGAGTGGGTGGAACAGATGAGTGAGTGAAAAAGCATTTAATAAGTGCTAACTGTGAATATCCCGAGGCAGCTAGGTGGCTCAGCAGATGGAGTGCTGGGCTTAGAGGAAGGAAGATGTAGGTTCAGATTCAGCCACAGATACTCACTAGTTGTAGGACCCTGAGTAAGTCACTTAACCTCTGTTTGCTTTAATCCACCAGAGAAGGAAATGGCAAAACACTCCAGGATCTTTGCCAATAAAACCCTATGGTCAGTATGGCCCACAAGGTCATGAAGAATTGGACACAACTGACCAGTGACAATGAACATCCTAGGCACTGTGCTACATACTGGGGATATGTATTTATATATCTAGAGCTAGCCCCTGCCCTCAAAGAACCCATGTCCCGATAGAAGACAACAGCCCCAGGGAAGGAGCATCCAGGGTTGGGTGGCCTGTTTGGGGGACAAGTAAGTAACAAGCAAGGCAGCCTGAGGCTCTACGTCTTTGGATCCCATATTTGAGTTGGAAGGCACTTTTGATATGTAGGTCTGATGCCCTTATTTTTACAAATGTGATGACTGAGGCCCAGAGAGCTGATTTGACAAAGCCAGGCCTCCTGGGGCTCAAGCCCACAGCTTCTCCCATCACACCAGGCTTTAGCCCATCAGCCCCGGACGCCTGCTCATCACTAACCAGTCTTACCTGCATCCTTACCCTCTTAGGATCTTTGAGCTAAAGCAGCTACTTGGACAAGGGAGCACAGGGCAAAGAACACTCGGTTTACAAAAGCAGGATGACAGTTTTGATAATCACATTAAACATCACTAACAATCACAGAAAAGGCAAATGAAAGCAACCTCTGCCAAGCTCACCACACTCTGAAAAGATGGGAAGTCAGAGGCATTATGAGAAGAAAAGCCCAGTAACTCGCCGCTGTGACCAGTTCTACTTCATTGAGAAAATTCTCTGGAGTTATTCAAGACAAAGCACACAACTATCTATACTCTCCGTTATTCCACAGCTGCCACTGTGTCCCTCCACAGGAAGTCAAGAAGCATTTTACTACGTTAATATATTAAGCACCTACTATGTGTCAGTCTTTGTGCTAAGCTCTGGAGCTACAAAGAAAGGCACGAGAAGGTCTCTGTCCTCAGGGACCTCCCAGTCTAGTAGGGGAGACAATGTTTAAACAACTATGTCCCAACAAGATACAGATTGGCTAAATTACAGATACCTGACAGAGGGAAAGTGGCAGCAGGAGGTGGGAAAAGTTTCCCGAGGGTGAGAGAAGAATGAAAACAATTCATAGCACATTATTTGTGCTGAAAAAAATGGATTCCTATCAATTGGGAAATGAATAAAATGATGATGGCACGTGAGTGTAACCCGGTATCTGCAGGGCTCAGGAGGGGAGGATGGGTGTTAAGACTCTGGGGGAAATGGGAAGACAGAGGGGAACGATTAGGTACCATGATGTTCACACAACGTGGATGGGACAAAATCTCAGACCAGGACATTATTAACATACCTTCTTTCTAGAAGAGGAGCATCCTCATTAACATACCTGCAGAAGGAAATGTTGCACTACTCCTTGCTGTTAATAACTGAAAATTTGTTTTCTTGAGGGACTTGTGTTGTACAGAGGGGTTTGTTTGTTTGGACGCGTCTATGGCACCAAAACAAAACACACTAATGAATTTATTAAAAAACAATAACAACCAGCCACTTAAGCAGCGTCTTGCGCCATGTTCAAAACAACACTAAAGCGGCAGCCAACTTTGGAGACGTCCTTTTAGCCTCTGTGTCAACTTTACCATTTACATGAAAATGACTCAATGTCAGATCGACACAACCACCCGATTAAGGATTGCATCTGTCTTCCCTGGGTGTTTGTCAACATTTTAGAATGAATACCCCTTTACTCTGAGATGGTTCTCCAACTGCCAATTTAAAACCTCCCCCAAATTTACCCTTTATTCTATCCAGCCTGGAGTTGCTTTTGATTCCAAAAACTCACACTTGGCAAGTGCCTAATCTTGGCGGTGCCACGGGAGTGCTGCCAAGTTTGCAGCAGGCTGAAACTTTGAGTAATTCATTAATTAGAGCTGAGAGTTGAGTACTGGGCTTCCACATTCTAGAATAGCTCTTTGGCTTCAACGTACAGAATCCGGTTAAAGGGAGACACGCATACATACATACATGCACATGCAGACGTAGACACAGCGACACTTGGCCGTCTTTCTGTTTCGTATCTTGGAACATTTTCCAATGAAAAGACCATTTATTTATCCAGAGAACAGTGTAAGGGCTGGGGTGCATTAAGGTTAGATGAGATACAGTCCTTCCCCTTATGGGAGTAATGGTTTAATGAGCTGGGTGGGTCGGTCATGAACTGAGATCCCTATAAGACACAACAGCACATCATAAGTCCATAAAACCAAGTATTATTTGAGGTTTGAACACTGACCTTCTTCTCCACTCCCAAGTCACCTGGTGTCTATTGTCCAGATACTTGGCTATATGTGTGCATGTTGTATTTCCTTGCTAGAATGTGAGCTCCTCAAAGGCAGGGACTGTATTTTATTTAGGGCAGATGGGGGCCTGGTGGATAAAGTGCTGGACTGGAGTCAGGAAGACTTATCTTTCTGAGTTCAAATCTGCCTCAGACACTTCCTACCTGTGTGACCCTGGACAAGTCACTTGATTCTGTTTGCCTCTGTTTCCTCATCTGTAAAATGAGTGGGTGAAAGAAAGAGCAAAACACTATAGGATCTCTGCTAAGAGAAGTCCAAATGGGATCACAAAGAGTTGAACACAACTGAAACGACTGAACAATACCCCTAGCACCCAGGGTGATGCCTAGTATACAGTAGGCACTTAGAACTAGATGCATGTGTGATGGGAGAGGGGAGGAAATGATGAATGTAGGAATTGGAAATGCTTCATGAAAGGAGGTGGATCTTGAACAGCCATAATTAGAAATTGAAGCATCTGAGGCAAAATCACTTTTTAGTGGAAGGAGATGAGCCAGTTGAACTGGGCAGGGTACAGTCATGTTGACAGCCCCAAGCTCAAAGAAGATGTGGATGGCGTAATGGAGGAAGGGGAGACAATAGGCATGATGGTGAAAAAGGTGAGGCCCTCAGAGATGGTGACATGACTTGGTAGAGGGCACCAACATCTGGGGTAGGAGAGGAGGCACAATTCCTTCCTGATTCTGGCTTGGGTCTTTAAAGATACCCTGGATTTTACTAGCAGCAGAGCAGAAACAAAGGCCTGAAATGTGTGTGTCATCACAGGTGCATACAGGGGCAAGAAGGAATCCAGATTAATTTTTACTGATGTTTCATAGAGAACGACTAAAGGTAGGGATTTGTACACTGACATGAAGTTCTGCCTAGATCAAAGATCATTTCAGATTTTGATCTGAAATGCAAAAATTTCAGAATTTTTGATGTGATCAGAGTTCACCTGGCCCAGTCTTCTCATTTTACAGATAAGGAAACTGAGGTCCAGGGAAATTCAATAACCTGCCCCAAGGTGCATGAGGAAGTAAACAGCAAAGCTTGGATTTGAACCCAGGACCTCTGGCTCTTCATGCCACACTGTTTCCCAAAGGAGAAGACAGGAAGCTTTTATAGAGTACCTGATAAATGCTCATTTATAAAGTGTGCCAAGAGCTTTACAAATATCATCTCATTTGGTCCCCATGACAAGCATGGGAGGCAGGTGTTGTTATTATCCCCATTTTACATATGAGGAAACTGAGGCAGAGTGTAGTGACTTGGACAGGATCACGCAGCTGATAAGCATCTGAAGTAGTGTTTGAACCCAACCCTTCCCAGCTCCATGTCTATGCCACCATCCACACTATCCAAGGCTGCCTCTGGGACTCAGTGTTACGCCGAATGAAAGGCTAAAACAAAAGGTGGTTACAATCCCCTAATCCCGGGTACAGGTTGTTAGAACTCCTCAGCAGGCTTAGAGACAACCTCTTGATCTGGGACAGGGCCGCCCACCAGGCTCGCCACAGCCCCGACTTGATTAGCACGGTTAATATTGCATGCAAATAGATTTCCTTGCTTCTGGTCATGGCGGTACATTAATTCTGTCCCGTTGTCTGCTACATCTTTATCCCCGGCAGGTTAAGCCTGCCAAATTCCTCTGCTGCGACATGTCACTGAGAGCCATGGCCTACAATGCAGTCTCACTAATCCTGTTTCATCTGCTTTGTTGCCCTGTCTGGTCAATCTAGGAGTGCAGAAACCTCAGGGGACGCCTTTGCCAAGATAGCCCCCCCCCCAGCCCTTCCCCCACCCTCTCCCCTTCCCCTTTTCAATACGGTTTCCATTAAATGGGTGGAGGGCAGAACCCAGGGTTGGGTACCAGCCAGCATCCTTCAGACAGTCAGGGAACATCAACTTTCTTCCTGCCAGGCCCCCTGGGCCTCCTTCAGCCACCCCACCTAGCCTGCCAGCTGAATGAGCCAGGGTGGCCAAAATCCACTCAAGTCTCTTTGAGAAGACTGTTCACACATTAAGGGCTGGAAGGGAGGCTGAATGGTCTGTATTTATTGCCATTATCCAACTAGCAGATTAAACAAAGAGTCAAGGCTTCCTCATTAAGGGTTTGGAGCTGTCTGGTTCACTGTTCATTTGCTGTTCAGTAGTCTCATTAACATTAATTATTAGAAGAGGCCTGTCATTTGTCCCAATAACCTTGGTCAGGCCGAATAAATGTTTACCGGGCAGGATTTCTGGGCTAGAGAGCAGAGGACCATGCGGTCTGGCAGCAGCTGCCTGCCCCTTTTAAAGGATTCTCTGCACTTTCTGCGACTGGGAGGTCACTCACAGACACTGGCTGGGCTCGTGGGTTTAAAAAAAAAAAATGACCTAAACAAATGCACGTGGAGTAATCCCCAGTATGGGCTGAGGATTACCAGAGTCCACTTCAAACATCCCTCCTGAGACCCTTCTCCCCTCCCTCTTCCCACCAAGGGCCAGGACTTGAACCCAGATCATGTGATTCCAAGGCTAGGGAATTTTCCCATGTATATAGAGGGGCCTGCCTTTCATAAGGTCCAAGATATGGAGCTAGAAGGGACTTTGGAGGTCATCTATTCAAAATCCTTATTTTATAGAAGAGGAAACTTAGGCTCAGAGAAAAGAGGTGACCTGCCTAAAGCCATACACTCATGGAGTAAGTAATTGGGATTCGAACCCAGGTCCTGTCTCCAATCTAGCCTTCCTTTTACATTACCCATAAGCACAGATGCTTAAAATTTCTACCTTACAAGATGTCCATAAAATTTTAAAAATAAGTAGTGGCTGTCACAGGAGCTGTCAGGGAAGGGTTTTAATCTTAATATTTAAGGGCATAAATACATAACTACTTGCCTTCATCTCTCACTATCCTGGGCAGGAGAGCCAGGGAAGGTGTTTGTTGAACTCCAGCTTATCTCCTCTCTTCTCCTCCAATTTCCATCATCTCCTGCTTGTTCCTGTAAGAAATAAAACTGCTCATCCTCACTGGTTCCTCTGGAAATTCTGAACCTTGAGGTTAATGAAGAGAAGGGAGCAAAGTGGTGAATGAGTCCTGGGCTTAGAGTCAGAAAATACTGGGTTTGAATCCTGCATCTGACGTGATCTTATTCTGGGACCAGTTCTCTGGGGCTCAGAATGTCTGGGGCACCTGGGGTCTACTGGGGCGGGGGAAGAGGGCTCCCACAGGAGAAGCTCCCCACCCCAACCAAAATCACCAATCCTCCGATTAAGCAATCGAAAGAAATAAATCCAACAGTTTCTAGCCTCTCTATGCTAAACTCGCTCTTTTTCCTTGAAGAATTAAGGAGAACCAGGAAAACAGTGTGCACGCACACATGCACACGCACACACACACATACACATATATACACACACACCCCAGCTACAGAGGCCTAAAAGGAAAAACAAAAATTCGAAAGTGACTGTTGTGTGATTACATTGGTCAAGCTTGGTCTGGGAAAGAGTTGAGAAAACATTCCTTCCTCTCACCTTTGCAGAGGTGGTGTACTATGGGGGCAAAACGATCCATGTGCTTTCAGAAGTGGCTGATGGAACTGAGGGAAAATATTAAATAATTTAAAATTTTTATAAATACATAGATATAAGTAAAAATATTAAATAAAATTGATATAAAAAGATGGTTGTTGGTTTGTTTCGTTTTGTATATGCCGCCCCTCCTCTTTTCCTTCTTTGTTACAAGTGGTGGGTGGGCTTGTTGAGTAGGGAAGGAAGACGGGCTGTATTTAGAGATGAAGGCTCCATGCACAGAGCTTATGTGACTATCGCACATTATGTTTTGTCTAGAAACCCTTTTCTGAGTTTAACGACACCGTGAAGGATAAAATGCCAGTACAGGATTATTCCCATTTTACTGATGGAAACAGAGACTCAGAAAAGTGACAGAGCTTTCTCAAATTAAATGGCAAAACTAAGGTTTCTCCTAGCATGTTCTGCCAACCCACGTCCCACTGTGCTTCTCCCCAACAAAATACCGAAGGACTAATTGCAGAAGAGGAAAGCAGCTGGAATTCAGAGTTGGGGGACTCAAATTCCAGGGGTTGCTCCTGAAATTTATCAAGTAGGTCACCCTGACCAAGTTGCTTCCTCTCTGTTTCTTCTTCTCCATCTGTACAACCAAGGGGCTGGACCACTCAATCCCGAGGGACACTTCTAGCTCCCAAACTTACAATTTTAACTCCAGAATATTCTCATCTTATCCTCTTGTCTAACCTGCCCGATTTGGGGATGAGACAGTGTTGAACAGCGAAGACCCCAGGATGTGTAAACAATCTCTGGCCCAATGCAAGTGGGCCACGCTTAGCACTCATGAAGCCACGCTGCAATGAACTACTTCCACGTGTCTGTGGTCACTGGGAAGTCGGGAGAGATAGCCCAGTGTGCCCCCTTGTCCAGTATCTGTGCTGACAGGCCGGTCCATCCGTCTCGGTGTCTGTCGACAGCTGTGCCTACCTAGCAGAATGTAAACATCTTTGAACTTTGCTTCCCGGATAAAAAGAAGCATTAGCTTTCTATTGCATTTCCTCCTCCAAGATCAATCATAAACAGGCCAGACACAGTGGCCTCCATTAGTAATTAATCTTGTACAGGCAGCGGCTCTCGCGATTGATTGCTATATTTGTATGCAGACTTTCCAAGCAGGGGGCGGGGAGGAAAAGAAATCAAACCTAGGAGAATAATGCCCAGCTGATCATTTCACGAAGGCCGCTTCATGCTCCATCCAGTGGGAGGCTTTTTTTAGGGGCTGATTCACTGAGGAGAGAATGTGTCTTTGCAATGAATACTTATTAGCACGAGGGAGTTAAGGGTTGTTTTTAGACACACCAGGGAAAGAGAGTTTCTCTTCCCTTAGAGTCAGAATCTGGTGCCTCAGCTCATTCTGCAAAATAATGCCCAGCACTAGGAATGTTTGCTGACTGAGTCTGGAGCGTCTTTGGGTATGGGGGGATTACTCTCTGCCAGTCACTGATGGTCTAACCTACCTCACTTTGGGTCTTTATGATTTCACTGAGAGTCAAGAATCTGCCCCCTTGGAAGTTTGAAGTCTTAGGCCACACACAGGGCTGGATTTGAGCCCAGATCCTTGGCTTCCAATAGGAAAAATGCTTTCCCTAATATCCACTGGTCCACCTGTTTTTTTTTTTTTTGCTACTATATTAATTTCACATAACTGAAACTGACTTGTTTGGAGGCTTAGTTTTCTTCTGTCACATTTGTCTGCCCCTCATTTACGTATTTTTAGGAGGCTGCTGAGTTTTTCCCTCCTTCTGGAATAAGGACTAGTGACCTGAATCCCCAGGGGGCAGGGATACGTCCTCATTTCTGATCATCAAGACGGTTGCACTATCATAATTGGAGGGCTGGACGGATCAAACCCTTCATTTGCTGGGTGAGGAGATTGCGGCCCAGGGCGGTGACTTTCCCAAAGTCACCCAGGTCTGACTGGTCGTGGGCGCTTTCCACGTTTCCTATAATGGTGGTTAGATCAGCCCTCCAAATGCGCCTGAAGCTTCCTGTGCACACTGGTGATGTCCCTGGTGAGAGCACTCCCAAATGAGAACTCCACTTTCCCAATAACAGAATAGGACAATAGAAACCTCTCGGACAGAAACAGAATTTCAATGACAGAATATGAGAAACATCTCTGACACTGTTTTAAGAGGGTTGTTTTGGCTAGATATGAAATAATTTGCTGAGTCTCGTAGCCATTGTGTGCCAGAGGCAAGACTTTGATCTAGGCTCCCTGTCCACTGAGCTACACTACTTCTCACGGAGGCATTTTAGTAATGTTGTTTCCAAGAAATGAATCACATACCTTGCCTTAAGCAAACACAATGTCGGAAAACTTGGATTTATACAACTGATGAATTATGGGATGCGCCTTTGGTTTATCAAAGTTTTTCACATTTGGATTCCTTTAAAAACAGAGTGTGTTAAAAATGACAATTTACACTTTGTGCACATACAGATTTTTAATTTTTAAAATGGGGAACACCCTGTTTTTAGTGCCCATCTTATAGGGCTATTGTGTTTGTGTGTATGTGTATGTGGGAGACAGACATTTATTAAGCACCTTCTGTGTGCCACTTTCTAAAAATTATCTCATTTGATCCTGACAACTCTATATTGCTGGTTTTTTATTTTTATACATTTATATATTTTTTAAATAAACATTTTATAGTTGAGGAAACTGAGGCAGAGGCTGAATGACTTGGCCAGGGCCACATAGCTAGCAAGTGCAACCTAAAAGTGCTCTGTGAATGTGAGCGAATATTACTCCTAAATCTAACACTCCCCACAGAGCTCTACTGACAGAGGGTAATATCTGCATTGGGCATTCTCATCTTCCCTCAGGTATGAACTCTCAGTCCCATGGTGTCTAAAGGCAGTCCCAATACTGTCCACTGAGATGATTTCTGTATAAAATGTGGGGCTGGAAATGCCAAGGCGGGTCCTGGATGGTGGGCACCTCTGGGTCAGGAGGCCAGGCCAGCAGGAAGCTAGGAAGGCCTCCATGTCATCCAGATGTGCTCCCCTCCCTTTTCCCTGGAAGCTCTCACCACCACACTCTCCCACATCCTGGTGTCCCTTCCTCCTCTTTCGGCATCTCAGGGCTTTCAATACTGCTATGGAATGTTCCAGTGGGAAGCATCACTTGGCCTGGAGTTGGTACGTATTCCTGATCAAGAAAAACTGCTTATTCACATATTGTGAAAGTCCAGAAGAGCATTTACATAGATGAGGCTTGTTCAGCAATACCAGGATCATGGGAACAACTGATCTATCAACAAACATTTACAATGCACCTACTACGTGCCATGTCCTGCATTTGGTGCTGGGGATACAAGTACAAAAATGAAACTTTCCCTTCCTTTAGGGAATTTGTACTTTACTGGGGAGAGAATATGTACTGAAGTGTGTGATTCTAGGGGACAGGGGGGATGGAAAGGGCCACAGAAGGCACCAAGCCCAGCCCCTCCATTTTACAGATGAGGAAACCAAGTCCCAGAGAGGTAGACGATAAAAGCGGAATTTCATAATCACCAGCTTTCCACAAGAGGAAGGGGCTACCCTGGTAGGTAATGAACTCTCCACTCCCTGAAAGTCTTCGAGCTAAGGCTGGCTGTTAGACATTCTAGAGGGAATTCCTATTTAGTCATGGGCTAAACTATAAACTAGATGATGTTTGGGATTCATGGGCTCATGAGGTTTTAAGCAGGAAGGGACCTTAGCAGCCATCTGGTCCAACTCTCTCATCTTACGTGTGAAGAAACTGAAGCCCAAAGGCAGGGGTGGGGTGGGGGGAATGAATCTGCTCTTGGTCCCATAGGGAGGACAGGTGCAGGCAAGATTCACACTTGGGTCCTTTCACTCAAAATCTTGAAGGACTCCTTCCACAGCACCTGCTGCCATCCCGAAGTTCTCTTCCCACTCAGATTCTGCAAAATTAGGAAGGCTTGTCAAGTCTTCTTATAATATTCACCTAGAAATAACTTTCTTACTGAAGTGCACCATTTAGATTTTTCGATAAGAAAGGCTCTTAATGCTTCTGTCACTAAACGCTATGAGATGAGAGGCTTAGAGTCTCTCCTCACCAGCATATCCCCCACCGCAGCCTCTTTTACAAAAAGAAAAAAAGGCAGTACTCCAAGTCACCCTGGCCACAGAGAAGCTGAGAAGGGAAAGGGAAGCTTTGGAGTTTGCTATTTCTGCTTAATTTTCCTCAGAAAAGATGAAAATATTCAGGGAAAGAAAAATTTTCAAATCTCTTGAGAATAAACGAGTCCCATGTATATTCTTAGCTACCAGCCCTTCCCCCTTCTCATTTCCTAGGCTTTGTGTGAGAAAAATGCAGCCACGCCGGTGTGAACACATGGGCAACACATCCATGATCTTAGAAACCCTGGGTCTACTACGAGGCCAGGTCACAGTTGAGACGTGGGACTCCTCAAGGGCGGTGGCAGTTCACAGGCGTCAGTTGCCTCCCTCTGGCTCCCTGAGGGCTGAGCACCATCAGATCACAAGTCCTGTCGCCCCCAGGACCGAAGACAGAGGTCTTGAAAGGGAACAACAGTTGGGACAGAATCTCAACAGGGATTCTCTCAGGGCATGCATAGCAAGAGTAAGTCATCATCTAGCCCCTGCCCGAAGGCCTCCGACCCCAGCACAGCTGAGGAAGCCCGACACACTTTTGGATGCCTCTGATGACAAGGAAGTTTCTTCTCATACTTTGCTTATGTGCACCTCATTGTAATGTCCCCTCAGTGCTGCTGGTTCTGTCCTCAGGGGCTAAAGGAAATATGTGTGTTTTGCCTTTTTATGTGATGATCCTATAGATCCATGGAGAACAAGTGTGGGAGATGGGGAATGTCCAGTTTAGCAGGAATACAGATTCTGGGATCAAAGGACCCCAGAGCTAGAGTGAGAAGGGTCCAGAGTGGCTAACTCCTGCATTTTTCATGTAAGTGAACAGAGACCTGGGGAGGTTAAGTAACTCGAAAGGGAGTAAAGTGAAGCAAGTCTGATAAAGTGAGCTGATGTCAGACTACAGAGGGTCTCAGATACCCACCAGGCAGCACTTAAGCACAGGTGGGATGTGAGACGTGTGTGTGTGTGTGTGTGTGTGTGTGTGTGTGTGAAGGTGATGGCAGTACAAACCTTGCACAAAGGAGGTGCTTGATGGCACAACAAAGTATCTGCTCTGGAGTCAGGAAGACCCAAGTTCAAATCCAGCCTCAGACACTTAGGTGCTGTGTGACCCTGTCTGCCTCAGTTTCCTCATCTGTAAAATAGGGTATAATAATAGCACTTTACTCCCAGGTTGCTGTGTGGATCAGGTTAGGTATTTGCCAACTGCTTTCTACACTTAACAGACACACTGGGGATGAGGTGAGGGTGGAATGGGGGAGGTGAAAGGCCTTGAATCTGTGCTAGCTGAGGATGGGGTTGGGGTGGGGAAGGACCGGGCCATGTCTGGCCAGCAGAAAAGAAGGCTGGTGGTAGCAATGAGAGCTGTCCTGAAGTATCTGCAGGGCTGTCATGTGGAAGATGGATCCGCCGTGTTCTTGTTGGCCCTGGGGGCAGAACCAGGAACGAGTAGAAATTGCCAAGTGGCTGTTCTTTTAGCTTGCTTGAGGAAAAGCTCTGGAAAAAGTCTTCTCTAGTGGGATGAGCTGCCCTGGGAGGCTGGGAGTGGGGAGGTCTCTTGGACCAGCTGGTCTGATGTCCTTCCTCTGCACCAAGATCTGGGAGGTCTGACTCTGCTGTGCTGAAGCAGGCCAAGGCTTTCCCTCTCATCCCTACAATTTCCTTGGTCCACATCAGCTCCTGTACAGAAGAGTCTAGGAGAACTGGGGTCATTATCAATGAATTAATTAGATCATTAAATACATATAACGAATAACAATAACTTGGAGTAACAAACTATAAAGCCTTTGTCTGCTTATCTAAGGCGATTCTCACAGTAACCCTGTGAGGCAAGAGCTATTTACACCTATTTTATGGAAGAGAAGGTCAAGGGTCTAAATGATGGCTCAAGGTCACTCAGCTGGTAAGCTGTACAATGGCACTCTAGCCCGGGTCTCTTGGCCACAAATTTAGTGCTCATTCTAATAGCCAGCATGAAGTTGTTATTACTTAATTTCATGTATGGGCAGCTAGATGGCACAGTGGATAGAGTCTTAGGCCTGGAGTTAGGAAGACTCTTTCTGAGTTAAAATCTGGCTTCAGACACTTCCTAGTTGTGTGACCCTGGGCAAATCATGGCACCTTATTTGCTTCAGTTTCCTCATCTGTAAAATGAGCTGAAAAAGGAAATGACAAACCACTTTAGTATCTTTGTCAAGTAAAGCCCAAGTGGGGTCACAAAGAGTCAGACACCAGTGAAAAACTACACGGTGAATGGGGAGTTGGTCTTGGGAATCAGGAAGGCCTGGGTTCAAGTCCTGTGTACTTTCACACTGACTGGATGTCATCCTTAGCAACTCATGCAACCTTTTAGTGCCCCCAGCAACTCTCTAGGACCATGTGCTCCAGAGGAAAAGGTAGAGAGAACACCTTACCAGGAACTCCTTACATGGATGAAATTCTATCTACTGACTTTCAGGGAAAAAAGCCAATTTTCCAGAGTGGACAGAATGTTCTGGGCCAGAATCCTGAGATTTTCTAGGAGCTCTCCTAGAATTTAGGGTTTACCAAAGGCTGCCGGTTTCCAACCACCAAAGCACGAATTCTAGGGGAAAGTTCTGTGTCAGGGAGCATGGATCTTGCTGCAATGATAGCAGGACTGCTTTATCCTGACTTGAGTTTTAGGGCTGAGCCATTCTCATAGGCACGAATAACTCACAGTCATCCTGGTGAAAAAGAAGATCCATTCTCGGCTGCTCTGGAGCAAGAGAAGCAAGGCAAACCCTTGCAATTCAGGCAGGGATGGGGCAGGGGTGTTATGCCCACTTTGCAGACTTGCCTACACAGCTCAGTTTTAAATCACTAGGTGATAGAAGTCTGCCTGGTGTGCTTCCAAAATCTCCACCTCCAGAAGAGAAGGCAAGATGCTTTCCTGTACATTGAGAACTCCAGGAACCCGTTGCCTGAGACTGGAACCAAATAGAATGGGAGTAGATAAGGGGTATGTGTCTCGAGAGACTCCGGTTTATAAATAACAAACCCAACAAAACAATACATGCTAGGGACAAGCCACTGGCCGTGGGCTGGAGGCTGAAAAGGCAAAGACGGGTGTCTCTTCTCCCCAAAGCCTGGCTTGACAATCCCTCAGAATGCTTAGTCACACTTGCTGCTTTGGAATTCTGTTTTTTGGGAGGTGGCATGGGGCAGCAGAATGAGCACTGGATTTGAGATAGAGAAACTGGATTCGAATCCTGACGACTCCTATCTTGGGCAAGGTGATTCACATTTCTGGAGAGCAGTCTCCTTATCTACAAAATGAGAGGGGTGGTTGGACCTACCTGAGGTCCAAGATCTGTGATCCTTTGAGCATTACTGACAATAAAGGGAGCTCCCTCTTGATGCACTTTCAATTTTGCTTACCTAGCACCAAATCAGACTCACAACAGACCATTCAGAAATCTTTTTTAAAAATCAGCCTCTATTTACTGACTGTTGCAACAAAGGCTGCCGTGTTATTAACTCATATTCACCAAAATGGCCACTGTTGTACCCAGATAAAGAGACCGCCTGAAAGCTGGAAATTATGGTACCTTTCACTTTCCTCCTTATCTAAGACCCATCTGACAAATATCAAACACAGTTGCTGCTGGTCTGGGGGTAAAGACACAACAGTCGCCACTCACTGCCAAGTCTGCCTTTCAGGCGGCAGACAATGGCGCTGCCATCATTGACGTCATCATCACCACAGCTCCCTGAAACCTGTATGTTTAATTTTCTCGGGAGGAAGAGGCTTTTGTTGATGGTTGTCTGCCAAAATGGAATGGACAACTCCTGCCCCTGTGATAAAACCCCTAAGTTGGCTGTCTCTAACATGGCCATGGCGTTATCAGAAGGATCTCCCTGGAGGTTGCATGCTATGGACACTGCCCTGACACCCAGATGAGATAGGTGCTTGCCTCTTGGAAGAGACATTGTCATAAAATGTTTTCTGAAAGAGAATGGGAGCTCAGCTAATGAATGCGCATAATTGGGAGGGGACAGGGTTTCTCCATGTGGAATTCTGACAGCTGCCTTTGACTGCCATTACCAGCACACGCAGTAGCACGTGCCCCAACGGTAGTGCTTTCTATTAAGCTTCAACTTTTATCTTTTGGAGGTATACTCATTTTATTTTTTTTAAAAAAGGAGGCTGGGCAGAGAAAGAGTCAGATTTTTTTGTCTGTAACTTTTGGGTTTCTAGGGGGTCGTGAGTAGCGTGGGGATGGGATGAGGCCGGGGATGCTTCTATGTGGCCTACATTTGGGGTGAAATAGGAAAGGCAGAGGAAAAGATCCAAGAAAAATGAGTACGGAGTGGGGAGAATAAGAAAAACGAGGTATAAACATAAGCAATGACCTTAATCATCGGGTCTGGCCTAGACTTTTGTTGTGAAGCCAGGGCTGCCAATAACCAGACAAAGCAGATTGTAAAGGGAGGGAGGCAGGGAAGGAGGGGAGTGGTTCCACCTCAACCTCCAACCCTGGGGCCCCACCCACAAGGACAGACAGAGTCTGAGATCCCAGAATCGGTTATGGAGGAGGAGGCGGGGGGAGGGGGAGGAGGAGAACAAGGGCCATTTAGAAGTCTCACCTGAAAAACCATCCCCATCTAACCACCAGACAAGTGGACATCAGCCTCTGCTAGTAGACCTCCCTGCCTTGAGGCAGGCCATTCCACTTTGAGAAGGCTCTGGTCCCAATACAGAGCCAAAGTCTGCTTGTCTATCACTTCTACGTGGCATTCCTGCTTCTGGCCATGAGACCAAACATAATCCCTGCTCCCTGATCTTCCAATGCCTAAAGACATTGAAGACAGCTGTCCCGTCCTGTCCCATACTGTGCCTCATCCCCAGATGGCATAGGAAAATGCACTGGACCCAAGAGTCAGAAAACCTGGGTTTAAGTTAGAGGGCTTACTTCTTCCTGTGAGACTCTGGGCAAATTACTTCCCTTTGAATCTGTCTTCATCTGTAAAATGGGTATAATGCAAGCCAACAGCATTTATTAAATACTTACTGTGTGCTAAGGTCTGAGAATACAAAGAAAGGCAAAAAAACCAACAGCCACACCAATCCACAGAACCTGAACTGCCACGTATGATCTTACAGGGCTGCCTTAGGTTCAGGTGGCAGGGATAATTTCCAGAGGCTTAAAAGCATGTGGTCTATATTCTTCCCCTCCCTTCATGATGCCTCAGTGTGGTTTGGAGGTATCCCTGTGTCTCAAAGGTCATGCCACTGGCGGCCAACCTTGGACAGGTCCTTCTCTAAGTGGAAAGATGTTGGGCGTGGCCTGGTTGAGTAACTGTTCATCCTTCATGAGGACCAGCCCTTGTGATGGTGTTCAGAGAGGATCACTACCATGGGATAAACATTTTGGCTACAACAACTCTTGAAGACTGTCTTTCAGCAAAGCCTTTAAGAAAAGCTCTCATGCCATCTTTGGGGGAAAGACGGAGAGATGAGATGCAGAGGAGAAAGTGCTTGGCCTACAGGCCTTCAGGAAGATGCAAGTTCAAATCCAGTCTCTGACACAATAGCTGTGTGACTCTGGGTAAGTGACTTTACCCTTCTAGAGCTCAGTTTCCTTATCTGTAAAATGGGAATAAGTAACAGCATCTGCCTCCCAAGGTTGTTATGAGGATCAAATGATAATAAGTGTAAAGCTGTTAGCATAGCCTGACATAGAGTAGGCATTAGATAAATCCATTCATCCATCCTCCTGTCCATCCTTTCTTCTCTCTCTCTGTTTCTCTCTGCTACTACAGTTAGGAGGACTTAAAACTGCTGACTGTGTCATCCATCCTGACCAGGGGAGACCCATCACGTCCATCCTGAGGGCACTGACATTGAGAACTTCCTGCTGTCCCACCAAACACAAGCATTAGCTTCTGCCTCTTCTGCCTTGATGACTTCAAACTTCATACCATGGGAGAAGGGAGGGAGGAAGCAGCTGTAGGAACACGTCAAATGCCTGGAGAAGATTTCAGTCTCAGGAATTTCTTTGTCTGTTACCTCCAGGTTCCCGAAGCTTCCAGGGTTGAAGAATGAAGACCCAGGGTAGCTGGAGCATGGTGGAAGTGGGGAGACCGTATGTACTACCATTTAGTTTTAATGAGGTCACTTCTACACCACAAGATGTCTTTGGGTATTAAAAATGGAGGGGAAACATTTTTGGTCAAGCTTCAGCAGGGAAACTTTGGCCGTGGAGGGGCATAGATCCAAGTGAAGAAGACTGACATTTTCACGCAGGTCAAACTTATAAACAAACTTTTTAATAAAATGTTAGGATTTTCCAGGATATCTAAAATTGCTACGAACTAAGATCAGCAGGGCATTTAGGTGGCTCAGTGGATAGAGAGCTGGGTCTGAAGTCAGGAAGATTCATCTTCCTGAGTTCAAATCTAGTTTCAGATACTACTGTGACTCTGGGCAAGTCACTTCACCTTGTTTGCCTCAGTTTCTTTATCTGTAAAATGAGCTGGAGAAGGAAATGGCAAACCACTCCAGTATCTTTGCCAAGAAAACCCCAATTGGGATCATGGAAATGACTGAACAGCAAAACCCACTCGAGAGCATCCGACTCAGGGACCAAATAGTCTCCAGCACATTCTGAAGCCTCTGTGCTGTGTGTCATAAATCCAAACCCAGCAAGTTTTAGTGTGCTTCTTTATTTAGGTGTGAATGGCCCATTAACTGTGACCTGATACCAAGATGTGAAAATATAGAGCAAATAAAAAACCCGAGGAAAACCATAATCTTATATGATTTGGTCAGATAAGCTACACAAGACACACTGTGGTATCTATGGAGACATCTTAAAGAACCTGGGTTCAAGTCCAACCTCTGGCAGGACTTGTGTAAACCTGGACAAATATTCAGATGAATCTGCTTGGGCCTCAGTTTCCTTATCTGTAAAATGAGGGGGTTGGGCTACCTGGCCTCTGAGGTCCTCTCTAAATTTGCAATCCTATGATTCCTACCCACGTGGTCAGATTCAAAGGGCAGACATGACTTTTTAATTGTGTTATCTATTAGCAAGATGCTTAGGTAAGAGAACTGTGTGGATGTTCCTTGAAATGAGAGATTCTTAATCTTTTGGCAGTCTGGTGAAGCCTGAGGGCCTCTTTTCCAAATATTACTCTACCTAAGATTCCCACAGAAAGCAGTTATGCTGAAATACAGTTAACAAACTATTTTAAACCACAAGCCTATGGATTCTAGGTTAAGAATTCCCTTAAATGTTTCTGAATTTAAAAACAGGATTAAATCTTTTTTTCCTTTTGGAGGGATTGTAGAGTAAGACTTCACTAGAGCAATAAAAATAATTTCCTCCAAAATGAGCAAGGGTTTTATTTCTTTAAGCAATCAAGACATAAAACATGCCAAGAATCTCTGACCCTGGGTTCTGGCTGTCTGACGGATGCACAAAGCTTGGCTCGGTCCCCAGGGAGCTCGGCATCTCTCAGAGACCAGTAAGACGCAGTTCCTGGAATTCTCTGCGTCCCCACCTCCAGGCTTGGGCCCAAGAGGGGAGAGGGAGAGAAGGAGAGGGAGGGAGGGAGAAAGAGAGAGGGAGAGGAAGAGGCAGTTAGAGAGAGGAAGGGAGAGAGGGAGAAGCTGAATGAACAGTGGAAATGGGGGCCAGGCAGGGAGGCTGGGCAGAGCAGGGCAGGAGCTGTCAAACACAAAGGCTAATTCAAAGCAACGGACAGGACAGGAGAAGACTGTGGCTTCTGGAATCTCAATAGGTGGGACCTGACTGATGAGCATAAGAACAACAGCCAACATTTATATAAAATGCACTGAAAACCTGAAAGTGGTATGCATACACACACATATAAAGGTCATTATTATTCATTTCAGGGCTTACAAAATGCTTCTGTACATGAGCTCCTCCGATCTCCATAACAAGTATTATACAATCAGTAAATCAGAAGCAGGATTCGAACCCGGGTCTCTCCTGACTCCCAGCCCATTTTCTTCCTATCTCCCTGGGAGGGAGAGGAGAAGACAACATCTTCCTCAGTCACTCTCCTCCCTTTCTCTCCAAGGGCCATCTTGGCCACACTCCCAGCCTTCTCATGGCCAGGGGACATGGGAGACAAGAGATAGTTAAAACTCAATTTTCAGCCCTCACAAAACCCTAAAGTGTGGGGGAAAGAAACAGTTGAAAGTCAACAACATGAGAAAGCTGGTGACTCCTCCATTGTGGGGGGAGAGCTTCTAGGTCAGCTTGACCTGTGGTCAGGGCATTCGATTTACATGGGTTTGAGCTTGGGGAGGTTACAGCAGGTGAGTTGGGATGCCTGAGGTGCAACCTGGAGACATCCTGACGGCTCAGAACACTTGGATGAAATGTGAAGTCTTTTACTTGGGGGGCAAGGTGGAGAGGCATGTTTAGAAAGCAGCTGGCCTGAAAATGACCATTTTCAGTTTTGGGAGACTTTAAACTCCATGGGAGTGAGCAGCATGACAGAGAGACCAAAAATCCCAACGTGATCCCAAGGGGCCGTATTAAGAAAAGTGTAATGTCCAGCTAGGTGGCATCATGGTGCACAGAGGACTGGGCCTGGGGTCATGAAGACCTGAGTTCCAGTCAGGCCTTGGATACTTCCTAGCTGTGTGACCCTAGGCAAGTCACTTCACCCTGTTTGCCTCAGTTTCCTCATCTATAAAATAAGCTGAAGAAGGAAAAAGCAAACACTCCAAAATCTTTGCCAAGAAAACCCCAAATGGGGTCATGAAGAGTTGGACACGACTGATACAATTGAACAACAAATAAGAATAAGGATAAGAAATAAGAAGGTGCCCATCTTGCCATGCTCAGCTAGGTGGCAGCTCATATTTAGGCTACTTTGTTTGGTTCAGGGCATCAGTTTGGAAAGGACACTGAGAATCAAGACAGAGTTCGAAGGAGAGTGACTAGAACAGTGAATGACCCCTGGTCTGTGCCGTGAGAACTGGTTAAAGACCCCAGGACCACGATGGCTGTGTTCAACTACTTGGAAAAGCAGTCACTTGAAGAAAAGGGCTTAGCTCTGTTTCTGTTTGGCTCTAAAGAACAAGGCCAGAAGGGATCACCAGTTACAAGTTAGGCCTGACACCTTCCTGCCAATTAGAGCCAGGATGGCTTCAGAAATAAAAGGGTGAGATGGTGGCCCCTCTGAAAGCAAGATTCCTTCTGCTCACATAGCAGAGGGTCTTTAGGTGGATTTTTCTTTTTCTCAGCAGACATAGAGAAAGGGAGCCATTTTATGCCATATGGCTATGGTGGTGTTTTTCAAATAGACATTTTATGTCATAAGTTCAAATTCTCAAGGTCAAACAGGTTGGAGAAGCTAGAGTAAGGGCTTTAAAAGGGGCTATTTTATGGACTCGGAAACGTGTGCTCTTTGCAAAAGGTAATCCATTTCATCATATGGTTTTTAAAATAACAAAACACACACACTTCTAAATCACACCCTCACCTCCCCCATTCCTGTGAGGTTCTAAAAAAAAAAATCTTTCTTTTTTTAGCTTATACTTTAATGCAACAAGAGAATAATATTTTGCTTCTCCAAACTTACTTGACTATTTGCTATATTGCCAAGAATAGGCATTTAAACACTCTGAATACATGTCATAATCTGATTTAAGACCAGCAGATCACAGGAGCAGGCTAGAATGCTGGACTTGGAAACAGAATGGAGGGCAAAGTCTCGATTCTCCCACTGTGTGACTTAAGGCATCTGAGACTGAGAGACGACTGTGTCACCTGTATAATGGGGATACTGATAAGTATATTACTTTTCTCCTAGTGTCAATTGAAAGAAAACATTTCCTAGACCTTTAAGTACTATAAAGATTATGAACTGTTTACAGAAACATGTTATTTTCTGATATGAGAAAACCAAGCCATCGGCCCAGCAAAAATGATTTTCCTCGTTAAGTTTAACTCATTCATTCTTCCCCTCCACCACCAAGGATGCACTTTCATCACACGAGGCCATTTTTTTTTTATCAGCTAACCTTCTGCTTAAACAACCCATAGTTGTTGACAAAAAAAAACTTTTCAAAGAACCATTCGTTTGTTCATTCTTTGCTAGAAGAAGAACAGATTATTCTGCTGCTTGAAAGGGCCCTCTTTCTCTTCTATTGCCTTTTCAAATTGGCGTTCTGAATAACGCAAGTGTCTGAAGTGGCTAAAAAGTGGAAAGAGGAGAAGGGAAAAGGACCTTTGGAGCTGACACACCTTTTCTTCTCTGCAGAACACAGAGCAGGGAGTGATGATCATCCCTCAGGACTTGAGCACTATTATTTGTCAGCAACGTCCAGAGAAGGGGTGAAAGCCAGAGGAGGCCACGTGCCTGCTGGGCTGTCCAAACAGGCCTTGGGGAAAGCCTTGGACGCAAACAACTCAGCTTTCTTCTCTCCTGGCTCCAAAACCTCTCAGACAATCTTCTCCAGCCTGATGGATTCCCAGATGGGGTTTAAGATCCAAAATGCAAGTCATATCAGGTTTAAAGAGATCTTTGGTCCTGGAAAGGGCTCACCAGCCATTGAGGTTCTGCTGATTCTCAGGTATGCCACTGGCTTCCTCATCTGTAAAATGAATGGGCTGGAAGCCACATATCTGAATCTATGATCCTCTGACCTCCCCCAAATGACACCATCTGAAACAGCTCAGGCTCACGGTTCATTGGAATACTGTTGTTGCCGAGACAGAAAAAGTACTATTTGGACTCGTTGAAAAAATGTTCCTGACCAGGAATGCAGAAGACACATTAATTTATTTTCCATACGCTTTCCCGAGATTCTAACTCGGGGTACCATTTCTATAATTACTATGATCACACAATAAGGAAGTGTTTCTTAATTTTCAATGTCTTATGGGAAAGCTTCTTGGGAGGGAAAGAGAGTATTTTTTTATATTAAGATGAGTAAAACTGAACCTTTATCCTATTTCTTCCGAGTATAATGTGGCTTAAATTATACAGTACCCTTTTGGCTTTTTAATCAGATTAATTTCGAGGAATTTCTTTTTCCTATTGAAGTAGCATCTGTTCCTTGTCTCCTCCTCCTCCTTGCCATCCCCAAGTCCTATAGTCCTACCTGACTGTGTTCTGAGAACTCTGACCCTGCTACCAACACAGGAAAGGCGCATCTGCTTTTGTCAACATAGAACACCACCTATCCCATATTCACACACACACACACACACACACACACACACACACACCTTCCCTTTCAATCTATGGATTGTGAAATGGAGGCAAGCAAGAATACTTGGCTTGGCACATGGCCTAAAAGTTCTAAATTTACGGAGTCTATTTTTATTTCCTTCTCAGATTGGATTAGTTACCAAGCAACGGCCACATTTATCTCTATTTGCTAATACTTACACTTTAATAGACATAGCCAATCTACCTGACCAGAGCCTAGCAGGAAGGGAGGGAGATATGGGGCTAAGGTTCATCTCCTACTGGGCAGCTGTTCTTTCTGGCCAGCCTCCACTTACTTCATCATAACTTCAAGTAAAGGTTCTTCATTTTTAATTTTTTTTTTATTTTTACACTCAGGTGAGAGGAAATCATAGAAACCAGAGAGAACTCAAAGGTCACCAGCTAATCCATTCCTCCTTGACTCAACTACATAGACTCAAGAATGAGATCTTGGAGGGATGGTCTTCACGCATCATCTAACCCAATCCCCTCATTTGAGGCATGAGGGAACCAACGCCTAGAGAGGGGAGCCAAGTTGCCCAATCAGGATTTGAACTCAGATCTCTAACTCCAAATCTGGTCTGTTCTCCCTTCCTTGAAACCCAGGTGCTGGCCATCATCTCAAGCAAGAGGTCATTCCATCTCCATCTGGAACAGGAGTGAGGGATGAAAGAGGTGATAAAATTTTGAATTCTTTACCAAAAGAAGATTTTGTTGGCTTAGATTCCCACATTCCGCCCCCTCCCCATTCATATAATTTCAAGGAACTAGACGCTTCCATCTACGACTTCATGAGTATCTTGTCACAAACATCACATTTCTATTTCTCCATTTCTATTGCTTCCTGACCCAGAAGAAAGCAACACTGGTGTACGTTAAATGATGAACCTTAAGGACGTCCCATGAAAATGTTTGTTTTCCTCAGGACAGGAAGGGCTAAGTTAGACCGGAAACTACACATCAGGGTTAATCTTTCTGTGATAAATGCAGAAGGGGAGAAAAAAACTCCACATGAAACATACGGAAAAAATGTGAAAACTTCAAAATGAGTTAAACACACACACACACGACCAGACTTCATGGCTGAATATTTTAAATAAAATACGTCTGAAGGGAGGACTCGAGCATATAAGAGCTTCCCTCTGCCCATTTCTCTGTGTCTGTTTGGAAATCTTAGAGATATTTTCAGAGGGCTGTACCCCAAAATGATTTCCCTCTGCAGGAGGGTGTGCAAACATCTGGCACAAATGGGAAATGTACAGAAAATATACATCCAGGTGACAGCATTTCTCTCGGGGGGGGGCGCTGTTCTTTCACTTACACATACTAACTGCATGACAGTGGGCAAGCCTCAGTCTCCCCCCTCTCTAAAATGGTGATAACAACTGCAGTAACCCCATCTTAAAGTTACTGTGAAACTCAATTAAGATAAGGGGTGTAAAGGGCTTTGCAAACTTCAAATTTTGTAACTGTTAATGATGAGGAGTGTTACGTGTCTAAGATACAGACTATGTATTGTCTGTATATGTCTATGTAAAATACAGACCAAAATGGTTGCTGTTTTTCAGAATGGTACAGGAGCTGCTATCCTGTAACTTTTTAAGACCAAGTGCTACTAGTAGAGATGGACTGTCCCCCATTTTACAGATGAAGAAAACTGAGGCAGAGAGGCTGATGATCAACACCATGCCAGAGCCCAAGCGAGGTGAGAGCTGTAGGTCTGATTCCCATCCCAGCCCTCTTCAGGCCATATCATTCTGGCTAAAATTTTCTAAAATGCAGATAAAACAGTGGTTGTTTTCATTGCTTTGTCACAAATCAGTGGCTACTTCTGAGAACGATGACCATGCAGGTGACCACGTCCACCCATTCACAACATTGCCTCAAATGTGCCATCAATATTACAGCCTCTGTCTGATTGTTTTTTTGGTGACAGCGATCCTTTGGAGATCTGTTTCATTTAGAATGAGTATATTTGCCCCCGTTCTGCACTTCTAGAACAAAGAAGACTTTCTCTCTAGGACAGACTCTTATAAATCAACATTGTTGATTTTATACAAAACCAAAATGCCCTCCTGGGTCTAAGGTGCCTAGTGAAACATAAGCCAAGACCCAGAGCGGAAGGTCAAACCTGCTATCACCCGAATAGCCTCTGACAGAAACCGAAAGGTAGCCAGAAATGGCTTACTGCAGCATTTCCTCTGCTGTTACAGCCAGCTCCTGAATGAGGAGGAAGGACTGCGTCTAAGCCCTGAAGAATATAATATCCTTAAAAAACCAATAGAAAGGGTATGATAAACAGCAAATGAGCATCCTTATGAAGTGAGAAAGAAACCAGGCTCTGACATTTTTCTGACTGGGAAACCCTTGGCTGGAATGTGCGATGTTCCTGTCATCTCAGATACAGTGTTCCAAGGACACTCTCCCCCTGCCATCTCCAGCACGTCCCAAAGGCCACACTGCATTGTAAGTCACCAGACAGTTGTGCCACCATGGTGTATGGGTGGGGGTGGTACTTGGGCAGGAAAATTATCATGGCAGTGGGTCCCCATGGCTACAGGAACATCCATAGCATAGCAGGTGTTCACAGAATGAACTGGCATTCAGTGTATCGAACCCTTGGGGGAGCAGGAGGACTCTCTTCTCTACCCTGGGTTTATAAATCAAAAGGTTCTAGGAGAGAGCAGAAGGGCAAAGCTGCCCATACAAATCCTTTCCTCTCCCTCATCCCAGGAAGGGAAGCTTAGAAATGGGAAGAAAGTGACTGTGTGTGCATGTGTGTGCGTATGTGCATGTATGTGTGTGTTTTAGAGGGGAATCCTAATTCTGTTTTTATTTTAAAAAATGTAACTTAGGTTTATCGGATTCTGAGCCAGAAGGGAACTTTGGTTATGGACAGTTAGACATTTTCTGCAGTGGGTAGAGCTTAAGGGAACATTCCATTCCTGGTCAGCTGTGGGCTTTTGGGCACTTCTCTCTCACCCGTCTGGGCTACGTTGTTTCACTGATGGCCTCAGACCAGTGTCAACCTGCCGGCTCTATGGTGAGAATCCGAACCCAGGTCCTTCGGATCCAAATCCAGCATACTTTCCATTATACCACACTGGATCTACGCATTTGAAACAATGTGTCAAATAGTAATAACAATAATGATTACGAAAGGACATTTATAAAGTACTTTAAGGCTTGCAATGAGCTTTACATAGATTCTCTTGCTGATAATATATGTGAAGGAGAGCTTAAAAATGCCCTTTCATTAGCTACCAAGTCTGAATTTGCAGGAAAAAACCATGATCGCAACTGGTCAAGAATTATTCTAACTTGGATCTAGTAACCCCCTCCCCCGCAATAGACACCCTTCCCTTCCACTCCAGCTACTTCTAAGTATTTGCTAGGAAATCTTTTATTTGATAACAGCTTTTTAAAATAACCTTTTAAGGTTTGCAAAGCTCTTTCCAAATACTGTCTCATTTACTCCCCACAACAGCCCTGGAAAGTGTTGTTTAGTTATTTTCAGTTGCAGCTGAATCTTTGTGACCCCATTTGGGGTTTTCTTGGCAAAGACACTGGAGTAGTTTGCCACTTTTTTCTCCAGCTCATCTTACAGATGAGGGAACTGAGGCAGACAGGATTAAGTGACTTGCCCAGGGTCACATAGCTACTAAATGTCTGAGGCAGAATCTGATCTCAAATCTTCCTTACTCCTGGTCCAGAGTGCTGTCCATGGTGCTATCCCGCTGCCGCTAAGAGGCATTTGAGTCCTTCACATCTCTTCAAAATAAGGTTAGGCTATATTTGGGGTGAGGGGAAATGGAGATTTCTGAAAACTAAACAATCTCTCTTCCTAGCTAATATCACAGAGCCAAGGTTTCAGAGCAGAGGCATAGACAGATCAACCATGGATAACCACCAGTGGAGAAGGAGGGAGGACTCAAGGGGATGGAAGGTTGGGGAGGAGGACAACAGCAGCCCCCAGGAAAGAAGGCAAGGAAGCTGCTGCCCCCGAAATATTTCAGGGCAGTCACATGAGATCAACATCACATGACTTAATTACTCAAGTAAAGGGACAAATGAAGCTTTTGATTAGGACCTACAAATAAAAAAGGAGGCGGCATTAGGAAGGGTTTATTTAATCTCTCTGTGTGTCTCTTCCCCTTCGCTGGCAGTCCTTAACTAAGAGACAATTAGGAAAATGCTTCCAGTAACCGTAACTGTCCAGGCTGGTGCCAAATCCAGGATATTTACGGCGCCCAGGAGGCCGCCCTCCCTCCCTCTTCTGATTGGCTCAGGATCAACACTAACCTCGAAAACATGCTTCACATTTCCAATGTGGATTCTCTCTATTTTGTGACAGCTGATTTTTTTTTTGCCTCGTCCAATTAAGCATTATTGCTATAAGATTCCCTCAAATGCATTATTCATTGAGTATTAATCCCCTTAAAATTGGTCTTGGCAGGTGAAACTTTGCTTTAAAAAAAATCTTCATGTGTTTAATAATAATAATAAAAATAAAAAACCCAACTGATTTTGAGTTTTCCTGATAGGAAAGCAGAGACCTAAAGAGAGAGTGGTCAGGGCCTTCTGGTCACCCAGAGGCTGGCCAGCCTTCCTTCCACTCAGTAAAAAAAAAAACAACCCAAAAACCTATTCTTGGCTGAGTTAAATAGAGGCACCCTCTTTAAAAATGGAAGAGTTAATCCTCAGGAAATAAGATGTTAAATCTTCTGAGGGAGAATTAAATATTTTAGAAGAGTAAAAATGGAAATTGCTATTTTAAAAATTTTTAAAAAGTAAAGAAGTACAGTAAAAAATAGACTAGCTTCTACTTTATGTGGTGAACCTCCCAACCTGCTTTGGTGGGGATGTAACGCAATTTATTTCAACAAGCCTTTACTAATCCATAAAGACAGGGCAGGGCCTAGGGCTAAGACAAAAATGATATCAATCCTGCGCTGAAGGAGGTTCTGGTCTAGCAGAGGGGTCTCAAACCTTTTCTGTGTCATGGACCCTCTGCCTCTCACCTTTGGCGGGCTGGGGGAGCCTAATACTACAGGGGGTTTGTTGCCCACACTAGATTTCAGTTAGAGACTGCCCTCCTTGTTCTCTGTGGCTTATCAATGCCTTTCTTATACTACAGTGCCCAGAACTAAATACAGTGTTCTAGATAAGGTCTGATGAGGTCAGAGTATGGTGGGGCTGTCATCCCTCCTCCTATTATTAGAAACTGTTTCCTTTTTCACTCAACCCAAGACTGCTATAGTTGGCTATTATATCACACAGGTGACTCCTTGAAACTTGTAGCACACTGTGACCCCTGGATCTTTTTCAGAACTGCTATATAGGCACTGCTTCTTAAAGTTTTTCCAGTTGTGACCCCTTCAGAGCTTGGTCGAGAACCTCAGTTTAAAGAGTGCTGAATGTTACTCATATCTTGTATTTGTAAATTTGATTATTTGTACCCAAGTGTATGAGATTTTACATTTATCTCAAAGGAATTTTTATCTCGCTAGTTTCAGACCAATGCTCTGGTCTGTTAAGATCTCTTCAGATCTTGGATCTACCAACCAGAGTCCTAGCTATCTCTCATAGCACTGCTTGACCCAAAGATTTGATGACAACGTCATCTGAGTCTTTATCCAAGTCACAGACAAAAACATTAATGAGCCCACTTGAATAAGAATCATAGTGGGGATAGGAAGCAGGGTAGGGCAGGGAGAGAGGGGGAAGAAGGGAAGGAGGGAGGGAGAGGGAGAAGGAGGGAGGGAGAGGGAGAAGGAGAAGGGAGGGAGAGGGAGAAGGAGGGAGGGAGAGGGAGACGGAGAAGGAGAGGGAGAGGGAGAGGGAGAGAGGGAGAGAGAGAGAGAGAGAGAGAGAGAGAGAGAGAGAGAGAGAGAGAGAGAGAGAGAGAGAGAGAGAGAGAATTGAGAATGCTGCAGGATGATAACAGAGACTGTATATGCTAACTCCCTCACTTTAGAAATGGGGAAATTGAGGGAAGTCAAATGACTGGCCAGGTAATAAGATAAAGGCAGGTAGGCAGTATGTGGCAAAGTTGGGTCACCTGACTCATCCCACACCACTGTATGCTACACACTGCCAGCCTGGCAATCGACAAAGCAAACATTGTTGTCCTACTGGACAGGTTTCCTCATCTGTAAAATGACAGAGTTGGGCTAAGTGCCCTCTAAGGTATCTTCTATCTTTGGATCTAGGATTCTATGCCTACTAAAGCCACCCACTTTGAGAGAATGTTAGGGATTGTTCTGATAATCCTTTAAGCGATCTTAATAAAATAGAAATTCCCATTTTTATAGCACGTTAAGGTTTACAAAGCACTGAGAAACAACTCTGTAAGCTAGGCAGTATAAATAATATTATCCCAATCTTGTCAAAGGAGAAACTGAGGGTCAGGAAGGCTGTGACTTTTACAGGGCTGCTCAAAAAGCTACAGAAATGTTAGATCCAAGATGCAGGCTTACGGGCTTGGAGATGGAACAGAACACAGAGATCATCCCGTCTAGCTCCGTCATTTTATAGATGGGAAAAATGAGGGTCAGGAAAGCTAAGTCATCTACTTGGGGTCATACAAGCCAGGAAGGATCAGCACCAGGATTCAGGACTATGGACTGAAAGCTACAAAGGACCTTGGATCATCTGACCAACCCCTTCATTCTACAGATGAAGACGTAACTTACCCACAGTGGCTTAGCAGCAAAGGTCAGGACCAGGACCAGGATTCAAACCCAGGCTACCATACATCAACTCCCGCACGCTTTCAACTGTCCTGCCTCAGCCCAAAGGAAAGAAATGGCTTTAGGGTGAGAGATAGGGATGAATGTTGCCTCCTCAAATGGACACCCTCCCCTAAAAACCTTTCAAGATGCACATGCAAGTAAACTGAAGGATTCCAGTACTTGAATGTGAAGGCTACAAAAAGAACATTTTCTTTGTAGATGAGGAAACCTGGGCAGGTAATTGTATAAATGCTGCAATCATGTTTACTTTCATGCACTCTCACAAGCCAATTTCTGGCTCCGTCCTTCAGTACCTTTTCCTTGGAGCACTCTTGGCTGGAGGCGGCAGGACTGGCTCCTAGAAGAAATGGGCTTTTTTTCAAAAGAGGCCAATAATGAGGTTATTGCCACAGCTTTTGCGCAGCCACCGCTCGCTCAGCAGGCATCAGATAGGAAGCACCTACTAGGTGCCAGGGGCTGGGCTGAGCCCACTGGGGACACAAAATTTAAATATCAAATGGTATCTTCCTATAGGTTTTTACACACCCACAGAGGTTAAAGGGCATAAAATACTGGCAATGAATGGTCTGCCAATGCAGACTGAGCAGAGGAGGATGTGGCCTCTCACCTTAATGCTGGGTGCACCTCTCCTGGGGGGATTCTTCCCCTTCTTTGTCTCATGGACCCTTTGAGCAGTCCGGTGAAGCCTGTGTCCCATCCCCCATCTAAGACTCATTTTTATACGTGCATAAAAAAGGCGAGTACAAAGGAGAACAATTATACTGAAATACAGTTATCAAGGGCTGCTAAATGGAGCAGTGAGTAGAGTGCTGGGCCTGGAGCTAGGAAGACCTGAGTTCAAATCTGGCCTTAGACACTTAGTAGCTGTATGACTTCACCTCTTTGCCTCAGTTTCCTCATCTGTAAAATGAGCTGGAGAAGGAAATGGCAAACCACTCTAGTACCTCTGCCAAGAAAACCCCAAATGGGGTCATGGAGAGTCGAACACGAGAGAAAATGACTTTACAACAAAACAGTTATCAAAATTAAAAAGAAACACGCTAAAAGACCCCAGGTAAAGAACCCCATATGCTCTATAAGATTTTCATCTCCCACTCAGACAACCAATTTTCACGGCTCCTCTCAACCTGGCTTCCTTGAAACTGTTCCCAAAACAAGAGTAGGGCTACCTACTGCTCCAAACGGTCCAGGGCCTCAGTCCAACACCTTTCAGCTGGACTCCCAGCCAAAGGCACTCCACCACCCTCGGAGTCAGGCCTCCTGGGGAGGTCAGGACAGTCCTGGTTTGGCCTGTGCCTGGAGGTGATATGAGGGCATGTATGAGGGCTGGAAGGAGATTTCTGTCTTTCAGCTCTGAGACCAGGGACAAGCCTAAGCCTGCCTCTCTACACCTGCCCACTGCTCCTGGTTGGGCCTGGATGGACCCATCCTGGAGTATTGCCTTCTCCAGGATATCATACCAAACTTTTAGCTTCTTTGCTGCTTTTCCCAGACCAGAGAATGACCAGCTGGGTGACCCTGGGGCAAATCACTTAAATTCCTCTCGGTTTTGTAAGATGAGGATGAGGACACCATCAATTTCAGATGAAGGCCAGCAAATGCCAGATTCACTATAGACAAAGCACTTTAAAAACAGGGAATATCTTTTTCTTCCTCATTCTTCCCAACCTGTGCTCGGTAGGGTTCAGACAGGAACGACTAGCTCTTCGCCAGGTGGCCGCAGGGTCATTGTTCTCCTCCATTCAGTAAATGGACCATGGTCCAGGTGGAGGAGAATGAGAATTCTTCTTGGGTTGGGATTTGTGTTGTTGTTACAAGTGGGATTCTCTGAGCTCCTCTGTGAACATCTGCTGGGCATTTTCTCAAACTATGTTAATTATTCACAGGATTTCTGAGCTAGAAGGGACTTCAGCAACCATCTTTCCTTAGATTCTTCCCTCCTCATCTCTGCCTTCTACCATCCCTGGCTTCCTTTAAGACTCAGCAGCCTCTGTGAGAGGCCCTGCAATGGTCCCCACCAGCTGCCGGGCCCTTCTCCTCCAAAGACCACCTTTCATCTACTCCTCACAAATCTTGTACGTTCCTAAGTAGTTACATGTTGTCTCCTCCATCAGAATGGAACATACTCTTAATAAATGGGATTGATTGCATTAACACACTCTTCCCCTAGGACCCAACCAATACCCATCAGGATAGGAGGTCACTCCATCTGCTTGGAGGGTGCCTGCTGCAACCTGGGTGGTTATCAAGGGTAGGGAAGCCTGTGGGTCTCTCCAGCTCCCTGGGGCCTCCTAATGCCTTCTTCCCAACATGTGAAAGAGGTAAAAGTACCAGTATCATGGTGCCCATATAACAGATGAGCAAATGGAGTCTCAGAGGGTTAAAACAGCTGGTTTCGGGGGTCAGACCCTGATCTTGAACCCAGATCCCCTGACCCCAAGTTTCCCCTCTTTCCCCATCAAGTATTAGAATAAGGCTTAAGATGCATGAAGAAGTTGAATTCTCATACCCCAGGAGCATCCTGTGCATTAAGGGGCCTTAAGTGCCCTATGGTCCAATAGTCCTTTTTATGGATATGAAGATGAAGCCCAAAGGGGAAAAGACCCATCCTAGGTCACACAGGTAGGAATGGCTGGAGGCCAGGTCCCTAGCTTTCCTCTGGGGTAGAGGACTCTCAATCCTGAATGGGTTTTAGCTCTATTTGAGGAGAGCTAATCATAAAATGTCCAGATGCCCCTATTCTGCACCCTCTGCTCCCTTCCTCAGCACGGCCAGATGCCTTTCAGACATGGAAAAAATGGAAAGTCTTATTTTCAGTTAATTAGATAGCCTCTTGAGAACTGTTCCCTCTGTTTCTCCCTCCCCCTACCCCCATTCATTTTTACCAGGTGAAGGTTGGCAAAGGAGGCCTATTTTCCTATAAAATATTATTAAGGATGATGATGAAAACAGAATATAGGGTATTTAATTGTTAACGCCAAGATGAATAAGGTTAATTTTAGGGTTCAGGGTAGGGAAAAAATCAAGGTCATTAAAACACAGCAAAGAGCTCCAAAGGAAGGGAAGGGCAGGACAATTATGTTTCCTACTAAGGGGGGGCTCCATTTTCTGGTGCTCTACCGATTTATTTTCATCCTGTTCTTTGGTGTTAAAGGATAATTTACAATTTGCATTAAACATTTCATCGCCCAAGTGTGGCTGTTTTTAAGTAAACAGGGCATACATATGGAGAAAATTTGCCCCCAATGGTCCTAAGCCTTATTAGTTCAAGAGTGTGGCTTTTCTAACAATCCCCCATGCTGCTTCGTCGCTGGCATGTGTGGGCTGGGAGACTTTTCCAGGCCAGCTCTGACACCTGTGAATGCTGCCACCAAGCAAGTGGCCACCCCTCCACTGCTCTGACCCACACTGCTCTCCGCCTGGTCCTCTGAGGACACACTCAGCCTCCTTCACTAAGGGTCTCAAGCACACTCTCCAGATCTCAGCTTTTATCAGTGACAATTAAGAGACCAGACTTGGAAATAGAATGGTGGGGTGGTGATGGGTGGAGAGGACCAAAACCCTTACACACAAAATGAAAGAATTAAATTAGAAAGCTTGCTTTTTAAAAGGTGTCTCCTGGTATGTGCCCCCAGACTGTTCCACTGTAATGTGCTGGCAAAGGCAGAGAGTAAAGATTGGGAGACGTCCTTAAATCAAAGCCCCAGTAGAAAGGCTGGGGGCTCCATGTGGCAGCATTTCAGCATGAACATTCCTCTGTCTTCGTGGCTGTCTCTCATCTCTTCATCCTTCTGCATGGCCTCCTGGAGCACCCACTGAGCGGGAGATTAGCAGAACTCCACAGATGGGAGGCACCCCCCCACCCCCCACCGTGTCCTGCCAATTATCCTACAGCATGATTTAGGTCAGGCTTTGGGGAAAAAAGGAAAAGTGGAGTGAGGTCCAGAATTTTGGGGATCTAGAAGTGTTCTATCAGCCTCAACCCTGGGAAACAGCTCCTTCCTCACCTGCCATAGAAGCAAATATACAGTAGGGTGGACGGCTGTGAAAGTAAATGTTTGTTTGAGCCCTTGTACTGGTTGTGGAGCTGGGGGTGGTGGGGGGGAGAAGGAAAAAAAGAGGGGAATGGCAGGCTGGTCAAAGATGACTATGGCTTGGTCCTAGGATCAGATTTCTAGAGCGAGTATCATAATAATCCAACATTCCACATAATCCAATGCCCTCCAAGGTTCAGAGGATTGCAGAAGGAAAAGGAAGAAACATTTAAGTGTTTACTTACTATGTTCTAGGCGTGTGCTAAGTGCTTTAACCAGTGTTATCTCTTTGGATCCTTACAATTCTGACAGGTAAGCACTATACTTAACCCCACTGTGCATCTGAGGAGCTAAGGTAGGCAGAGGTTAAGTGACTTGTCCAGAGTCACAAGGTCTGAGCCTGGATTCTGCGCTCTGGTCATCTGGATGCTAGGGCCACCCAGCTGCAAAGGACAGTAAATCTGGAAGAGATTTCAGAGACCGCCTCTAATGCTTTCACTTTATACATGGGGAAACTGAGGCCCATAGAGATTAAGTGACATGATCACAAAGGTAGTAAGCAGCAAAGTTAGACTTTAAATCTAGGTCTTGGGACTCCAAGTTCATCCGTGTCTCCAACCATTGTACCACGATGCCTTGGGGTGGGGTGGGGTCCCTGCTCCTTTCCAAGACTAACCCTCCACCTGAGAGGAAGGCTGGTATGGAGGAAAGATAAATGGAGTGAGGAGTCCTTAGAGCCTGTGTTAATCTCAGCCCCTCTAACCTTAAGCACTTCACCAAATGGCCCCTGGGACCCCAAGATTCCATAACCTGCCTCCACTGAGCCTCAGTTTTCTCATCTGCAAACTAGGAATCGAGAAGACATACAACCCACCTCCTCAGAGGGTTGTTTGTCTATTTTGAGGGCTCTGAAAATGGGATCCATTATTATTGCACTATCCTCTGGGATACAGCTACCCCAATGATCCACTTTCATCTTCCCTCCTGCCTACATGCACACACAGGTCTCACCTCTCCTAAAATCTCATTCTGAAACTAGGTCCTGCAAGGTCACCTCTTCTTAACTATCAAGTCCAGAGGCTCTTTCCTGTTCTTTATTCTCCTTGGGATCAGAGAAGTAGAAGGGGCCTCAGAGAGGGGCTAGTCCAACCCCAAGTGAGTATTTCTAGGTTTAAAACAGATATCTGTTGATTTGATTTGGGGATTTTTTCACAGCTGAAAAAAAGCAATGAGTTTGGAGTCAGAAAGGAGTAGGTTCAAATTCTGCTTCGGACATCGTCTAGCTGTGTGATCTTAGGCACATACCCGACCTCTACCTGCCTCAGACTTTTCTCATTTGTCAAGTAGACACTATTACCTCTAGCACCTATCTCATGGGGTTGTTTATGAGGATCCAAAGAAATAACACGGAAGAAGCCCTTTGCTTGTCTAAATGGGTTTTAGAAATGCCACTTATACCTGAGATATATTTTGGGATTTTGAGAGAGAGAGGTAAAGATGGAGAGAGAGAGAGAGAGACAGAAAGAGAGAGAGAGAGAGAGACAGAGAGACAGAGACAGAGAGAGAGACAGAGAGACAGAGGCAGAGAGACAGAGAGATAGAGGCAGACAGACAGAGACAGAGAGACAGACAGAGACAGAGGCAGAGAGAGAGTCAGAGAGACAGAGAGAGACGGAGACAAAGAGAACAAGAATGCCAATATTACAACAACTGGAATGAATTCCTGGAATGCCACGTTGGCTCTGACTAGATTGAAAGATGGCAGACATTTAGGAAGGGCAGAGTGACCGTCCACGAGCATTCATAGCTGACTGGCGGTCTTACAGGGGACTCTGACAGGGAAAGGAAGGAACTCTTCCACATACCACTTACTGTTTCTCCACAATTCACACTTGGTTATTTATTAGCACGCAGCAGCTAAAATCCCTGTAAAAAGCAGGGATTCTCAGGTATGATGTGAAGATGGGGGGGCACTATGGGCAGGACAGGTATTGGGGTATGGGTGGGGGAGGAGAAAGGACTCCTTCCCTTAGGTACTAATTGCACAGAAAGGCAGCCAGATGTCCTGATTTGCCTTTGCTCTCCCTGCCCCCTGTCTAGGGCCCAGCAGCACCGGACAGTTCAAGACCCATCCTTTTTGTACACAGACAATGGATCCTGGGACATACATCAAGGAAAGCCCGGCCTCCCGAGCATGCGGTACAGCTCTGGACAGCCCTGGGGCAGGTACCTCAGATCAGATCAAAGGGCACAATGACAAAGACACAAAAGCATGCCCTTGGGATTGCCAGCCTTGCACTCCATCCATTCAGCTGGAAATGCTTCTTTGATCTGGCTTTTTGGAATGAAGTGTCTTCAATCTATTACTGGTTGCGCGGAGCCACCGGACAATATATGTAGAGTTGTCAGGGCTGTGTCCTTAGGGACAGAACATTGCTGACTGCCGGAGAGCCTGCATCTCTAACCTGGATTGGGGGCTTCCCCCTATTAAGCTAATGGAATAAATAAACACTGGCCTGGTTTTGAATTTTAGACTGGGCCTCAGTTTCTTCATTTGTAAAACAAGAGGGTAAGATCAGATGAGATTAGGTCCTTGCAGCTCTGAATCTCTGATGGTCCTTCCCCCAAACTCTCTGGCCTCAAAAGTTATCTGAGAACAGAGGGTTTTAACCTAAGGTATATGAATTTCAAGACATATTTCAATAATTGTATTTCATTATAACAGTTATTTATGGAGGGCAAACCTTATTCCAAAAAGGGGCTCACATAGGTTTCACCAGATGGCCAGAGGGGTACGAGACAAAAAAATTAAGGACCTCTGGTTACCATCCCCCCACATTTTCCCCTCTGCTTAGGGGATGACCAGTTCATTAGTGGAGTGTGGCTGTTCAGTTTTCAATGATAAGTCCAACATAACATGCTGAGGCTCTGGAACGATGTCTTAGGCCAGATGGAAGGAAAGCAAAGGGGACGCATCTCTATGACCCAGTGCCCCACATGGAGCACCTGCTTCGATCCACCTGAGGTGGTTACTCCATGGATGATCATCTTTGATATTCCAACAGTTCCGGGACCTTCCCAGCACATGCTTCACTATAAGCCAATGTTGGTGTCTTCCATCAGACACCAACTACGCCTGCCTTTTCATCCTGTTCCATCTTCGCCCATATCTTTCCATAAACCCCCACAAGGGACCTCCTAGAGCTGTCTGTGATTCCAGTCAGTCACCAGGCATTAAGTACCTACTATGTGCCAGGTACTATATGCTAAACTAGGGATACAAAAAAAGGCAAATAAAGTCCCAGATCTCAAGGAGTTCACATTCTAATGAGACAGCACCCAACAACTACATGCAAACTATAATCAGAAATCATAAATAATCAATAGAAGGAAGACTTATATTAAGAGGGGTTGGGGAAAGGCATCCTGTAGAAGGTGGGATCTTAGCTGGGACTTGATGGAAGCTGGGAAGCCAGGAGGCAGAGATGAGGAGAGTAAGCACCTAGGCATGGAGGACAGCCAGTGTCCTGGATCAAGGAATATTTGGAGGGGAGTAAGGCATATTCCAGGCTTTTACCACATGACCGACCCATATCCTTGTCTGGGGGCATGCCTGACGACCCCTTTATGTGTGACTCCCTGTTGATGAGACAGTAACCATAATGCAAATGATAAAGTGGTATGGAGAAATCACTGCCCTGCTGGGCTCCAGAAGCAGCTTTCAGTGAGGCTCTGCTGGAACTCCCACCTCAGGCACTGCCAGGCAGTGTCCTTCCCAGACCACTTCTGGCCACACATGTGCCTCTCCATGTTTCCGTGAGTGACCCACAGTTTTGATCCTTGTATTCCATGATTCAGTCAGAAATCTGTTGATAAAGTTTTAAAAAAACCCACAATTTTTTGGTCCAGTCTAGCTCTTAGTTGGTACTTAATAAATACTTGTTGACTTGACTTTCCAAACTGAACAGATAACTGCTGGATCCTCTACTTTGTCTGGATGCTGCTTGTCATACTAGATGAATTCTCTAGGTCAAGGGCTGTTAACCTGGGGTCTGTGAACTTAAAATTTTTTGGGGTAACTCTTTCCACATGACTGATTTCTTTTGTTATCATTTATAACCGAGTCTGACTCTTCATGATCCCATTTGGAGTTTTCTTGGTAAAGATACAGGAATAGTTTGCTATTCCTTCTCCAGCTCATTTTATAGATGAGGAACCTGAGGCAAACAGGGTGCAGTGACTTGCTCAGGGTCATGCAGCTAAAAAGTGTCTGAAGCCAGATTTGAACTGAAGAAGATAAGTCTTCCTGACTCCAGTTCATGCTCTGTGCACTATGATGCCACCTAGCGGCCTGTATTCCTTTGTACTCCTATCTATTTTATCATGGGCATATAAAAACATTTTTTGGGGCTTCACTAGATGGGCTGGCCAATGGGTCCAGGACACACAAAAGGTGAAGGCCCCTAGTCTAGGGAATCGTGTTCTTCACAGGGATAAGTAAGGACACATCTGACGTCACAGCAGAGGATTTTCTGGATGAAGATGAGACCGAAGGAGCTGCTTTCCACCCACATTTGTATATCAAGCCCCTGGTCTGGGCCCAAGGCTGGGGTACAGAGCTGTTCTAACTGTGAATCCTTGACAAGGCTCTGCAAGCAATGGTGGCTCCTCAGCACACGCATTCATCCCCTCCCCCTCCATTTTTGATATGTTTGGAATAGGATTCGGATCGCTGTCTCTTTGTACATCAAACAGTGCATCTTTAAAAATGCTGACAAAGCCTGGGAGTTAAGTAGACGACATCTGATTGAGCCAGGCAGCGATGGATACTGTCTGAACTTCACCAGCTTCCAGCTGTCGCTGCTCCACCCTCCATCCTATGGGCGAGGTCGACCTGCCACACAGATGGGATTGGCTCAGACGATGGCAGCAGGAACCCAGAAAAGCCATTACCTGCTTCCATTTTGTCCCCCCTTTCCCCCTTCTCTTTCCTCCTCATTGTGGAAGATGCAGTGGACAGAGAATGAATCACGGCTGTTCCACTGATACTATGATGACAGAATAAGAAATGGGCGGGGTGGAAGGATGTGGTTTTTTTTAAACAAACATTCTTCATATTCTTCTGCAGAGAGTTGATCCTGTGCAGATAAGAAAGTCATTGATCCTGTCAGTCCCTGCACCAATTCGATATCTCATGGAAGGAAGAGAATTGCTTCTCATTGATCCAACTGAAATCTCTCCACTGAGCAGACTCTGGGAGACTCGGAGGCTTGTGCATTGCCTTAAGAAACACCCTTCTGGTTACAAAATGGAGTCGCTCAGATCCCGATGGGGCCCTTCCTCCCTAGCTCATCACCACCCCCATCCCCAAAGCAGCGGGGCCACTGACAGGAGAGTGGCTACCGAGAGATGCGGACAAGGGGTAACTGACAATTCTCTGGTCCTTCCATTTCCTCAACAGTCCAGGAAAGAGGCCGGCCGTTAGGGGAGCCCTGAGGCCCCTCCTTCCATCTCTAAACCTAACATCCAAGGTACTCAAAGTCGGGTCCCAAGGTACACAGATCCTGCCCTAATGAGTGAGAAAAACACACAGATGGGCAAATGTTCTCATATCCCTGTTCTCTAGGTACTCCTCACCAAAACCTGAGATGAGGCCAGTAACAACCCCCACCAACAGGAAGGTGGACTGGGTATTTCATGGGGCCACTTTCACCTCCCTCTTCTGAGCAAGGAGAGTGGTCTGACCTGTCCCTGTGTCATAAGGCAACGACTAGCAAACATCTCAGGTGGGTGGATGCCCCACCCTCACACATACAGACCCATGAACACATCGAGGACCTCAGTCTACAGAGAGATTTAAATCCAGGTCTTCATGAGAACCCTACATTGCCTCCCACATGTATCATTGAAGAAAATACTCAGTTGAATAAATATATATTAAGGGTTTACATTTAATAGCTATAGCCCTACACAGAACAATTAGTCTTTGGAGACAGCAGTCACAGCAGGGGCATCGAGGAGAGGACTCTTTTGCCCAGGGATTATTAAATGATTGTTGGCTTGAGTAGCAGAGTTGCTTAGATTCCCTCCCTTATGCCCAGAATACCTGGGTTCTGGAGGGGGTGGATGAATGATAATCTGTTTGGACTGTATGCACCAGCTCCTTCTTCATCATGGTTGGAATGAGTAAGAGCTCATGGACATTGTCATGAAGAGGTGGGATGGTATTAGGAGACACGGTGAGAAAAGGGAACCTTTCATGGGACTTGGGACAGGGGTCAGGGTGAAGGGAAAAAGTAGGCTTAGCAAAGAGTCTAATGCCAATACTTGAGGACTGTCATATCCCTTCCTTAACAAAATATATCATCTTTTTTTTTCTTTTCAAATCGATTATGATAGGAAATGGAACAGTGGAAAGAATACCGGACCTGGGCTCACATCCTGGTTTCGACAACTACCACCTGAGTGACCCTGGACAACTCATCAACTTCTTGCAGTCTCCATCTCCTCATCTACAAAATTAGGGTGAGATGACCTTTAAGCTGGTTCTCAGCTCTACATCTATAATGGTCAAGATGCCACTTGTGGATGGAAGATGACCCCCAAAAGTTCCCTTCCAGCTGCAGATCTTTGATCCTGAGATCAGAGACCATTTGAGTTGGGTGTACATGCATTTTATCATGGTAGCTGAGTTTCTACTTTATTCTCCATATTCAACTGCAAGGTTCCAACAAGTTATGGAACGCATCTTATAGGCATGGAGTCATTTCCCTTCACCCCTCCTTCCCCCCAGCACATTGCTTTGCATACAGTGATTGCATAACAAATTTTGGTGAAATTGAATAAAAAAAGGAAGAGAAACTGACACTCAGAGATCTCCCCAACACCAGTGGTAGGGAACCCTACAGCCTCGAGGCCACATGTGGCCCTCTGAGTCCTCAAATGCAGCCCTTGGACTGAATCCAAACTTCACAAATCCCTTTAATAAAAGGATTCGCTCTGTAAAACTTAGACTCAGTCTAAAGGCCACACCCAAGGACCCCTCCTGCTTGGACCAATGATTAAATCTGGCAGGCAGCAATAAGGAACAGAGACAGGTCAGAATCCCTCCACCCTGATTCGGTGATATCTTTTCATTTCAGGAAATTAACTAAAAAAAATAAATAAGTGCACTGATTAGGAGGTTGACTAATCTATATCAAATTCCTACACAAAACCGCAACAGGGGATATAGTGTGTGTGTGTGTGATGTGTTTGTACACATGTGTGAATTTCCTCCAGGGCACACATCAGCCCGTCTCTGACGGGCGGTCAGAGAAATGGCCTGGCCAAGCCCTTCCATCCCCCTGCTCTCGGCTCTTCCCCTTGTCTCCCTCTCCTCCTTGCTCTCGCAACATTCAGTTTATTTTATGATGCTGGCCTGTCTGGTGACCCAGATGCACAAGGCTGGCTCGGAATTTTAACAACCCTTTCCTGCCTTCGGTTAGTCAATCCTTACACCTGATCTTGGTTCTTACCGAGGAGAGGATGACCTCTCTGCCCAGGACTCAGCACACTGAAACAGGCTGGAGCACAAACCTGGGGCAGGGATCCTGTAGGATGATAGAGGAGCTTCAGGACAGGCTTTCAAGAAATGAAGGAAGCAACAAGGAGGGTCGGATCCCAACATGCACAACATGGAGTGCACTGTGTTCAGGGATGAATCACATTTTGGTGCATTTCTGCCCAGCTGCAGGGGCTCCTTCTCCAAGGAGCTTAAGGCATCAGAGGATACTGAGCCTGGGTCTGTGGGCATCCCCCTGGGGATAGGGGAGAGCAACAAAGCATTAGAAGGTGGCAAAGCGGGGAAGCCTTTTTAGAAAGGTTACAGAAAAAGGAACTGGTACAGTTCAGAAGTCCTATATATTTGAAGTACAGAGTCCTTCAAAACTGGGATTCAATTTGGTCACCTGCTTATCTTGCCCTCCCTCCCTTCCTTCCTTCCTTCTTCCCTCCCTGTGTTTTCACTGGTATAGGAAACTCTTGGTATGGAAACTGTTCTCTACTGATCCAGACTGTCATCTTGCCTGTAACTATACCTTAGTCTTTCATTATCTTATCTGAATACCTAGCAAGTAGTAGGTACTTAAAAATGCTTAGGGGCAGCTAGGTGGTGCAGTGGATAGAGTTCCTGGCTGGGAGTCAGGAAGACCCTAGTTCAAAGCTGACCTCGGACACTTACTATTTGTGTGACGCTCAGCAAGTCACCTCACCCCATTTGCCTGTTTCCTCCTTCGTAAAAAATGAGCTGGAGAAAGAAATGGCAAACCACTCCAGTCTCTTTGCCAAGAGCACCCTAAATAGGGTCACGAAGAGTTAGGCATGACTGAACAGCAACCGAAAGGTAAAGCATTTCTCTTTGGAGGCCATCTAGGTCATCTAATTTAAAGATAAAGAAACAGAGGCTCAGAGAGGCTCAGTGACTTGCCCAGGACCACACAGCTCGTAGATTCAGAGCAGGATCTGCATCCAAGTCTTCCTGAACAGAACTCAGATCTCCCTGGCTCTCCCTCATCTCTGTAGCACTCTCATTTATATACCCTGTCTCACTTGAGCCTTACTACCACCTTGTGCTGAGAAAGGTGTCTAAGCAGACACATGAGGTGCTGGGATAATTGGGTTTGTCAGGAGGATGTGAACTGAAACCCGGATGCAGACACTTATTAGCTGTGAGACCCTGGAAAAGTCACTTACCCCCCTAGCCTCAGTTTCCCCATCTGTAAAATGGGGGATAATAAAATCCCCTACCTACTAGGGTTGTTACAAGGATTAGATAAGGTTTGCAAAGTAATTTATAAGCATTAAGTACTAAATATAAATACTAGCAACTACTTCTTTTTCCTCCTCCTAGACCTTCATTACAATATAACCACAGAGCTGATTCTGATTCTGGTTCTGCTTCGGCACCGCCCAGTGGGGAGGGCAGATAAAAGAGGCATCAGAGGCAGGCAGAGGAGCCTTTCAGCAATCTGCCCATCAGGCCTGGCAAATGCTGCCAGGAAACTACAGTTTTTTTGCCCCATGAAATATGATTAAGCCTGTAAGTGAATGTAGCTGGAAATCAGAGCAGGTGGAGACAGTCTAAGACAGTCTTTCCAGGCGAAGGAGGCAGCCAGTAAGCCATTGTGCTGGGGGCTTGCAGCAGCAGCCACTGCTGCTGGGGAGGGGAGGGAGGGCTCGGGGGATCTGCAAAGTCTTTGTGTGGGGAGGCAGGAAAGTGAGCAAAACCCACGTGGTGATCAAGGCTGGGAGGGGGGATTTTGCACTTCTGAGAGCTGTATGTTCAACCTTTGCAGTGCTAATGAAAAATAACCTTTGATGAGCTTCTAGCAAACAGCTTTTCTCTAAAAATGTGCATCCTTGATGAACAGCTTGTGGGAGAAACGCCGCGATATGGAGTGTTTGCAGAACAGCCATGGGGTGGGGGGGAGGGGGAGGACAAACTGTTGTGTGAGCAACCTCAGCTCTCTGACCTAGGATCAGCAGCGGATCCTCGGCTCTGGGTCCGAAGAGGACTGTGTCAGAAGCTCAACTCGAGTGCAGAAACACTTGGGTTTTCCCAGGTTCTCCTTATTAGCTCAGAAAAGCTGGGGTGGGGGGGATGATCAGGGAGGCCCTCCTCCACCTGATGGGGTCCTAAGGCACCTTGGAGTCATCTGCCTCCAGTCCGTGGGAAGGCGCCCCCAAACAAAAGCCCCTGCCCTGTGATTTCACCAAGTTAAGTTGGGAGGACTTAGGAGACAGATGAACAGCGTGCCCCTGACCAAGACCTCTCCTCTAGCCAGCTCCTGCAGGGCACATCCTACACAGTCTGCTGCTGTCCATGGACTGGGCTGTCCAGCCTTCTGGTTCACTCGGAGCCTGTCCCATGGGAAGCCTTCTCTCCCCTCTCCTCCTCAAGGGCCACCTCAGCACAGGGAGGAGGGCATGGTGAAGACCCATGGTCTGACCCCGCACTTCTCCCTTCCCACTCTGAACCACAGGTGCCCCAGTCATGGGATCCCGTGAGATACCTGTGAGGTAGAACTAACGAGGGGAGAAGGCATCTACCATGCTGGTCCAAGGGGGCATCCTCCCTCTCAACTCACTCTTGGCTCCATAAAACCTCTGTCTTTTGGATCTTGGACTGGACGGTGACTGTCCTCATTCCTCCTCCTCCCACCTGTCTCTGAGCATCCCTAGCTCCCTCCAAAGCTCAGTTCAATTATCACCTTTCCCAAGAGGCTTTTCCTGCCTCCCCTCCCCCAGCACTTGCACATATTTTGCAAATACTGGGGCACACAACATTCTCTCCCATCCACTGTAAGCTCCAGGTAGATGGGCTCTTTTGTTTGTTTTGCCTTCTGCATCTCAAACATCTGGTACATACAAGAAGCATTTAATAAATATTTGCTGAACTGAATTGGACCAAAGGAGCCTCAGGGATTTCTGAGGGTTGATGGAGAAAGATGGCACAGGCCAGAAAGCAAACAGCAGCACCCCTCATTCAATCTCACCCAACCCAACCCAAGAAGCATTTATGAGGCACCAGTCTTGTGCCAGACACTGGGCTAGGTCCAGGGGACACAGAGTCTTTTTTCCCAAGGAGGTGACATTGTACTAGAGGGCTACAATACATGGTCAATAAACATCTATTAACTGCCTACCATGTGCCAGGCATTGTGGTAGGTGCTGGGGAGATGGTGAAAAGCAAAAGTCCCTGCCTCAGAGGAGCTTACAACCTAACAGATAAGCATATACTGGATTCCAACAAAAAGGAGAGAGCCAGGCTCCTGTGTGGGGTGGTGAGGGGAGAAACCATGGAGGGCCACAGCTCCCAAAGCTGTGATGGAACCTCACTGACTCCAAGGGCAGCACTGGAGGGACGGGAAGTCCTGAACAAGTCACCGCGTCCTGCCTCTGACACTGAGCCTCTGTTTCCTCATCTGCAAAGTGGGATTAATACTGCAAAGCAGTACCTTCCTCTGTCTGCGTGTGTCCCTCTGCATAAAATGAAAACTTAATAAATGCCAAGGATTACTGTTACTTTGTCTGGCCCTCAACAACCCCTGTGTGGAAACTCTTTCCACCCATGAAGATCAACAACTTTGTAACTTATTCAATTCAATAAACATTGATGAGAATACATTCCAGACACGTTGCTAAGCACGTCAGATCCAGACCAACGGGCCCTGTACTCACGGAAGGGCAGCTCCACTGGGGGAGACGTGGCCATGATGCGCGTACAAAATCTATACAGAACTAATAATACTGTATGAGCCAAATGACCACCGCTAGTTATTGTTATTAAAATATTATTTCTACCTGGTTCCTATTGTAGCGGGGCGGGGGGGGGGGGGGGGGGGGGGCGGGGAGGGGAGATGGGAAGGAGAGAGGTAAACAATTATGGACGGCTCTGTAAGGTTTGCTCAGTACTTCTCATGCATTATCTCACTGGATCCTTACAACAGCCCGGGGAGTCAGGGTCCCTCCCCCTCCTTGTTTTAAGGTGAAGAAACTGAGGCTGAGAAAAGATCAACGATTCTGAACTTAGATCTGACCAGCTCCAAGTCCAGCAGCCTGTGGATGGTGCCATGGGGGGAGAGTCAGGAGTCTGACCCAAGGGGAAGGCTAAAGGGTTTGGATTTGGATCCAAGCCCTGGCTCTTTCTAACTTCGTGACCTCGGATAAATCACATCACCTCTCTGCGGCTCAGTTATGATCTCTCTAAAATAAAGGGGTTGGCTTAGGATGGGGCCTGTCAGCTCTCCAGCTAGCACCTGAACTGAGGGCATGGGAAGTCAGGAGAAACACTCTAAGCTGAGCCTGTGAGGGGGCTGATGAGGAGGTGACCACGGAGGGCGGTGTCCTGGCAGTCATGACGGGGCCAGTCTGACTGCAGCATGGAACAGGTGACGGGGAGGGAAGTCTAAGCAGCCTGGAAAGAGAGGCTGGAGCCAGACCGGGAAGGGTTTTAAACGCCAGGCTGAAGACTGCATTTTATCCTGGAAGCACCAAGGCTGGAAGCCACAAGTCAGTGGAGCTGGGGCCTGTCACTTAACCTCTGAGCACCCCAAGAAAGAGAGAAGGCAGACTTGCCTCCCTCTAGAGGGAGCTTCTGTATCTACATTCTCTCCATCAATGAAATCACAGATTTCCTGGGAGACACAGAAGATTCCTGAGCAGGGGAGTGACCATTTGGGGAGTAGTGAGACCCGTTTGGGGAGTAGTGAGGAAGACGGATGAGGCCTGGGATGCTGAAGCTAAGTAATTTGCCCAAGAAACACAACCAGTGTATGTGTCACAAGTGGGACTTCAACCCAGGTTTTCCTGACCCCAGGCCTACCACAACATGCAGACTGCCTCTTTATTAGGGTCCCAGTGCCTCTCACTAGTGGGTTAGGGATGCTCCATCACCTTCACCATAGCCACCCTCACCCCAGTGTCTTGTGCTGTTTTGCAGAAAAGGCTAAGGTGAAACACGACGGAAAGAAGCCACCTTGCGGTTCATGATCTATTCAGCAGTGAGAAGGGCATCAGCCTGACTCCTGATACCAGGAGATGATTGCCTGTCTGAGCCCCAGCATGCTCCTGGCCTGGGGAGGGGCAGAGGCCCACCCAGGGAGGGAGTCACAAGAGGAGGCCATAAGAAGGGGAGACACTCAAGGAAGCCGCGGGAGGGGGCTCATGGGAGAAGGCCTGAGGAAGTCTGGCTCCTCTCTACAAACAACATGAGAGATCAGGTTTCTAAAGAGGCCAGTCAAGGGGAGCCTGGAATTTTTCTTCATGTTTTGATCAGAGAGAGCCTGAGAAGGTCAATCTACCTTAGGTAACCTGGAATCCAGGATAACTGGAACAATAACCTACTTTCTACAAGACCTAAAGTTTGCAAGACAACTTACAGACTATAACTCATTGGAACCTTTGTTCAACAGTGAAAAAATTAGGGTATTTGGCGGGGGGGGGGAGTAAAAAGGGAATGACTTCTAAGCAAAATTTAAAAAGATCGACCCAATCCTTTATGAACCACTCTGTTAATTAATCTACAAATTGCCCTTCCCAGGGGCCCTCGGTGCTTGGGGGAACAGTCCAACAGAAGCTTCTTGAGGACAGGGGCTGTTTCCTTTTGTTAAATTTGCAGTGCCCTGTATAGAGCCTGCCACACACAGACCAGCACCTAGTCCTTGACAGACAGAAAGAGGGTCTCTGAACTGCCTCGACCGATGCCAAGACCAAATAACCCCACAACAACCTCTAGCACCTTCTGTTTAAAGTTGGAGACCCTGGTTCAACAAGGGGTCTTTTAACCACAAAGCCGACTTCCTGAAGAATGGGGCATCCGGCCAGTGGGGGCTGCTCTGGGGAAGGGGAGGTGCATTCACACCCAAGACAACATCATATCTGAGGAACGCTAACGACGATAGAAAACATCCTGCCTACCAAAGGCGATCAAAGCTGAGGGGAGATTCTACATGCCAGCAAGAGGGGGAGTGAGCCGGGGGGATCTGATTATCCGTACTCTGTCTCACTTAATAGCAGTTAATAGTTGGACAGGAATAAAAAAAATGGTGGGTTCTATATAGTGCCAGGACTTTCTAATGTGCAGCCTCTGTTTTTATTTCAGTGAGGATAAAGGCACACATTTTATACTGAAAACAAATGTTAAAAATTAATTATAAAGAAGTCACCAGAGAGCCCAGAGCAGCATGTTCCCTGGGTGACTGATTAAATGCCCAATTCATTTGGACTGGTATAAACCCAATCTACTGGAAGGGGGCCAAAAACATTTGCCAAAGTCCACAGAGACTCTCCAAGAAAAAGATCTCGGTGCCAGGAGTGAGAGGGAATCATGCTCACCACTGCTGCCTCCGTTGGCTGCTTCGGAGGTCTGTGTGGAGCATCCCCTGTGCAGCCCAGGTCACTGGGCTCCGAGTTTCAGAACCTGAATTTGGTTAAAAAAAAGAGAAAGAAATAAAAAGGCGTTACCCTTGTAAAGAACTTAAAAAAAATACAGACTGCTTTTCTTTGATTTCACGAACAGCCTTGTGAGGGAGGCAAGGAGGTGAAGAAATGAGACTGGAAGAATTTTCTTGATTCTCCCAAGGTCAAGAAGGGCCGAGATGGACTTGAACTCGGCTCTCTGGGTTGGTGCCCACTCTACCATGCCACAACGCTTAAAAAAAGTTTTGCTGATTTTTTTTATTTGTTTTTAACCCCAAAATCATATCCCAATAAGGTATTTTCCTCTCCACAGGAGATGCGCTTTCCTTGCAACAAAGAAATCAGTTAAGCATCCTTCCTCATCGATGATCCTGACCCCAGGAGAGAGGCCCTTTTCATGATGCCCACTGCTGAAGGAAAGGCAGTGGATGGTGGGGATGGTGGGGCTGGTCTCTGCGACCCCGGGCAATTGGCAGGGTCTCAGTTTCCTCTGGGTGCTTTAATGTGGGCTCTCAGGACAATCTATTTGTGGGCACATTTTTTTGGCATCAACAATCCCTCTGGGTGCCCGTAGTTTTCTAGATGATGTGCCGTTTCCTGGTCCCACAAGCTGCTGAAGTGGAGGACCGCCAACTGCTCTACTTAAAAGACACGTGTGGAGACACCCTCATCATCTTCTGGGGCTTGGCGATACGTTATTTTCGAGAGGCAGTGTGGTGTAATGGGTAGTGTGATGGGCGTACGATTTGGAAGGATCTCATTTTGAATCTCACTTCTGGCCCTCTGTTGTCCTGTGACCACAGACCAGTTATTCATCCTTTCAGCTTCCAGTTATGTGGTGCTTCCCCTCTTAGAATACAAGCTCTGAGGGCAGGGATTGTCTTTTCACTTGTCCCACACTAAGCAAAGTGCCTGGCACACAGTGAGTGCTTAATAAATGCTGGCTGACTTGCCTGAACCTTACTTTCTACATCTATAAAACTGGGATGATACTACCTGGAATTACCTCCTTCACAGGGTTGATATAAAGACCACACAGACCTCTTTGGAAACCGTAAACACGTAGAGACATTTTAGTTGTTGGGGTCAACACTAACCCCTTTTGGATGGAATTTAGAGGAACAGTTTGGAGTCCGTTTACTGCAGTGTGGTTAGCTGTGATTCTCTTGTATAATTAGTGTTCTGGGCACTACCTTTCAGGTGGGTAATATCAATCGATCAATCAAGAAACATTAAGCACCTACTATGGGCTAAGCACCAAGGATACAAAAAGAGGCCAAAGACAGTCCCTGCCCTGAAGGAGCTCCCGATCTAAAGGGGAAATGGCATGCACATGACTGCTTTTGGAACTGAGTATTAATGTTAGGACATAAGCTCACTGCTGTCTGAATTCCTGTGGCTCATTTATGAACTTGAAACCCTGAGTACCAGAGGGAGGACTGGCCTTGAAGTCAGGCTCAAAAATGCTGGAGGTAATGCACTTGGTAAACCTCAAAGGGCTGTATAAAGGTCATTGATTTGTATCAAGAGGCAGACCTTGGAGCCAGAAGGACCCTGGGTTCAAGTGCTACTATGGACATATAATAGCCAGTGGTCTATGTCACTGCTAACTAAAATCTTCTGTGGAGATGCTGATTGGCACCAGCGAAGGGACTTTCTCACTCAGATGAAACAAGAGGCTGGGGCACCAATAGGACCAGCTAGATTTTTCAAATGGCTTTGCCCAGTACTGGGGATACAAAAAGAGAATGGAAAGAGGCCTTGTCCTGAAAAAGTTTACATCCTATAAGGGGAGACAACACGTTAGCCTGGAATTTAGGCTTATTTGCTCTCATTCTCTCTTTATACCCTTTCTCTTCCAGTTAATTGGCCAGTCAGTGGTTCCCCATACACAGAATTCTATTTCCAGCCTCTAAACTTTTGCGTAGGTAGTGTCTTCTTCTCATCCTGCCTCTCAGACTCCCAAGCCCAGGGTTGAAAGCACTGTTCAGGTGCTTCTTCTTACAAGATTTTTCTGATGATCCTTAGCTGAGCTTAGTCTGTCTTTGAATTACTTTGCAAATTATTTTCATTACTTTGTGCAATATATTTTTAACTATCTCTGTGAATGTTTTATGTCCCCAGGAGTGGGTAAGCTGTTTGAAGGCAGGATCATTTCTGTTTCTGTCTCCCTAGCACCAAGCACAATGCTTGATGTAGATATATAAATGAATCAAATGTAGTATAGTTTTTATAGATTCATAGAAAGGTGAGGCAGGGGAAATTCTCGAAATTTACTCCAATGTCTTCCTCTTAAACGTAAGGAAACAGAAACAGAGGTAGTGACTTGTCTAAGGGTGCAAGGATTGCATTTGTGTATGTATCCCCCTTCCCCTTTCCCCCACCTCCACCAGCCCCTTCCAAGGCAGAGCCAGTATTTTGATATCCCTGAAATACAGGTCTGACCATACAACTCCCCTGCTCATTGAAAATAATAAACAAATGAAAATAAAACCTCTTCTGTTTGCCATTTAAAGTCCCTATCAATCTAACTCCAGCTGATCTTCCAGGCATGAGCCTCTTGGTTCTGGACAAAATGGTTCACTTGTTTTCCCTAAAAAAGCTATGCCATCCTCTGCCTCTGCCTTGGAATGATCCCCTTCCTCATCTCTGAACCTGGAGCTCCTTTCAAAGCTCGAGATGTGCCTCCCGATTCCTCCAGCTTTGGATTTCTTGCTGCTTCTCCCCTCCAGTCAAAATTAACTTGCATTTAATGATAATATATCATACTAGACTTGGTATCGGGAAAACATGAGTTCAAGTCCTCTCTCAGACACTTTATAGCTTCTCTTAGCCTCAGTTTTCTCATCAGTAAAATGAGAATAACTCTGCCCTGGCTTGTTGAGAGGATCAAATGATATATGTAGGTGCTTTGCAAATCTTAAATTACTATATAAATTTGAGTTTGCTAGTGTTTTCTTATCTGTTCTGTTGTTACGTTGTCCTCTACCCCTGTAGAATAATTTTGTTTTTTATCTCTCTAACGTAAGTGTCCAGAACATAGTAGGTACTTAATAAATCTTTGTTGAGTTGAATTTATATCTTTCCTGGTGCTTTGTAAACAGTAGGAGCCAAATGAAAATTTTGTTGAATTTGAAAGGTAACGGATCTTGGTCCATTCCATTTGTACTCCTACTTTAATTGTCTAGGTTACTGTAAGAAATGTGCAGGGAGGTAATAGAGGAAGTCAGCCTTGGTCTTCCACCAGCTTGGGGCCAATCATTAACATGGCAGAATGCGTTCCATGCGTGGAAATGGATGAACTGGGGATGAGTTCCTTTTGTACCAAGTCTTTGTAATTATGGAGGGGACAAGGACAGGTACCCTATTTTTCAAGCTCTTCCAGGAAGATCTCACACATCTTTGGGGATTCCTTCTAGTTTTTGACAACCTTTAATGCCAGAAAGCTTTTCTTACAACTCAGATTTCATATGGATAAAAGACCCAAAGGAAACCGGGCTGAGATGAAGTGACGTTTCTTCTCCACTGCAGAATTACCCTCCACTTGCCCAGAACGACCATAATTTAACTCATCCTCTGAACTATTTCTTCTCTAGACTGAAAAATCCCACATCCCTGGCCAGTAAATGCCTACTGAATCACACATTAGACCTTACTCTTTCTATAGTCTATCTCGTTAAGTTGAAAATTGTTCCCTAGAGAAAGAGGGCTAAAAGGAGGTACATTATGACCAAGACAGGACAGAACCGCCCCCTGGGAGACTTGACTGGGGCAAGATGAGGGTGAATGAGAGAGCAGATTTATTAGGACAAAGGACTTCCTACCTTCACCTTCTCTCTCCCTCGACCTGGGATTCAGGCTAGGTTCTCCTGCTCCCCTTCTTTATACACATGGCAACATCCACATCCCCTTCAGCCTCCATCTCCTTGTCAATTATATTCCTGTGTATATTTTTGCTGGAGGCTCAGATTATGCCACTTCAGTATTTGTTAGATCTGTGGGCCTCAGTTTCCTTACTTGTAAAATGAGGGAACTAAATAGATAATAATTGATAACAGCAACAGTAATAAAGCACTTTAGAAACATCAATGTGCTTCATATGTGTTTTCTTACTTGGGGGTGGGGAGGGATAGAAGGTGCTATTTTGATCCCCATTATACAGTTGAGAAAACTGAAGCTGAGAGGTTAAGTTTCTTACCTAGGGTCACATAGGCCTGAGGTGGGATAGAACTTAGGTCTTCCTGAATCCAAGTCCAGCACTACCTCGCTGCCTTGAGAGTCCCCCCAATTCTGTATACAAGTCTCTTCATTTCTTGCCATTGCCCAGTTTTCATCTTTCCCAAGAGCAAGTAACTAAAGGATCTCCCCCAGTTTATCATTTTAAAGCCACCTTCTCTGCCTCCATGGGCAAGTCATGTCAGTTCCCTGGGCCTCAGTTTCCTCTCCTATAAAACAAGGGAGTTGGCCTCAGAAGGCCCTGAAGGTCCCATCGGTGCCAAGGCCATGTCCCAGAGCTCTTCCCCTTCGTCCACTGGGGGCCCTGCTAAGCTCGAACATTCCCTCCAATCTGTCCTTTCGCCTTATGTTTTTTCCACCCATCTGCCTGAACTGAATTCTGACAGCTCCCTCCCACTCCTTTCACTCCTCCTCTGCACATGATCCGGGTTCTCCATCTCCTCTGAGATGCTGGAGAAAGCCCAATAAGCAGTGACCAGACAGGGGGAGGTGATGGCTCCCCAGCCTGGGCATCCTGGCCTCTTGTAGGCCTGATTTAGCCTATGTTCCAAATGACCAGACCTTGGGTCAAACTGGGTCCCGTTTAGCCTCTCAGTAAGGTTTGAGACAGGATCGCTCATCAGCAATGGGGAAACTTCAATTGGTGAACAAAGCCTCTGCAGGTTGGTTCCTTGGTCGCTGTCCTGAAGGATTCAAGCCAACGTCAACCTAAGAACAGCCCAGAGGAAAGCAGGGTTGGGGCTGACAGCGTGGGGGATTGTGGGAGCTGGAGGTGGATATGGAGAGAAGAATTCGGAGCAATTTTATTTCTGACACCATAAAAAAAGGAGGATGAGCCAGCAATGACTTTTTATATAAAAACTAGACAGAGCCAGTGAAGTGGATTGAATCTGGATTCTTTTGTTGGGGGGAATGGGGTGGAAAGCTGGTTGAATTCTAAAGTTCTTCCCTTTCCTTAGCAGCTAGAGAATTATTGGTCACTTCAGGGGAGCTAAATTCAGAGAGGTCTCCAAAAGCAACGACACAGTGGGGAAACTGAGCCTTCTTTTTTTTTTGAGTAAAGGTCAGAAAATTTCCTTTTCCTGAAGACCGGCTTCAGACTATATTGTGATTTCTACCTTACTAAGTGGGTGACAGAACAGTTGGGTGGCATGATGTACCCAAGTTCAAATCCTGCCCCAGGCATTTACTAGAACTGAGACCTTGAGCAAGTCATTTAACTACTGTCTGTCTCTGTATTTTTTTTTTTAATCTGCAAAATAGGGATGATAACAACAGCATCTGCCTTAAAAGGCTGTGGTGAGGAAACAATGAGAAAGTATTTGTAAAATGTTCACTATTAGTGGGTAGTGGGCTGGGCAGCAGTAAGAAAGAGCTAAGTTTAAATCTCACTCTGACTCCTGGCCATGTGATGTTGGATAAACCAACTAATTGCTGAGCCTTGGGCAACACTATAGAACCAGTGTTCTTAACCTGAATCTGTGAATTAAAAGAAAGGTAAATGTATTTCAATATAATCCATTTTCCTTGCAATCTTCTGAATTTTATTTTACAGCTGTAAAAAACATGATTCTGAGAAGGCCCTCAATAGGCTTGGCCAGATTGACTGTCCAAGGGGTTCATGGCACCAAAAAGATTAAGAATGACATTTTCGAGGGTCACAGGATCACATTTTCATAGCAGGAAGGCATTGTAGGAACCATCTACTCTAACTGCCTCATTTTACACACAGGGAAAGTAAAGAGATTGGCTGCAATCTGCACTGGTGGAGGTCGTTCCTAAGCCAAGCGTTTGGAAGCTGACAAATTCATAGGTCCCTTCATATTCCTGTATTAAGCAGATGACTGCCTGGGAAGGTCCCAGGGGGCTTCCTATGTGTGAGTTTTACAACATTATTTGAACATCGGAACAAAACACAGCTTTGAAGGGTCGCCTCAGTGAGGCAAGACATTTCCCACACATATATTAACATTATATAAGAACTCATAACAGATGCATCTCTGTTGACAATGTGGTTCAGTCATTTGCTGACTCCTGGCATCAGGCAAGGAGTTAACCAAGGGGACATATGTTTGCCTGCAAGTGTTCAGAGTGTACCAGTGGCACAGCAGATGTCCTGCCCAGAGTTCACACAAAAGGATTCCCTCTTGAGGGACGGATTCTCAGTCATAAATTATCTTGTATTAAATGCACTGAGGTCCTTGCTAGGACAAAGAAACCTAAATGAATTATATAACGCTACGGAAACAGATTGGTTCAACCACCCACACTAGAAAAACAAAGTGGATGAAAATGCCTGTTGTCCAGGTCATGACAAGCAGACCGTTCAGCCAGTCTTTCATCAGGCGTACCTTGGATACACACCGAGGATGCTCAATATGCTGCCCCAGAATGAGGGAGAAGGCTTTTCTCAGAAGCAATGCCTCAGACTTACAGGCTCTACCTTGAAAGAAGTTATCCTCTTCACCCTGATCTTTGGCAGGCTTACCACTCTTATGAGGCTTTCCATGTTAAATAAAAAGCTTTGGAGTGTTCTTTGGCCCTTCTATCTCCCTCATTTAGGATACCTAGTCAGTTATCAGGTGGTGCCCTTCTCTCTGTCCCCTCAGTCACTTCCCTTAGGACAGACTCTGTGCCACTTGTAAGGGCCACTGGATTAGCTACCTAGCTGGATTTCCCCCTTCAGCCCTTTGTTCCAATGTTTAACAGGGATGGGGAACCTACGGCCTCGAGGCTCACCCTTTTCCAATCCCTCTCCCATCCCCAGGGCCTTGTTTCTGAGATTTCTGCTGTACATATCTTGTATGTACATACCTGTTTCCATGTTGTCTCATTCTCTATTATAATGTGAGCTCCTTGAGGGAATGGCCCCTATTTCTGCCTATCTTTGTAACCCTAGAGCTTAGCACAGGGTCTGGCAGACCGCAGGTGCTTCATAAATGCTTGTTGACTGGTATTGAAAGTAGCAGAGAATAGCCCCTGATATCCTGGATGGCTCTTCTACACAAGATTTATATCTGTAGATTCACAAGTAGAAGGGACCCTAGTGCTCATCAAATCCAATCCTTTCATAGATCAAAGCCCAAGGTCCAGAGAGATTCAGAGAGCAATGAGCAGAAGTGGAATTTGAACACAAGTTCTTTTGACTCCCAGACCAGCATTTGTCCACTACACTACAATGCCACCCAGGAAAAGACATAGTGGGGAAAAAAAATCAATGAGAAACACCAGGGGTCCCAGCTGGACCTGAATGGAGGATTCACACAGGTGAGGTAGTGTCTCCATATAAGGATCAGGTGCCTTTTCTAGGTTTTATTCCAGATATACAAGACTTCAGAAGAAAATAAAAATGACTCAGCAGAACCACTTGTCTTCTTCCTCACGCCAAACTCGTTTTTATGTTCCCTTTCAGGAAGCTGGAGAGACCCCCTTCATCATCCCCGAGCAGACACAAATCGACGGTCTCAGCAGCCCAGCAATATCTGAGAAGTGTAGTGAGCCTCCTTGCGTTTGATCCTGATTTGTCAAAACTACGAAGCCAAACATTCCTCCAGGGAACAGATGCTGACAGCCACGACGTGTGTTTTCCCACCAACAACTGCACAGTTCCCTTCTAAACCTCCCCATTTTACAAGATGTCTCATTAGCTACCGAGGGAAAAAGCTGAACCTTCTGCCTGAGACGCAGCCCTCAGATGCTTGTCAGGGAGGCTGGCCACGTTCCCCATGCTGGAAGGAGCCTTAAAAGTCAGCAACACCAACCCCCATGATGGAGAGGTGAGGAGACCGAAGCTATGAGACCCCTATAGAGTGGGGAATCTTGCTCATTGTTTCGGTCTGAGCAAAACAAATTGTCACTTCAGATTCAGTCCCGAAATGTTCACATCACCACCAGTTACATCAAGTATAGACCGAGAAACCACTGATCATAGACAGCTGTTTAATGTCATAGTCTGACCTTGGGAAACTCAACCGATCTGGTGGCGGATTTAGAAAAGAAGTATGCTCTTTGTACAATCCTATGGTATTTTCTTTCAGGTTATCATGACTGCATAGCAAACACGCTAAGGATCCATTAATTCATTAGTGTGTGGAACTATAGAACCTGATAACGTAATCAACCGATATTTATTCGTGAGGTGCCTTACATTCCAACAAAATTCACTATTCAATGACTTATAAAATAAGCAACCACAGAGGTTAAATGATAGGCTAGTGTCATGCAATCAGTCAGAGGCAGGCACACCTTCCTGATTCCACCAAGGCACCATGACATGATATAATGATGGGGGATCCTATAGTAGCATCCCATCATCTTCCTCGTGTAAGCTGGCATTTCTTCCCCTTTCCCCCAAGACATAAAGAAGGAATAATAGTAAATATATAAATAAATGATAAATGAGGAAGAGGATTTCTAGCTCTGATTCATCCCTGAAATTCAAGGGAATGCTCACATCTGTATATCTGTACACCCACCCACTGGTTCTTCTAGTGATGGAATCTAAAGGGGAAGAGGAAAAAGTGGGAGAAGGATGTTTACACATCAGGAGGCCCCAACAGCGGATTCCCTCTCGTCTCATCTGTCATATTTAATGCCAAAACCTAATAACATTATTGTTGGTCCCAGCTGCAGGGGGCCTATAATTTAATGTAAGTACTCCCTCTCCTCCCCCCCTCCCATCCCACATCAACCAGGTCCTTGTGCCGACTCTCCCTCAGCCTCCATTGTGTTTCTAAATTAGAAAACCCCAACACTGCTTCCCTCTGATATGAAATACACTCGAGGTCAATGTAAAATAATACAGCAATTAACTTCCCAGTCAATTGCTGCGGAGTGGGAGAAACCCAGCACTGGAGCAAGTGGCTAAAGAGGGCAGACGGCTCTATAACTGACATCCCCTCATCCCGACCAAAATGGAAAATTTGGCTCCCCCATCTCCTGTCAAGGGAACGACGGAAGGAAGGTCTTTGCCTTCTCTTTTCAGACGCTGCCAAACGGCCACAGGATTGTGCTTTTTGTGCCGCCAGGGGCCTGGATTGGCAGTTTCATGGGAGAGCTCTGCAGACAGGGAAACAAAAACCTCCAACAAAAAAACCTCTCTTTTTCCAAGGGTCCGAAGGAAAACAAGCTCAATTTCTGATTTTGGTCTCGTCCACTCTCTGTGACCCCATTTGGGGTTTTCTTGGCAAAGGTACTGGAGGGGTTTGCCACTTCCTTCTTCAACTCCTTTCACAGATGAGGGAACTAATTTCCAGAGGGGGTGATTATTATGTTTCTATCAAATAACTAATTTTATTCATTGTTGAAATACATCATTTTGATGGCCTGACTTAATGATGTGACAATCTTGGTGCCTGGCACATAGTAGGTGCTTAATATGTGTTTATTGGGTGAATGATTGATTAATAAATTCTGAGGACATTAACCTGGGAGGAGGAGGAGGAAGATGTTGGTTTTCAAACTGGTAGTTCTACTCTAAAAATGTTTTCCAATGTGATTTTTTAAAATGGATTTTAATATATGCAGAGCCTCCCACTTATGCATATATAAGAAACTTCTTTCCTAGATTTCTGCATGTCTCATTTAGATTAAATCATGATCACTGGAGGCCCATGAAAATAAAATACCTTAATTTTTTGACTCCTGTGCAATGACAAAGTCACTCTCTAAGGCTATCAGTTACACAGGAGTGGCAGATCTCTATCAGTGAAGGAAGCATGCACACCTGGACTTCTCAGCACAGGTGAAATGACTAGTGCAGACCACTGGAACAAAAGCATGCCTTATCCATTCTTCTGTTCTCTCCATCCCGGGTTTCGTTCCATGGTCAGCCCTTGCTAAATCCATGGCTGCACCAGTACAGGCATCCCCCACTTAGCTTTGTACATTTCCACATTCCTTAAGCTTACATTGGAATCCAGGATGTAGCACAGTTCATGGCACAGAGGGATAATTTCTAATACAAAGGTGTCAAACACCTGCCCCGTGCACCACTCACAATCAGGCTAAAATGTCATTGGGAAATATTTAACAAAATAAATAAAACTCCTGTAGAATTTATAGATAGTGTCAGTATGTGTGTTTTTAAAGTCAGCATGCAGCCTGCTCTCATGGAAGGCGTCCCTGGCTTTCTTCTAAATTATTCTTGAGCGGCGAAGACGTTCTACCAACAGAGAGGGATGGCTGCATTTGTGGGGAGGCTTTGGATCGTGCAGCATCAGTCTGGGGCCCTTAGCAGGCACTGCACACAGCACAAGGTCCTGGGACCGGGAGGGGTCTTCCAGCTTCTTCCCTTGCCCAGAGTGCGCACACTTTAGGTCCTGTTCTTTTTTATTTGGAGAGGTAGCAGCAGCAGGGCTGGCATCATGAGAATTTACTGGCTGGCGTTTGGCAGAGCAGGGGTGCTGGGCTGCTCCAAGCCCACTCTCCTCTCATTTGCCAGAGTATTAAAAGCCCTTAATCACTTGACAGATACTTCTCTGATCTCAGGTCTGTGTGGGCCCCCAGCTGCCTTCCCAGGGTGTAACCTACAGGATAATATAAACAACTCTCACAGGGTATAAACAACAAATCTCACAGATAATGTCCAAGCTGGAGGTGCTGGGATTCGAATCAGCTACAATGAGCAAACCTACTTGTATTTCTGACCAGGGACTAACCTGGCTGCTGTCTGTGTGTGGTCAAAGAGGAAAGGCCCCTGGGGGAAAGAGGGGAAAACATCCTACCCCATGTGCCAGCTTCTGCCTGGGTCTGAGGAAATGAGAAACAAACCAGGCTTTTCATCATCCTGCACTCCAAGGCCCAGGCTGGGCTGTGCTCCTCATCCAGAATGGCTCTTGGTGGTTTTTCTTTAAAATGCCTTTCATCTAACCCTACCTTACCCCAATCTGCTACCAACGTTCTTGTCAATGCACTAACTGGTGGATCTGAGATGCCCAGGTACACACTGAGCAGGCTTTCCCAAGCCCGGACCTCATTATTCACAAGCAAAACCCAATCCACCTGGTGGGTTGAAAGGAAATGACCTCTGTGACTCATCGATTGGGAATTGTCTTCCTGGAAGTCTTCTGGTGTTTCCTATGTCACTGTTTTAAAATGGCAGCCACTGTTCCCTTTAAGGGCTGGCTTCCCCCACCTGCCAAGGAAGGCTGAGAAAGAAGTCATCCTGACATCGGCTCCATGGCTGACCCAGTAACACCAATGGGAGGTACACACCCCAAAGAGGGAAAGACATTTAATACCTCTGTGACGTTGGGCAAATCATCTAACCCATAGGTCTCAGTTTCCTTATCTGTAAAATAGACCAGCTGGTTTCTGAGGTTCCTCCAAGCTCCTGTTTTATAGACCAAGGATCTCAGGGTCAGAGGGGGTCCCCACTCAACTGGAGCTTAGAGGGAGGTGTGACTTTCCTCTTCCCCAAAGAGTACTGAGTAGCCCATAGGCCTCTCACCTAGAGGAAACTGGCACCTCCTGATGGCTGCTGCATGATGAGTTGGTGAGTTTGGTGAGTTTTCCATCCCTGCAGAGCCCTGGGGGCAGCTGTCAGTGACTTGGCTGGCTAAGAGTTTGTGTTGTAGGTACGTGTATGATCAGGGACTCTCCCAGGTTCCACACAGAGGTAATAATGTCTGATGTGGGGGTCCGAATAAGATGGCAGGAAAGAGAAAAGGGGTGGAATTATGGAAATGAGAGTAGAGGAATACACTGAGTGCACCTGACAGGTTCAGAGGCAGCTGTGTCACTTCATACCCAGGTTTCTGCTACTGAAATGGGACGGATGAGATTTCTTCCAGCACTGCTAGCGACCATGTAGGTTTGCAAGGTGCTCTCTCTAAGGCTGTCTTGTGTGACTGGCAGTGCAGGTGTGATGATCATTTCACAGGTGACTGAATCAAGGGCCAGAGAATTAATGACTTGTCTAGGGTCACTGAGCAAGAATTCCTGGAGCTAGGTCCTAAGGCTCACAGCATCGGAGCCAGAAAGGACTTCGGGGGTCACTGTCAAATGATCAATCAATAAGCATTTATAAAACACCAGCTGTGTTCTAGGAACTGTACGGGGCACCCAGGATACAAATACACAAGTGAGACAGGGCTTGCCCTCAGGGAGCTTATGCAAGTGTGTGTGTGTGCATGCGCACATGCGTGTGTGCGTGCGCGCATGTGTGTGTGCGTGTGTATGTGTGTGTGTGAGAGAGAGAGAGAGAGAGAGAGGGAGAGAAGTGAACAATATATACACATACAAGGTGCCCCAAAAGTGAAATTTAAAGCTTCAGTCGCTTAAAATTGAATTAAGACTGTATCATTATACACAAATGATTTGGGGAAAGAAGGGATGGGGGTGGGAGGAAGGAAAGACCATGTAGAAGGGAGCTTCTGAACTAAGGATTGAAGCAGGCTTGGGATTACTAGTGGCTGAGGTGAGGAGGGACAGCAGGCCAGGCAGGACAAGGGTGCAGGGACAGAGATGGAATGTCCTGTGTGGGCATCACGGAGAAGGGCCATGTGGCTAAATCCCAGAGTGTGGGGAGGGAAATGGTTGGCAACGAGTCTGGGAGGCTGGATGAGGGGTAGGGGGTGAAGGATGACCAATATCCAATCAGAGTTTGTAACTGATGCTGGAGATGGTGGGAAGTCACTGAAGGTTACTGAGCAGTGACATTGTCAGACTGCACCTTTGGGGGAAAATTGCTTCTGTGGCTGGGTGAAGGACTCATGGGAGGAGGAAAGCTTTTCTATATTTCTCTGTGTCATTACAGTCTCCTAGGTGGAAGGTGACAAGGGTCTAATTTAGGTGTGGATGGAGGTGGAGAGGATGAGATATGGCAAGTGATGGATATGGCGGATGAATACAGGTGAGAATGAGTGCCTGGAAGGATCCTAAATCAGGGCCAGAATGACTTGGTCTTACTGGTACTCTATTCTCTAGGACCCTAGGGTCATGCAATGGTACAGCCCATCGGACCCACCCAGCTCAATGGCTCAGGAAAAGCTTTTCATGGAACACTTTGGGGACAAAAAGGTCCAAATCCACAGGTAAGGAAGTAATGACAACAGGTGATTTAAAAGGAAAACAAAAGACCCGTCTTACAGTGTTTCAAATCCCAAACTGTTCTAAAATAAAAGGAAAAAAAAAACACACGATGATGAAAATACAGGTCATCCTCATTTTCAAAGGGGAAAGAGTGAGACAGGGCAGGGTGAGATCACAGACCTACTCTCACAACAATCCTGAAGAACATCATCTTAGGGACCTGCCTGCCCCCTCTGAGATTAAGATGTACAAGAACCAGAATCATTCCATAACAGATAATAAGACAGATTTCCGGAGCTGTGGGAGGATGAATACGCATTTATACAGCACCTAATCTAGACCAGGCACCAAGCGAAGGTTCTTCTACAGATATCTTATTTACTCCTCACAACAACCCCTGGGGGAGGTACTGTTATCGTCCCTAAGGAGGAAACTGAGGCAAACAGAGGCTGAGCGACTTGCCCGAGGGTTAACAGCAAGTAAGCATCTGAGACAGGATTTGAATTCAGGTCTTTTCGACTTAAGGCCTAATGCTCTGTGTACTGTGGCACCCCCAGCTGCCTTTGCGGTGGCTGGAAAAGTCATCTCTGGGCCAGCAGCCCTGTCTATGTTTCATTTTTGCACTCCTTCAAGAACCCAGGCTGCTTCCATGCAGAATGACTTTCATGGAGGTCCCTCACACCCTGCAAACTGATAAAGACAATTCTGCAAATGTGTGGTCAATGCTGGGAGGGCTGTGGAAAGCCAGGCACAAATATGTACGTTTATATATAAAATACACATCCATATATGTATATATATATATACACATACACATACATATACACACACACATATATGTTCAGAGCAGAACTTCACAGCAGACCCACTAAGGAATAATTAACTGCGTACCATTATCAGAGAGGCAGTCTGGAAGGGTGGATTCTGAGTCAGCCTCAGAGTAACAACTGCCTGGATTCAAATCTCGTGTCCCATATATCCTGGTTGTGAGATTCTGGGCAGGTCACTTCAGAGGGGGCCCTGATGCTAGATTCTAAGCCATCAAATTGCCAAAAAACAAAACAAAACAAAACAAAAAACCCTTCAGCCTTCCATTGCCAGCTTGAAAACAAAATATCCTAAGAAAAGTTGGAGAACCTTGGGAAGATCTGCAGGAGCTGATAGTGAGGAAGGCTAACAGACAGGGAGTCCCACCATGGACGTGACCAGGAAGGAGGTGGCTCTGAGTAAGTGCAAAGTCAGTAAAGGTGGCCCTTCTCTTGGCAGTTGTGGGGATGGGGGTGACAGGACACGGTGCCACACGCATTATCAGATGAGATCCCTGTACGAGGCCATTTTAACTTCTCTGCTGTTCTTTGTTTAGGGAGGGCTTTGGGAGGAGAAAGGCAGAGGATTTCTGGAAATAACTGTGACATAAAACCAAAATAAAACTCACCTTAGATAAGAGATGAGAACTGGAGAAAAGGCCTAGGGAAGGAAGTCTTAACCTCTGTGTGTCATGTCTGGTGAAGCTTCTGGACCCTTCTCAGAATCATGAGTTTAAATTTCCAAAATAAATATTTTTGAAAAAAGCCCAGCTTATAGACCTTGCTCTAGGAGGATGACCTTGGGGGAAGAGATCCCAGCCTGAAGCCCACCTGAGATGGGAGAAATCTGCAATCTGAGTCCCTCTCTATGCCATGCTGTTCAATCAGTCCTAACACATTTTAAAGTGCCTACTATGTGCCCAGCACTGTGCTAAGGATACAAAAAATGCTGAAGCATTAACCTATCCAGAGCTGGAGGAAAAAAACCTGGTTCTTGTCAGAGCAGTGACCAGGGAAAAGGAGAAGGACCCCCTGGGGGTGGGAGGTGGGGGGAAGGACCTGAAGGGAGAGAGCTTGGTGAGGGTGGGTGAGGGTAGAATGGACAAGAAGAAAGACTTCCAGGTTCAGAAGCAAGGGTTGGGAAATGCACTTGAGAGGCCCTTGGCACCCCTGAGACCCGAGATCCAGGCTGTATCTGGTGAGCTGAGGTTCATGGGAGTGGAGGAGAACAAGTCCAGCTCTTGGTCAGTAAGCTAGGGGAGAGTCTAGGCTGATTATGGCCAAGGCAACCACTCCCGGCGCTTGGCAGTAAACCTTCCCCCAGGTTTCCCTTCATCATGAACACCTGGAGGCAGGCTGAAAGGAACACCTGCATCCTTTCCCACAGGACAGTCCAAGGTGCTTCGGGAAGAGGGCCGGATTTGAAGTCAGAAGACCCAGGTTCAACTCCTGCCCCTGACTTACTAGCTGCACAGCCATGTTCTTTCTGCACTTAGCAGCCCATAAGGGTCCTCCCCTCAACTCTTCTGGGAGCAGCCCTTGCTCCTTGGACTGATCTGGTGTGACTTCTCTCTTGACCAGGTCCACATTCCTCAACTTGGTGCTTTCTACCAATGCCAAACCCCAGGAGACTTAGCCATGTTCCTGGCTTAGGCTGCACCTACTTCCCTTTCTCGGCTCTGGTTTCCCTGATGCTATTCTGCTAAGCAGCCTCTCCCCATCCTACCAGCTGTTCGTTGGGTTCTCTCTGCCCTTTGATTACCTTGCATCTCCTTATCTGCATATCCCTACCATGGTTGGCACATAGTAGGTGGTTATGAAACATCTGAATAGAAAGAAAAATCATCTCCTGGCTCCTCACCACCCTAGTCACCTCTCCTCCCTCATCATCCACTCTCCTCTCATGCTAGAGCTTTAGAACACCCTCCCTGAAAGGTGCCCACAGGAGTGCAGCTTTGCTCTGAAAGCCTGACTGACAGGCTGGGCAGAATGGGAGAGAACTCCCTGAAATGAAACTCCCCATCAGGGTCAAACAACTTTAACAGGTTATGCATGTAACAGGCCCCTCTCCATGTGCATTACTTAACACAGGTATGGAATCTGGTGGGAAGTGAGGTGGGGGAAGGAAAGGTTGCATTGACACTGGGGACAAGCTTAATCTTGTTCTATTAAAGTAAAACTTCCTGTTTAAAACATGGAGCCAGATTTGAGAGGCAGGCACAGCCTTGTTTAACTCCTCACCAAGCCCAGGGTTCCCCCCTTTCCACGTCCTTCCTCACCTGTTACAAGCCTCTCCATCTGCTCCTCAGATCTGAATTTCACTGCCAGTGGACATCCTTTCTACCCCTGCCCCACCCCATGCCCAGGCACTCCAGAGGAGACCTCAAACCCACAAACAGCACAAGCTTCCACACTCCTCCCTGAGTGTGCAGATGCCCCAAAAAGGACACCGAGAGAAGCAAGGCTTCCCCAAAGCTCTCAGAGCTTACATTTACAACAATAGTCACCCACCTACTGTTTGATGTTTCAAAAACAGTTACTTGGGAGAAGATGCTTTGAAAACTTTACAACATTATGTCAACGTAGGTGACCATGATTAGCAAATTCAAAGCTCTCAGTGATCCACAGAAAGCTAATCAAAGCAGACTTACCAGGTGCCCAGCAGCACCCACAACAAGGCCACCTATTGATCATGTCCTTCTCCTCTGGATAACGGAATGATATTATTAATAGTAACACTGACAGTTATACGGCACTGTTTACAGAATGCCTGTCCTGTATTTACAGATGAAATTTCCTCGTATTGATTTTGTGCATAGCCTGTCTTTACTTATCTGCATCTATATTGTTTCTAAGAATGTGAGCTCCTAGAGAAAGGGACTGTTTAATTTTTGTCTTTGTGTCTCCAGGGGCTTGCACTTGCCTGGCACACGGTAGGCTCAATGCCAACTGATCGGTTCCATTTGAGTCACCCTCTTAATGCTGTTGTATTATTACCCCCATTTTGTAGATGAGGAAAGTCAAGTTCACTGGAGTTAAAGGACATCCCCATAGCTGTTGAGTCAGGGAATATCAAAGGTATGATCTGAATTCAACGGTCTTCCTGATTCCCAGACCACTACACTGTCCTGTCCTTAGCAGGGGATACAGCCAGAGACCGGAGGGCCCGAGAAGGGGAGGACGTGTGCCTTGGGAGAATGGCAGACTTGGCACCAGGTTCTGGTGGAGGGCTGTAATTTTGGTTTACCATGAATGCAGAAGTCTTGGCCTGAATGTGGGTAATCGCAGACCAAGCTCCCCTGGGCCCGAGAGACGGCTCCAATTTTCCCTTCTTGGGTGTTCTGTGGTCTCCGTGTCCCCTGCTCTCTGGGAGTTCCAATTCCTTAAAGAGTGGGAGCCCCAGGCTTTAGATATCCAGGCTGGGACTCTGGGGCCATGGAGGCAGAGTTGTGGCCATCTGCAGCTCTCTCTGGAATCCCCTTCCTCTCTCTGTCTTGGCAGAGCCTTCAAAGAAGACTAGAGTTGGGTGGAGACATTTCTTTCCTTCTCCCTTCTTCCATTCTTCCATCTACAGTCTGCTCCTGCCCCCCATTTCTGCTTTTCTTCTACCTCCACCCCACCCAACCCAAGAGGGAAACCTAACCTTCCCAAGGGCCCAATCTTTCTAACTTTTTCCGTTTTTTTGGCAGAGGTGGGAAGGGGTAGCAATATGTGGGGGCTACTTTTGTAATAAAAGTATGGTCAAAGTGGATAAATTCCCAACACAGAGTCGTGGAGTTGTCAAAAGGAAGCTGGGCTGGGATCCTACCTCGGATGCTGTGTGACTCTGGGGAAATACCTGTTCTTTTGTATACAGTATTAGGGACACACAGTCTCACAGGGCCTGGGCTGGAGGCTGCTCAGTGTAATGTGATCTCTGTAGAGATGAGAAAATGGAAATCTGGAAAAATGATGTGTATCACCTAAGGTCAAATGGCTAGTAAGTGAGAGGGGCAAAATTCAACCTCAGGCCCTCTGACTCCAAATCCAACTAGCAGTAATGATGATAATGGCTAATACAATAAATAACATTTATATGGCACTTTAAGGTTTGCAAAGCCCTCAGAAAACCCCTATTTTCCAACCGAGGAAACTGAAGCAGACAGAAGTTAAGCAACTTGCCCAGGCTCACAGAAGTAAGTGTCTGAGGCTAGATTTAAACTCAGGTCTTCTAGCCTTTAGACTCTGCTGAAGCCCAATGTGTCACCATGCCAAGGATCCATGCTGCCATTTTCTTTACTGTCCTGAAAAGACTGACCTGCTGCTTTCACTGCCTGATGCTCAATTTGGGGGAGATCCTAGTTTTCCCCAAAGAGTTCTTTGAAAAGCTTTTGTTTTCCGTGAGGGACATGTACCCCATGAGGTGGCCATGACATGGGCAGCCACCAATCTGCTTTTTGTGCCCCCAATGAGCTGGGGCTTTCTTTCCATCAGAGGTGCTCACTCACACAATTATCACTCATCTCTGAAGTGGGGTGTGGGACTAGAACTGCCTTACCTTAGCATAGTACACTGCTCTTTTCTTATACTCCAGCAACAAGAATATAAAATCCTCCCATTTCTATAATACTTTAAACTTTAAAGTCTGGCAACAGAAGATCCTTGTCAAGTGCTATTTCCCTGATTTTTCAGATGAGATAACTAAGCCTCAGAGAGGTTAACCTACTTCACTGAGGCCACAAGCTCAGAAGATGCTGCAGCCAGGATCCCCCTCCCATCTCCCCTGACTCCACTCCAACCTTCCTTCTGCCCTCTCCTCCTGAAGCCTTAAAGGTCTAAAGCTCCAGGAAAGCGAGGACCTGGGATCCCCAATCTTCTCTGTTTTCCATAACCCAGCACCCAGCTCTGCACACAGTAGGTGCTTTGAAAATATCTGCTGAACCAAATCTCCTGACCCAAAGTCTTCATCTTTTATGTTTCCCCAGATTTGCCTTTGAAATTCAATCAAATGATATCCAACATGTTGACTTTCTGACTGGCTGGAGTGGATTTTTCTAGTGAGCTTACGTATCCCAACACTTGGAAGTTAAATCAGCCTTTAAAAATGTGAAGAATGCAAAACAGTCACTAACCAAGCCTGTAGTGGAGTCTACCGAAGGAGAAGGGCAATATTTTCTTTGTGCTCTCCTCCCAAAGATCAGCTTTCCTACTCAGGGATGCTCCAAGGTGCTGTGATTTCACCAAAGTGGGGAACTCTAGCTCCCCATAGGGAAGGTCTATCCACCAATGCAGGGTGTGACTCATTTAGGACTTAACAGGGGTGTGTTGGGCAGCTAGCTGCTGCAGGCACATAGCTTGTTAAATGTGAGATATGGGGTTCGAACCCGAGTCTTCCAGACTCCAAGTCTGGCACTCTCTCCCCTGCAGCACTGCTTTGGCAGCTTTCCTGTAATTGTGTTCATAAGGAGATCACCTGAAATCTCTGCTGCTGTGAAAGATGAGACTGGTGGATCACTCGAAGGAGGAGGGAACAAATATTTGTTAAGCACCTACTATGTTCCAGGAACTATACTAAGTGCCCTACAAATATTATCTCATTTGATGCCCACAACAGGGCTGGGGAGCTGGTGCTATTAGGATCCTTATTTTACTGGTGAGGAAACTAAGGCAGACTAAGTTCAAGCATCTTGCCCTGGGTCACACAGCTAGTGTCAAAGGCTGAACTTCTTGAACTCAGGTCTTCTGGGCTCAGGGTGCCAACCAGCTGCCTCCAGAGTCCTCAGGTGATAGAGGCTAAATCTGCTCAGGAGTCTGCACCAAGATGGAAAGCCCCTAGGAGCAGAGAGGGCACTAAAAGATTGCCTAAGATGGGCCAATCAGCCAGGGTCAGAAAAGAAGCAGGTCAAGCCTCCTGGGCTAGGTAGAGGTGGGATCCACCTGGGCAAGGTAGGGGATCCAGTGTCCGACCAACCAACCCAAACCCCAGCCATGGCTTTAAGCAGCCACTTGGCCTGAGGCCCACAAAGCTCTGGCTGCTCCTAGGCTATTAGGCCCTTAGCACCTGGGTGACTGTGGGCAAGCCTCAGCGTCCTCACCTATGAAACAAAAGGCTCCTTCCCACTCTACAGCTGAGACTCAACTTTCAGGATCTGAGATCATTTGACAAACGTGTATCTACAGGCCAATTCTTTAAAACAAATGCCTTCCCAATCAGTTCACTTTGTCATAACAACCTTAAGCCCAGTTAATGGGCCACTTATTTCAAGTGACACTCACTGGCTGGGTGATCCTGGCTAAGCCTGATACTTCATCTCTAATTCAAGTACAACCAGAGACTTTGGGGTTTTCACTTGCATGAAATAAACAGAGAGAGATTGGAGATCTCTGTCTTTGGACTAGGCTTTTTCCCTCTGTGAAATTCCCTGCTAAGGGATAGCCCACCTTCTCCCCAGGTCTGACTGGGCCAGTCAGGGGGCTGGGGAGCTAAGCAATGGCCTGTCAGCACTTAGAGATCTATAACCCAGCATCATCGTCCAGATGAATTAATGGCCCCAGGGAGGTTAAGGGATCAACCAAGGTCCTACAGCTAGTTAGGAACAGATGGAGGTCAGCCAATTTCCCACACAGGGGGCTAGCTACCCCAGAGGGCTGGAAGGAAGGACACATGAGGGAAGACCACTGGGCTGAATCCAATCCCCTTGCCCAAAGGACCACTTAAGGAGAGAATATTGATGGGATAAAGGAGGAGGCTTAGGGTTAGCAGTCTCCTTGTAGCCTCAAGGACTCTCTGTTAGGCTGAGGAATCCTAGATCACGGGGATGGGGGCAGGAAAGAGAACCCCCACCCCCACCCCTCACCTCCTGTGTGGGCTCGTGGTGGGAACCTGGAAGTGTGTGGGAGCAAAGTGTGGATCTGAGCAAAGTCTCTTTCCCTGGGGGAATGAAAGAAAATAACAGCAGCTAGCACAAGGACACGCTTTCAGGTTTGGAAAGCACTTCACCTTTCTGATCCTAACGATGACCCCCATTTTGCAGATTAAGCCTCTGGTAAATGAGGGCACTTTCCCACAGTCACACATCTAGTGTCTGAGGCAGGATTTGGGGCCTCCTAGGACAGCATCTATCTGGGACACCAAAGTCTCCTTTTATCTGACTTAACAAACGTTTGTTTAACCAGCGCTTACTCCACAAAGAGCCTCGTGTTAAGGACCGAGAAAGACAGCATGTATTCACAGGAACCTGCTGGGAATCCTTTAGTGGCAAGAAGCCTCCTACTGTAATATCATAAAATTCTAGACTCTTAGACTGGAAAGGTACCTCTGAGGGCAGCTCTTAACTCAGGAACTCAGAAGCCTGAAAACTCGACCTGGTACTTTTCTAGGAAAATCCATGACTGGTGGGTTACATAACTTTTGCTCATTATGGAAGTAACGCCAGATCAATCCATCAACGAAGAGTTGTTTGGTCCTGCTCCGAGGCAGATGCTGGGGTTACAAGAATGATGACAGCCCTCAATGCCCTCAGGAGCTTTCCTGCCCCTTCCCTCCCCCCTCTCTGTGTTCTGTTCCCCCACTAGAGTACAAGCTCCCGAGGGTCGGGGCCAGCTTTCTTATTCCTTTTATCTGTGTCCCCAGCCCTTAGCACAGTGCTTGGCACAGGGGAAGCACTTAATGGTGCTTGTTAATTTACTTGGAATAGTATGTCTACATAAAGAAATATGGCCGAGGTTGCTGGGTGGTGGGAGTGGAGGGAGAGACACTAGCAGCTCCGCCTCATGTCTCTATCAGCCCGTAAACTTCCTAGGGCAGGGCCTGTGTCCCACGCCTTTCCTCAATCCTCCTCCAGCACTAGGCACCATTTTGGGCTAGGATACAGATGATCGGGGAATTTCTGGTCTGGGAGAAACATCCAGATCTATCAAATAGGTGGTCAGTTCATAAAATTTCTGAAAGTCACACCAAGAGGGCCCCAAGAATGCCAAGGTGATGCTGTCTGTGTACAAAGACCTGCTAGACTGCCCAGACTGGGTCCCAGCTCAAATCAGGCAGCACTCACAGCCAAGGTGGACGGCCTCCTGAGCTGATGCCAGGGTGAGTCCTCAGAAGGGGGCCAAAGTCACCTGAATGATTCAGAGGCCACAACAGGGACTGGCAGACCACATTCCAAAGTCAGTGCCAAGTCCCTTGGCCGTGCCAGGGATAAATGGAGGGGTATGTATGTTAGAGGCAAAGAAAGTGAGGCTGAGTCAAGAAAGTTGGGGTTCAAATACCAGACACACTCCACTTAGCAGTTGTGTAACTCCCCAAGCGGCCCCCTCTTCACTGTTTTGGTTTTAGCTTCCTCCTTTATAAGACTGGAATTACATTAACAGGACCTTAGCTTTGGAATGAGAAGGGACAGGAAATGGAGGCCCAGAGGACTGCCATGATTGACACTGGGGTAAGAAGTAGTAAGTGGCAAAAGGAGTATCAGAATCTAGACTTCCAGCTGGCAAACACACCACCTGACCTTACCCAGTGCCTGCTTACACCATTGCATTACTCCAGAAAAATCTCTAATTCAGGGATTCTGCACCTGGGATCCAGTAGATATGGGGATAGATTTCAAGAGGTCTATTAACTTGAATGGGAAAAAAATACATATTTATTTTTATGAACTTCTAACTGAAATTTAATATGACTTTTAATTCATTAAAAAACATAATTCTCAGGAGGGAGCCACAGGCTTCCCCAAACCCTGGCACAAAAAAGGGAAGAAGCCTAGCTTGTCCTAGTTTTTGAGGGACTCTCTCAGATCAAAAAAGGCTTGTGTGGCTCAGCCTGGCTTTCTCCTCCTCCTCCCAAACACTCCTCAATTTTCCAGAAGTGTCTAGGCTAAAAATTCCCATAGTCCAAGACTGCCTGGGCACAAGAATGGGTGGGGTCTTTCGCCACATCTTCAAGGGTTCCTTGCCAGTGACCTTAAGGGTGGGACACCACTTGCTAGGGGCTGCTAGAGACCCTACATGGACCCTACCAAACCCAAGCTCCTGCTTCTGGCCGCTTGAAGCTGCTCTGGAGTGCAGGATTAAATTCAGGGTAAGCTGTGTGTGCCAAGTCCTGAGGATGGCTCCTCCACAGACATTTATAAAATAAACCCATTCTCTCTCCTGCCATAAGTTCACGGCACCCAAAGCTGGATGTACCGTGGGTTCTTGCCCCAGTGCCCTCAGGCCCCGAGGGTCTCCTTAGGACTTATGTCTTCCCTTGTCTTGGCTCAGTCACACCCGTAATAAAGGCTTATTGCTCGTAGCATCACTGGCCAGTCTGTCTCTTTTGTGAGGACATCTCCCCATCCTGTCGGAGTGGTGGTGGGGGAGGTGAACCCTCTTTGTAAATCTTAAAGCCTCTATAACTGTGAGTTGTCATTAAACAAAGACCTTCTTGAGAGTGGCCTCTCGGTCTTGTCTTTGTGCCCCTGGTGCAGAGCGGCGCAGAGCACAGCGCCTTGCACAGGGAAGGGCGTAATAAATGTGTGGTGAATAGGCCCTTGGTCACTGCTCAATTGGTGGTGTGGCCTCCTCGCAGTCTAAAGTAATAACCACATAAAGTTCCCAAGCCTGGCCAGTAAATCAGTCTGAGTCTAGTATCCTGGGCAATGGAAAGAAATGAATGACTCAAATTCCAGCCCTCCATGCTGACTACTTGTGGGACCTTGGAAAAGACTCTGAGCCTCAGTTTCCATATCTACAAAACCAGGGAGCTGAATTACGCTAGATTCTACTCCTCAATCTAAGATCTAACTGGGCTTCCTATACTGGACCCCTTTTGTGGCTTAAAAGGCTTAAAATATCTCCTGGGAAGCTTGGAAAGCTAAGGAGGGTTTCCAGCTCCCAAGCTCCAGGGTCTGAAGCAGGTGGGAGGAATCTCTGACTAAAGACAGCCCAAAGCACCGATGCAGGGACCCTTTAGCTGGAAAAGCAAGAGACTGTGGCAGGGCCAGGACAGGCGCAAGGAGATGGGCCTCTGCTCTCCTGCATGGTCGGCCCCACGGGCCCTGCTTGCTCTGAGACCACGTCCTTGCCATGCCAGCCTTCTGAGAACACTGGGGCAGGGATGGACCTGGGGAGGAACTTTCTCAGAGCAGGTGGCTTGCTGTGAGCAGTCTTACACAGGATTGCCAAGACCACCAAGAAATGAAACAACTTCTTGCCTTCGTGATGAAAATAAAGGCCATTTCCTGAGCCTTTAAAGTGTAACTTAGGCTAAATGACACATAGCAGCTATCCTAGGTAGGATTTTGGACCCAGGCCTTACTGACATGCAGTCGAGGCCCCTATACCCTTCCCTGTACTGCCTCTCAATCTTCTTGACTTCATTTGTTTATTTTCCGAGCAGACTTTCCTACTGGGGAGGGAATGTGCTGACCAGCTGGCATTTATAACATAATGGTCTGCTTGGCAGTCTGGTTTCTCAATGCAAAGTGCTGAGCTGGCTTTCTGTTGCATACACACTGGGGCTTCTGGGAGGCACGGGCCAGCTTCTCTTCATCTCGATCCATCTCAGGGAAACTAAACTTGTCCTTAGTGTCTGAGCTTGCAGGACAAAGTCCAGTCACTCTGTGTTCCTTCTCAACTCAAACCCTACACTACCAGAGCTCCTTCCTTGGGTAGCCTCAAGCACCTCAGAGATGCCCCATCCACTAGAAATGTCTTTGTTGGTAAGCACATGCTTACTTCAACATAAACAAAATGTGGACTCTTTGTTCACCGCATTCCAAGTCAAAATTCACTTGTCCACCGCCTACACCTCCAACCCAGCAGGCAGACAAAGCATGTGAGCTTCACAAAACGGAATGCCATTAAACCACACCAGATGTATAATTCATGGCTTTCTGTCTTTCTCTTTTCTAAAGTTTTATTGATGTCTTTTGTTTTAACATCAGCGTTCTTTCTACATATTTTCCCAGCATCCCTTCCTCCTCCCTTTACCCCACAGTGAGCTTTCGTCAAAGCAAAACCAATCAAGACCGTGGCTGCATCTGAGGGTATGCACGTCCCACATGAAGACAGGGAGGTGAATTTTCCTTTCTCTTCCCTGAGATGGGACTGCAGTGACACAGTATCCAGTTCTGTTTGTTGTTCGTATACATTGTTGTCATCCTGTGTCTACATTCTCTTGTTTCTCTATTTCATCTTTTTCATCATAGAATTCATAGAATTCATCATAGAATTTCATCATAGAAATTCTCTATTTCATCCTGCTTCTGTTCATACAAGACTTCCTGTTTCTCTTGAAATCCTCAAGCTAATAATTCCTTATGGCACAGCAGTATTTCTGGCTGGATTTATTATGTCTGTATAATAGCCACCAGCATTTTCATCAGAGATACTGAAATGAGGCTGCTTAGTATAGGCACACACTCTTCACATTACCTTGGAATTAAAACGGACCTTGGACTATTTAGTCCAACCTGTACCTAAGCAAGAATCCTCTCTATACCACCTTTAAGAAGTGGTCATCTGACTTTGGCTCAAAGGCCTCCACCTGGGTGGGAGTAAACAATTTCCTCAACCTGAGAGTTCCTGATAGGAAAAATAACTAGAAATAAAAAACCTAAGTCAATTAAAAATATGGACAGATAGAAGCCAGAGAACCAGAGGGAAAGTCATGGCTAAGTCACTCCTTTTAAAGCTCTCCTTGCTCCAATGGCAACTACCTCTCCTGGCTCTCCTTCTACTTCTTTGATGGCTACTTGTCAGGCTCCTTTTTTAGCAAACCTTTTTCCTCTCACCTCCTCAAGGTAGGTGTCCCTCCAAAAAACCTCTTCTCTATTTACACTCCCTCCCTTGTGGACCTCATCCATTCCCTTCAGCACATGGCTCTTCAATCTATACATCTGACATTTTCTGACCTCTAATCCTTCATTTCCCAATGCCCATTGGGCAAATCCATTTGATGATCAAGGGTTGGACACCTCTGATTCAATATAACCAAAAGAAAACTCACTTTCCCCCAACTCTCAACTTTGTTTCCTTGGATGGAGATCACCTAGATTTCAAACCTAAGAGTCTTCTTGACAAGTCTTCCACCTAGATTTTCTTAGACTTTTATTCGACTCCCTCTTTTGCTCATATCACATTCTACCTGCATCTGTGACCCCCTCCCGGAGGTCAAGGGTTTTGCTGTTTTTCCAGTCTTTTCCCAGTATATGGTAGAAGCGTAATAACTGGGTACTGAACTGAATTTGGCGATGTTTAGGACAGGCTTGCTAAGAGTGTCATCAGAGCTGGAAGGGACCCAAGAAGCCAGAGAACATGAAATATCATCTCCTCTTTACAGATGGCTTGTCCGGAACATGACCGAAACCAGCATCCCTAAACTTTCTTGTTTTCCAAAGTCTGGGCTGAGAACTTTAAAAATATGTTGGTAGTTATCAGCTTGGTGACGATGGCATAGATCTCTGGACTGATGTCAGAATGACTGGACGAGAACGTACGTTACTTGGTCACAGGAGAAGCTGGGTTGGGGCAACATGCCACATTCTGTATTCTAGCAATTTTTTATTCATGGGATCTGAGCAGCAGAGAATCTTGGACCTCTCTTCATTTTGATTCAAAGATGCAAGCAGCAATGATTAAGGGCCTACTACGTGCCACGCACTGTTCTAGTTACTGAGGACAAGACAAAGGTGAAACCGTTCCTGTCCTCCAAGAGCTTACTCTACATACTAGCATATATAAAACATAAAATAAACACAACATCATTTGGCGGCAGGTACTAGCAGCTGGGGGGGCAGAGAGCGTCTCGTGTTGGAAGCAGCATATGAACCATCCACTGAAGGACACCAGAGATTCTAAGAGGTGGCAATGAGGGGGAAGCGCGTCCCCAGTACAGAGTGACAGCCTGTGACAAGGCACGAAGATGGAATGCCACAAGTCATTCACAGCAAAACCAGGCTGGCTCGATTGTAGAGTGTCTGAAAGGAAGTCGGACATAATAAGAATGGAGTCAGGCTAAACACCAAACAAAGGCATTTGCCTGGTGGTGATACTGAGCTCTTGGAGTCTGCTGAGCAGGGAAGTGACAGGACCTCATCGATGCTTGAGGAATATCATCTTGTCTGCTGTGTGGATGCTGGGAGGGAGAAGAGGGGCAGGGGAGACCTATCAGGAGAGACTGCCCCAGAACTTGGGGGACTGCTATGTGAGCAGCAGTGGGGCAGGAGAGAAGAGACATGGTTGATGTAACTACATGTCAAGAGTGGATGTGTGGGATCAGGGATGAATTAAGTTCGCAAGCTTGGGTGACTGAAGGATGATGACTGACAATTAAAAGGAAGATGACAATGTGACAGATGAGTCCTTGACAGCAAGAGGGTAGGTTTGAAGGGAAAGAGAATGAGTTCTGGTTTGGATATTTTAGGCAGGTGCAGAAGACCATCATCTCTCTACCTGTTGGTGAGGGTTTTCTTCTGGAGGCCTTGCTTATGAAGAAGCACTTGGAGAGGAGGTCTGCTGTGGAGGAAGGCAGCACCTGCTCACTTTGCTTTAGGCAGCTAGGTGATACAGTAAGCAGGGTGAGAGTCTGGGACGTTAGTTCAAAACCCGAGTTCAAATTCTGACTCAGACACTTCCTAGTTATGTGACCCCCTGGCAAGTTACTCACTCTATAAAATGAGATGAGTTTTGAGGGTGTCTTGGGAGACTGGCTAGTTCCATCTTCAGATTGTGACAACAGCACCTGGGATCCTTTCAGGAGGCGCTGCTGGGACGCATTTCTCTTTTCTCCCTGCTGTGTTCAGGATGGCTGGGATATCTGCACAGCTGGCATCTCCTGCCTGCAGCAATCCTTCCTAACCCAAATCTGAGGGGAAAACCTGACACCCTGGGTTGGGTCAGCTAGCCCAGACTCTGCCCTGACCCTTCACCTTGCCCAGCCTGAAAGTGGTACACAGGATGTCACACTTTTCCCCACATGTACCCCGATTTCTGCCACTTTCTTCTTCCAATATCTTAAACAGACTGAGTTGAACTGATCAAAACCTCAGCACTAATAAAATAACAAAACCCACACCCCAAGGGGTCAGAATGGGTCATAAGTTGGTTATAAAAGTGAGCTATGATAATAGGGATCACTGGAAACTCAGGGACTCCACTTTGTACCTGCTGCCAAGCCCAGTTTCAAGGCCACAGAACAAGATGCTTCAGCGCTGGGTACCCCTGGTCATACCCTCTCCCCAGCAACCTCCCTCAGGCTCCTGCCTCCTCCTGTGAGCTCTCTCTCCCTTTACACGGTAAGCTCCTCGAGGGCAGGGGTTGACACACAGCAGGTGCTTCTAGATATTTACTGGATCCGACTGAGCAGTTGTTTGTACCCTTGAACTCTAAGAACCATTTCAAATATGTCAGGTGGGGTCTGAGTGCGGGGTGTGAGCCTGCAGGAATCCCAAGTATCCAGCTTTTGGTAGCTCAGTGGTTTGACCTTGCTTTCAAGTGCCACTTGGAAAAAAGATGCCTTTTTAACTCTCAGTCAGGACCCAAATCCACCTCACCCCTACCTGCTTCTGTCTGTGCCAACAGAGAAGTTGAGATGGTGGCCACTTTGGGTGCTGTTCTCTTCCTGGGCTGAAGGACTAAGACCTAACAGTCTGAACTTCTGAAAGGATGAATCTGGGACCAAAGGGATGGCCGGGTCCCAAATGAATGCTCCTCAGCTCCCCAGAAAGCCTGTCCAGAGAGGAACACGGCCTCGTTACAAAGTCTAGATGTTAGGGTGCCCTTTAGTGGGGCAATCACTGAACCTTGGTTATGTGGGGACTATGCTGCTTATCTGAGTTCGTATTTGGGTTCAGTCCATTCCTTCTTATGGGGTAAGTACTCCTCTGAGTACAGATCCCCGGGAGGGCAAAAGTGGGTTCCTGGGTAGCACCCAAGGGCCATCACTGGGCAATGGAAGAAGAAAGTGTCTATTACCAGCCCCTAAAAGCCTCTTCAGCCTGTTGTTTCAGAGACTGTGTAGGCCAGGGGCTCTACCTGCCCCTCAGTGGTATAGGGAATGCCCAGATTAGCAAACTCCCTCCACTGAGGTAGGTCTCTCCCTTCTCTACAATCTCCTGTCTTCCTGAGCCCTGAAAGTCAGTAAATGATTGGCCCAGGGTCACACGGCTAGGGCATGATTTGAATTCAGGGCTTGCCTGATAGATTCATCCTTTGCTCCTTAGAACAGGGCTTCTTAACCTTTCTGTGTCATGGTCTCCCTCTAAGAATAAGGTTTTTGAATGCAAAAAATGAATAGGGTCACAAAGAAAACCAGTTATATTGATGTACGCTTATCAAAACAGCAAAGAACAAAGACGTGAATGAAGGACCCCTGCTGTAAGAGTTGGGTTAAAAAGAAGCTGATATGTTGCCAGTTTACACAGGGAGAGGAAGGGTCCGTACCAGAGGTTCCATATGCTAATAAAATTACCAGCTATGAGCCAGGTATTGGGTATCCCCTATTCAAGAAGGGGATTTAATATGTGATATGTTACAACTAAGTAAATATGAAGTTAAGGAAGGAGAGAAAACAGGGAGGGCTTCCTGGAGGAGGGGGGCCTTGAAGGAAGGCTCCTATTTGGGAGCAGAAGGTCTCAAGCATGAGTATGATGACAGCAGAGCCTGAGAAATGGAGGGGATGATCCTTCCCAAAAGGAGGGATGGGAGCTGGAGTCCAGGGGAGACATCGAAGCAGGAGAGCAGAGGGAGAAGGGGAGAGAAGCAGCTTCCAAGTGCCAACCCTCCAGTAACACACAACCCAAATGCCCTCTGAGACTCCCATCCTGCTGAGGGTCTCACCTGTTCTCCTTCCTTTCTTCCTTCTCTAATTTTCTTAGAGTACTAGTCTTAGGTCTAGACCTCACTTCTGCCCCCATTATACGAAGGCCGCACTGGAGATGGCTCATACCAGCCCAGAAAAGCTGATTGTCAAATTTTCAAGGTGAGTATTCACTGCTCAGAAATCAGCAAGCACACCCAGGCAGGACTTGATTTTTTTTGTTTCACTGATTATCTAGACTTAAGAAAGTGGAGAGAAGGTTAATTACGTAGATTAAGCTTAAAAGTGTGTTGTGGATCCCAAGCCAGTTAACATATGCCAGCATGCTCCCATCCCACCCTACCTTGAATGATGATCAGTGGTATACATGCCACCCACTTGTCATATGTGAAAAATAAACTCTTTGGGGCTAGTTCATATTTCTTTTTGTATCCTGGACCCTGACACAATGTCTGGCCCAAAGTACTTAAAAATGCTTTTTAATGGACTATTCTTAGTATCCCAGATGCCCAGCAGAGGACTTACTTCAGTTGTATCTGACTCTTCCTGATCCCATTTGGGGTTTTCTTGGCAAAGATACTGGCAAAGATGGTTTGCTATCTCTTTCTCCAGCTCATTTTACAGATGTGGAAACTGAAGTAAACAGGGTTAAGTGACTTGCCCAGGGTCATGCAGCTAGAAAGTGTCTTGGGCCATATTTGAACTCAGGTCTAGCGTTCTAGAGTCTAGTAGACTCTCTGATGCTTTATCCACAGTGTCACTTAGCTGTCTCTGTCTAGTAGATCTTGTGTGTGTTCGTCCTTCGTTGTCAAAGAAGACCATGCCATCAGAGAAATGATGACATGACTTGCACTTGACTTTGTTTTGAGTGAGGGAGGGCTGTGCAGGTCACCAAACTCACTTCTCCTCCACAGTCATCTGAATCCAGTGACCAGATATTCCCCAGGATGAGGCAATTGGGGTTAAGTGACTTGGCCAAGGTCACACAGCTAGTGCGTGTAAAGCACCTGAGGTGAGATTTGAACTCAGATCCTCCTGACTCCTGCAGTGGTGCTCTATCCACTGCGCCACCTAGTTGCCCCTAATAGATAGTAGGCATTAAATAAATGCTTGTTTACTTTGTCTTCATATCCTGAATGTCCATGTACACAACAGGCACTCAGTACATGCTTAACTGGCTTTTGTTTTTAGCATTTTGAATGTCTATGCATACAATTGGCACATAATAGATGCTTGCTGTTTGTCTTAGTATCCTTATGCATACAGTAGACACTTAACTAACTTTTGTCTTTTTGTCCTCTGGGCCCATGCACACAGTAGTCACTTAATAAATAAACGTTTGGCTCACTTCTGGCTTAGCCTGCCACAATTCCCTGCCTACACAGGCAGGTAACTAAGGATTACTGAACTGAAACAAAGCAGCAGTAAAAAGCCAAACGACAGAGTCTTAGTTATGCACTCTGAGGGAGGGAGGTGAATCGAGCTCACAGATTTCCTGCGGGTCTTTCCCCAGCTAACTTTCATACTTCCTCTCCTTAAATTTGTCTTCTATTCAAATGGCCCTTCTTGGCCCATCTACCCCTCCCACTGTTTCATCTAGACCTCTTTAATTCTTCAAGGAGCTGAGGTTTAAGGTTGGGGGGGAAAAGGGGGGCTGAGGTATCCTCCCTGTACCCACTGAGATCCAAACATTCCCAGGACTCTCTGCTTTGAGATCCGCTGCCAAGCTGTGAGCCTCTCAGAATGGAGCTAACGCGTCTGCAAAGTGTAAAAACTCTGCGAGGTAGGTGTTTACCTAAAATTGTACCCCCATTTTCAGAGATGGGGAAACTGAGGCATGGGTTTATGTGACTTGCCCAGGGTCATGCAGTAAGTGTCTTAGGTAGCATTAGATCACATAGAGTTCCTGGTTCCCTGAATAACAGGATCCTTTCCCTATCACTGCCCCTTACTTGGAATCCCTTTCTAGTGTCTGTTCCATGACGAGCCAACGAAGTATAATTTAGCAGAGACTCCAACCAGACCCTCCCTAATGTCTAATTTTAGGAAAAGGGGCCATATTTCAATCAGGACTTTGGTAACTAAATCCTTCAAACAGGATCCAAAAGCTAGAATCAATGCCCAACGATGAACACAAACAAACACACCACCATTTAAAATAACTGCAGCTGATGAGCTGATATCTATTGCACAAGATGAAAAGATGGAGAAATTCTACAAGAACTTAACAAGATCATTCAAACCAAGCCCATGTGCTCTCTAGTACAGGGTGAGCTCCGTGTGGCTGGAATGGAGCACGGGTGGGGAGGGTGGGGGGGACGAGATGGATAAGGAGGTAAAAAATAAGCTGGAAAATATGATTCATATGGGAAACTGAGGAGAACAAGGCAATGGGTAGCCTCGCACTTGTCCATGACTAGATATGAGTGACACAAAATGGCATCATGAAAAAAATGTATGAGAGGAGAAAGGAAACCACTGGTGACTGAAGTGGACATCAGAACAGAATCTGTGGGTAGCTAGACCATCAATCCATGGGGCATCCAATCCAAAGCTTAGACCACAAACATTACAACAGCAAGGGTGAGATGCAGGAGATGGGCAAAGGCACTGACTTCGAAGACCACATGAGGCTCTTAGGTGCTTGAGCAGGAGGCGACCTTTGGAGTCCACTCCAACCCCCTCCTCTTACAAATGTCCTAGGGAAAGTCTTAAGAGATGTAAAAGCCATCATGACGAGAGGGTCCAAAAAGCCCAGGAATGGGCGTAGCCAATGAACACTTGATTTTCCTGCCAAACTGAGACACAGCAGCCAAGGGCAGCCTTGGTTTAGAATACAAGCTCATCTGTAAAGCATTATGGAGGATGGCCCTGGAGAGAGAGTACGGTGTAGCCTCATAAAACAGCGAAAAGCTGCAGAAGAGAAAACAAATTTACAGAAAGCTTGGCATGGCGCAGCTCAGCCCCATCACACTGAGAATACTCAGAGGAAACTGGCAAAGCAACAAAGACCTGGAAAACGGAACAAATTTGGTCACAATCTCTAACAATCTGTTTTCATCACTGGTCCCAGAGGAGCCACAGACTTGGGCCCAATCACCATGGTCCTTGATGTGGTACCTAAAGCACACAAGGAGGAGCTTCCAAAGGCAAAGGAGTTGGACCAGGCCAGGGTCACCCTGAGTGACTGTCTGGGATGTGTCATGTTCTTGACAGTGGCAAGGGACTGCTGTATGAGACATCCTAGGATGGGAAAGATGCCAGAAAAAGAGGAAAAGTTACAGGCACATTAGCACCCTCAGAATCTAGCATGGGGTCTGGTACTCGATCAATGCCTCATGACGGCCCCTCAGTGGTCATCAAGAGGAGACTGATAAATACCAACCCATGCCAAGCTTCTCACCTAACATTTTAGAAGAATGATCTATCTGCAGAATGAAGGCATACTTGATGAAAATGTGAGGACTGAACAGGCGGGCTCTCATCCACAATTTTCTAGAGCAGATCACAGCTTTACAATCATACAATTAATTGAAAAGAATAAAGGATAAGATCCTGCTTTGCTTTAAAAAAGGAAAAAAGCATGACTTGGTTTTAAAGGCTATCTCCCAACAAGGAGTCTCTCTCACATGTACGTTAAGAATATAAAAACCAACTTAATCAATGTGAATGAAGAAAAATTGTTTCGTGATCCTTCAGTTATCAAGATCAAATGAGGCACCAAGTGGAGAGATGGTGCTCACCAAGTGTTCACCACTGACCTGGGTTCAAAGCCAAACTCTGACAAGTACTGGGTATGTCCCTCTGGACGAAGTCACTTGCATCTTGGTGCGGAGAAGAAGGGAGTTTTCTCACTGGGTGTTCCCAACACCAGTGAAATCCCAGGTCCAGTCTCTATACGATTCCTACTAAGCTCTGATCACAGTTCTTGCTAGCTTAATGAGTAAAATCCAAACTCAGCCCAACAGTGAAAGCTTTCTACAATCTGGCTTCAAATTTACCTTTTCCATCTGCTATTTATCTGCACCCCATCCTTCTTGTACTTTTTTGGGGAGATCAAGCCTTTAGTTCCACGGGAATAGGGAATGCATAGTGAGGAAATCCCCTTTACCAATGAAGACTTGCAATTAACCTTGTGATTTATGGACATAATCCTAAAGTTGCCTGTGACACTGAGGGATTTATTAAGGGTCACCCAACCAGGGGAAACCCAACAGCCACCTCCCCAGAGATATGGTGACTCCCAGCAGGCTTTAAAAATGCACATAAAGTGAAGAGGACTGGGGTCTCACAATACAATTACTTCATAATCCTCCTGTTGCAGGAGATGAAAGTTAAAAATAGGGCACACTGTTCCTGGCTGCATTTTTTCCAACTTTACTTTGACCTAGTCTACAAGAAAGCCCATGGCTCTCCAAGTTCCATGATGGGAGGTCACTGATTCTCCACCTCTTCTTCTCTCCCCCTTTCTGCAATCTTCACCTCTATCCCATCTTCTCCCCAAACCAGACATATCTGGTTCTACCAGTTAATCTGCAATGATCTCCAAAGTTAACGAGGAGGTGCAGGGGTGCCAACCTTTGGTGGTCCTGAGGAAGGGTTTTTACCTGTCCTTTCCTCTTTGTTCTCACTCTGATCAGTTAGCGTGGTATGGCTTCTCAGGACCCTGAAGGAACCCGCACTCAACCGGCTGGAGAGTGACCCTGACAGAAGCAATCCTGGGACAGCTGAGAATTTTTACTGTGGTCTGGACTTGACTCTGACTTTTTCCTTCCATTTGGGCAAGGGACTTAAATATGGTAATCTTATATTCCTGATATAAGGATAAGATTAACTGGTTTATCCAGGGCCTCTGAGGATTCTATACTCTGCCCTAGTTCCAGTTGGGGGGAAACATGCAATCATGATTAAAAACCAAACAAAATAATGAGCTGAAAAGGGCCAGTAGAATTCTCCTGCAAGGTCTTGGAGGACTAGGACCATAGTTGAGAGTAAGGAGGAGGGAGGGCCCTTCCCAAGGGGTGGAGTGGGGCCCCACCTGGAGCTTTGCTCCCCAATACTGACACTGTAAGAGATGGGGGGATAGGTGGGGGTGAGCCATTCCCCACCACCTGAAGATGACAACCTGTGACTTTTATGCAGTAATCCCAACAAGCCCAGGGGATGGCTATTATACATAGTTCTCATGTCACAGATGAGTAAATGGTGGCTCAGAATGAACTCATTCGCCTGTGGTCACATGTCAGAAATGGAATCTGAACCTAGATTTTCCTGACTCTAAATACGGAGCCCTCTATGTGTGTGTGTCACACTGCAACCTAGTCCTTCCCACTTGGGGACCCATGCCCCGCTTCTTTCTCTTATACACATGCCCCCCACAGCTCCCCCATCTTTCCTCTGACTCAGACTTAACTCCCTTCTCATTCTCCAACATGCTGTCACTGCTACACAGTTCGAATTCTCCCCTTTTAAGGATTTAAGGTAAGAACCTAAAAGCTCATCTCATCCAACCTCCCCCCCTCCATTTGACAGATGAAGAAACTGAAGCCTAAGGAAGGGAAACAAACTGCAGAAGGCTGATTGGCAAGTTTGGACCCTCAGATAGCACCACGGTGGAGGGCACCTACGTGATTCGCTTAGAGGTTTGCAAGGTGCTTTCCATGGGGCATCTAGCTGATCCTCACAGTGACCCTGGGAGGAGGCATTACTACTATATGAGCGATTTGCTCAGTCCCACAGCTAGCATCGGAGGTCCGAGGTCATGTTGGAACTCAGGCTGTCCTGCCTCCAAGGTCAGGCCCCAGTCACTGCACCACCTGGAGACAGGCCCTGGCCTTGACCCTCCCATCCTCAAGGCACCACACCACAAAACAAGACGGAGGTCACTGTCTCAAAGGCATCCTGATTACAAGCCTAGAGAAGACCCGGCTCCGGAAGAGCCTGAAAGAATCCTATAAAGGGTCAGCATGATGGAGGATGGTCACCCACCACTGCCATTTTTCTGTTGAAACCTAAGGAGAGTATATTCTCCACAAATGGTTACATGTGAGAAAGAAACCACGTCCTCATTTGAGTAACTCTACTTGAAGTTGTTCTGAGTTAGAGAAAGGGAATCCCAGGAGAGGGAAAACACCAAAGACGGAGGTCCAGAGATGCCCCTATGGCCTCTACTCAGTGGTCGTCCAGTACACAGCCCCATGGGCTCCATCTAGCACAACTAAAAAAGGGGGTAGCTAGTAGTAGCCTGAATCTTGGTGAGGTACGATGACCCAGTCTCAGAGTTAGGGCCAATACAAGGGGCTGCTGAGGAGATGCTCAAAAATAAATCATGAGCACTGCTTGCGTCTAGGGGCACCCACAGCTATAAAAATACCTCATTAAGGCTGAGTGAGAAGCTGAAAATGAGCTGCCTGTTAGACCAAAAGTGAGAGTGCTTATACTCTATGAAGGGAGACCGCATGTATACCAAGGCATACAGACTGGATGGTTTCAGTGATGGGAGGAGGAACTGGGAAAGGCCCATTGTGGAAGGCAGTATCTGAAGGAAATGACGGCTCTACAAGACAGAGATGACAGGCAGTGCATTCTGGATGTGGGATGTGACCTGTGCCAAGGACAAAGATGAGAGATGAGCGCTGGATTATAAGCCACAGCAGAGGCCAGTCAGGCTGGGCAGGATATGTTTAAAGTAGAAAATTAGGGCCTCTTAGGTATGAATTATCAACAAATATAAAACAAACCATTAACACATTTGTACATAGATTTAAGGTTTGGGAAGTGGTCAGGGTGGGTTGGCCATGCTAGAGTCGGGGAGACCTCTGTTAAAATCCTGGCTTTATTTCTAGAACTTTTCCCACTCTACATGAATCTGAAGAGTAAGGATGAAAAAGACGTTGAAAAACAATGAGACACGCCTGTGCCCTACCCTTCTCAATGCCGAGAAGTCCAAAGGAGAACAGTAAAAGAATTTTTTAATCAGTATCACTCTGTAGGAAATAGCACAGGACATCATGGAAAGCTCAATGCTGTCATATTTTTAAAATTTCCTTTGTTCTCCTTGGTGGCTCTATGGCAAGAGACACAGGGATTCATTTTTAGACTTTTCTGGCCACCAGCTATAGCATGGAAGTAACACTATTGAAGGATTATCATAAAGTCTATGCTAAAAATCAACCTCACAAGTACAGGATGGAGGAATCACAAGTCTTTCATCTGAAAAAGATCTGGGGATTTTAGTGGACCACACATCAAGTGTGCTATGGCACCAAAAAGAAAAAAAAAAGAAAAAAGAACTTATTTTAGGCTTCATTAAGACAGGCATAGTGACAAAGAAGAAGAGGGTGACAGTCCCACATGCCATATTTTAGGAAGTACAATGGTGAAGCAGATAAAAACCAAGGAGTACCCAAAATGGTAAGAGGCCTGAAGTTCATACAGTGTGTGGATGGAATAAAGAAAATGGAAAAGCTTAGCCTGAAGAATACTTAATGAGGATATGGCAGCTGTCCTCATGTATTGGGGGGCTGGCAGGCAGAAGAGAAAGGAAGCTACAAAGAGGTAACAACTTTGAGGAGCAGTGAGGTTCCCCATGTTGGAGGCCACCAAGCCAAGGCTCGATGACTACGTGATTATGTAAAAGGCAATCTTGTTCAGGCATGAGCTGGACCAAATGGTCCCTGAGTCTCTTTCCAAGGCTGTGATTCTATAATCCTGCTTATCTTAAACCCACTTTAGGAGAATGAGATTCCGTTATCTTTGAGCCAGGCCAAAAAAAAAAAAAAAAAAAAAAAAAAGAAAGGCATTTCTTGACAAAGTTTGCTCCCTAAATGAGAACACTTATGATGAGTTCTTAACGAAGACCATAATCTTAAGAAACCAGTTATACTCCATGTTGGTATGAAGGGAGAAGGAAAACGGGACATGAAAAGTCTTTCATCCTGTTTGCTCTCCAAGCCAAAGGACGTATGAGCTTAGACGCCAGAAGACAAAATTTCACCGAACCAATCTGTTAACCTTTTCAATTTTCCCTTTTTCTCCTCTTGTCTTAAACTGTCTGCTAGTCAAAGGTCCTACATTATTTCCAGCAAGACACATGCTAGAAAAGAGAGACTCTAAAAAAAAAAAAATCCATATTCTTAGGTAAGAGTTTATTTCTCCATTTTGTAAATTCCATTAACACACCTAATTGAAAGCCACACTGAAAGTGCTTTCTAAACCTCCCAGCGTTGACAGGGAAAGCGTGAACTGTCAGTTCAGAGTCTGGGGTGTTACAAAAAAGTGGACAGTTCACACAAATAGAAACTGCCCAAAAAGGATCCCCTAGGTGTGAGGATCCTCCAAGCCCTGCCATCCCCCTGCATCCCTCTTCGAAGCCAAGAGCCTGCTGTCCAAGGCCAGGAGGAAAGACCCATTGAGAAATGTCACTCTGATTCTCTCTGGGGTCACTGAAGTGTGACTGAGAGCTAATATTCAGCTAATCCAGTCGTATTACGAAGCTCCTAAAATATATCTCATCAGGGCATGTGCCCACATGTGCACGCACACACACGCACACACACCCTCAGTTCTGCCACAATTTCTTGATGAAGTCACAATTAGTACCTAGTCAGTAACACTGAAGGAAGCAGTGGGGTCATGGGGGTGCTACTGAATCTCAAATCTGGCTCTCATCCCAGTCAGAGCATCAGCCTATACCCTAACCTCGTAGCACACCCCAAGAAGCATGCCCCTCACTTCGTCAGCAACATCTCTCTCTCTCTCTCCTAGTGCTGGCCAGCTGACGTGTGGACATGGGGTGCGGACACAGGGCGGACATGGGTGCAGGAGGGTCATACCTCCATAGACTCTGACACTGCAGAATGAGTCAGGGTAAATCTGGCTGCCTCACCTCTGAGATCACCCATCCCCGTAGGACACATTAAAAAACGAAATGAGGAATTATACAATTGTCGAACGACTTTAAGTAGGGGGAGAAGGAGAAAGATTGACTTCTTCCTACTTCTCCTCACTCCTGGCCCTTACTCTTCCAGTATCCTAGGGCCATCATGTATAGGAGATCACAGATTTGAAGCTGGAAGGGACTTCAGATTATCTACCCCCAATCCCCATTTTACAGGAGAGTGAGCTGAGACCCGTCCAAGTAAAATGAGATAGCTAAGGAGCAGATCCAAACCCAGGCCCCCTGATTCTAAAGTCCACGGCTCCTTCCACTCTATATATTATGCCCTCTTCTTTCAGCATATTAAGGGTTGTTTGTGAAGTATGAGCAGGAGAAAAATAAAACAGAAAGCTATTGTAGATTTTTACCTATAAAGGAGTCTGGGATTAAGGATAAATCCTCTTAAAAATGGAATGTTATTTTTCTAGATCCACCTTAAATCCCAAAAAAAGTAACCAAAAAGACAAGGAGACAAGATAATGAAATAGCCCCCTCCTCCGCAGCAGAGAAGAGGGGGAAATTCCAGGACAAAATATTGTGTACACTGTTAAGACAGTCTCTGGAACATATGCTTTTGTGTAATTGTTTTTCTTTATCACAAGAGTGTTTAATCCGGGGGTAGGGGTGATGGAATGACTGATGAGGCGGGGAAAAGCATTGATAAAATGTATTTTTAAAAAAGGTAAAGAGAGCTCTGTTATTTTAGGTTGCCCTTCTCTCCACATACAACTGGTAGTGAGTCGGAAGACTTGGTAGGTTTGGTTTGCTGTGATCTGTCTTCATGGTCCTGCCACTTCTGGGCCATGGCCCAGCCATCACTAGCATCTTTCCAGCTGTGATAAAGAGCACATAGAATGTTTGGGTCAAGTTTGACTCCGTAAGAGCCAAGTCCTTGAAACCCTGGCCCTGCAGGCCTCAGTTTCCTCATCTGCAAAATGGAGGGGGAAGGGGTGGAAGGGGCAGGCCACATAAAATCTCTTCCAATTCTGAATCTTGGGTCCTTTGACCTTGGCCACTGAAGGCTTCCAATCCAAGAAACTCCAGGTCTCGGCCCTTTGGGAACAACCTATAACCAAGCTTCTTGGGTCTCTAGGAGAAATTTCTTGCCAGATACTTGGTAGCAAGGCAGGCTGTTTAACAAGGTTTTCCCCAAGAACCCCAAACCACCCAGACTGTCTCTAGCAGGATGCCTGGGGAGGATAGGATGCTTGCCCAGGATCTTGTTCTATACCACAAACCACAAGTATGCACCCAAAGTCATCTTTGTTAATCATCTCAGGGATCCATTCCTTCGTGGTAGATGGGGTGCTGCAGACCCTGCCAGTCTGTCCTCATCTGAGCAATCTCCCCACACATCCAGTATCAGTAGGTATCTCAAACGATTATTCTTGCCCCCACCACCGTCTGGCTATTCACACAGCAGTTAACACAACTGGAAAGGGAACGATAAGATCGGGGAATCAGGGTGTGAAGGGATGTCTCATCTCCCTTTTCCCATCTTGCAGATGAGGAAACTGCCCATGTCCAACAGGGAGCAAGTAGCAGAGCTGGAATTGAACCCAGGGTGGGCATTTGACCCCAGGGCCTGCACCTTCTAATACACTGTCCTTTCTAATTCATCCCGCAGCTGAGTCACGGGGAAGGCTATGACAGAACTTCTAACCCTCCAGTTAAAAAGCCTGAGCAAACGTCTGCTAGGAACCTCAAAGTCTTGGCCATTCCCACAACAAAGGAATTGACCAGCTTCTTCCATGTTTTTCTGATGGGAATTTTCCTTAACTGTACTACTCACTTTCCTGTCTTTACATGCCATGTTGGATACAGGTCGAGTTTTCTTGATAACTATGACTTTTCTGTACTAGATTATAAACTCACTGATGTCAGTAATGGTGTTTTATTGGAATTTAATTCAGCCAGCACTAGCACAGAACTCGGCACGCAGTCCTTGATGGATGTGTTTGCCCTTCTAGAGAATATAAGCTCCCTGAGGAGAGGCAGGGGCCATCCTTTTATCTTTGTTTTCCCCAAACCTAGTATATGCTTAATACATATTACCCACCTAAAAAAGTCTTAGTGATTGACTAATTAACAAATGCTTTTAAAAAGAGAGGAATACACCCTTTGTGGATGAACTCGGCATCCTGATGTAGAAGTTCAGTCTCACGGCCCTCCGGGTTTCCAAGTCTGGAGATTTTCCTACAGAAAGTCTTACTAATGCCTTTCATTTTCACCCCACAGTCATTTCCCAGTAGAATCATTCCTGTAACAACCGCTGCTGATTTCTTCCTTCTCCCAACATTCAGCGAAACTGACCACGGACATAACTGCCCATCTCTGGTTCCCATCACTCTGCTGAGTTGGCTGGGGCCAGATCAGTGATTTGTCAGACTTCAAGCCGGGCTGCTTTTCAGGGCTGACCTAGGTAACGTCCCTGTGGTCCCTTGGAATACGTTCTCCCAACTCTGCTTGCTTCATTCTGCATCAGTTCATAAAAACCTCCTGGCTTAACAAGCAAAAAACATGCCCAGCACGCTCTGTAGCTAGTTGCTATTTCTACTAGTGATTAATAATAATATAGGCTTACCAAGACTTTTCCTTTCCTACAATCCTGTGGCGTAGGCAGGGTGAGGATTCCCCCTTTTTACAAGTAAGAAAATGAAGGCCCAGAGAGGTAGTGACTAAAGTGGCCAATAATTGTTATTATAATAAATATATGATATATAAAAATAAAATAAATAATAAATATATAACAGCTAGCATTTACACAGTCCCTGCTATGTGCCAGGCGTGGGGCTAAGTGCTTTTTACAAATTTTATCTCATTGGATTCTCACAATAACCCTGGGAGGAAGATGCCATCATTATCCCCATTTTACAGATGAGGAAACTGAGGCAGAGTTTAAGTGGTTTGTTCAGGGTCACACAACTAGTAAGTGCAGGAGGTTGCATATGAACTCAGGCCTTCCTGACTCCACGCCCAGCATTCTGTCCTCTGTCCCCTTGGGTCTCTCGAGTCCAAGTTCTAGTCCAGCATGCTCTGCCCATTATACTCATTAGCAAGTAGAGGTAAGCCTCACCCTAGTGTATCTGATATACGAGAGATCCCTTTGTTTCCCTGACTTGGTTCACACACTCATATTTCATACAAGAATCCAGTCGTATCAGTCTGGTGTTTTGTTGCAGAAACCTGTCTTGACAAGACTACATGTGAAAATATGTAGACTGCAGACAAACAGGGACCTGCTTGAGGTGCATCTTCCTGTACTGTCTCCACGTGGGCTGGATGCCTTCTCGTACAGCCTGTCACCCCCATTCAGTGTACAGTTTGGACAGAGACTGAACTTGGGATGTCAGCACAGTTACCTTCTGGGTGAGGGGAAGTTATCCTCCTAAACCTTCTGAGTCTTGGCTTCCACTTCCCAGGGCTGTCACGGGGCTCAGACTGGATAATGGACAAAAAGTAGGCTGCAAACTTCAGTGCCCCTCATGGTGGCTATTGTGATCACTGTCAAAAAATACTCACTATTAAATAATACTTTGACTGCTGGGCTACATCTTGGTTTCCATGTTGTATCTTAACGGTAAAGGGGAAAGTGTTCCTTCTAATTTGAAGGACTCTCTCAATAACAGTATCCAAGAGGCTAAATGTCTGGATGGTTCACTATAGGCAATAGAGTGATATGGCCACGACATTTCACTGACAACCAAAGGCCACCCCACCTGCCCAATGGAGCATCAATGAGCTGTAATTCAGAACAGTGGAACAAAGGTTTTCTTTGCATTGAAAGTTGGGAGTGAGTGAGAGGTCTGGGGGAGCCAGGGAGAATAGAAATTTCTGATGAATGAAAAAATAGCATCTTACTCTCAAAAAGGAAAACATCCTTCTCTATTTAATCTGTCTGCTCACTGAACTTGTGTGAGAAACTAGATAATCAGAGGAGATAACCAGAAAAAAACGTATACTAGAACGAAGTCTTTGTAAAATACATGTTAGGTATCACTGTTGAAGGAGAAAGAAATCACCAGGACAGCAGCATCCTAAACATACATGAATAGATATGTACATGCACACAATCCACGCCCTTCCCTCCACTCTAAGGAGCCACTGACTTAAAAGGTGACCATGGTTGTGTGCACTTTGTAGAGACATGATAAATCTGTGCTGAGTGAGTGAGTGAATTAATGAATGAATGATTGAATGAATGAATGAAATCTACAGCAAGAGGCATCTTGGTATGATGAAAGAGGATTGGATTTGGAACCAGGAGATGGGAACATGAGCTGGACCTGTGATATCCTTGATAGAGGAATCTTCGGGATGAAAAAATTCCTCCTACCCACACAAGTCAGCTCTTCTTGGAAACTCTGCGTCCTGGAGATGCGTGGAGCACAGAGAGGCTCCATGGACCTACACCCCACGGGAGACCCTCGTTAGCTGTGGGTGGTCACAGCGAATCACTTAACCTCATTCAGCCTTACTTGGCTCGTCTATGAAATCAGAGATAATCCTTTTACTGACAATCTCACAGGGCAGTCAAAGCACTTTGCAAACTTTAAAAGGACTCTGGAGATGGGAGGTGGCCTTACTCCATTTTCCATTCTATTCAAACCCTCGGGCATCTCACCTTGGCAGGATAGGCAGAATTTCCTGGGTCTTACTGCCCCAAAGGACAAGTCAATCATTTGGTCCAAATGGGTTAATTCTGTTCCATTTGGCCACATTCAACACAAGGTTGTAGGCCTAGAGGGACAAGAGACCTCCTAGGCCACTGAATCTGACACACCCATTTTACAGATCAGGAAACTGAGGTCTGGGCAGATTTCATGCTATTAAAGGATGATAGGTGCCATTTATGTCCAATAGCAGTGGTGTGGCTGCCATTGTGTGTTCTAAAATAGGCATCACCAAGGAAGGAAGTACTTTTCATGTGTGTCTTTATTCACCTTCCAAATTCAAGATTTCCTTTTTCACACGTTCCACATTTCAGTTCTACTGTACCGCCCACTGCTCCTTGGCTCTCAGCCTGCCTTCATGTATGCCAGGGTGTTTGTTAACCATAGCCATGCCCAAAGCAACGACCGAGCTGCCTTCACAATGCTCCCATTGAAATCCAGTTCCTTCCAGACCCATTTTGGATACAGCCTCAACCATGAAGTCTTCTCTGATTTCCCTAGAGAGGAGTAATTCCCCCACTCTCTCAGATTTGTACCACCTCTGTGGTCTTAGGCAATTTATCTGAAACTCTGTGGGCCTCAACTAGAATCAGTCTAGATGCTCTCCAAGGTTCCCCTCTTCCAACTCTAAATCTATGATTTGATGCCATTTTCTACACACTAAACAATTCATATTTGTAACAGATATTTACGTGTCCCTGGCTTATCTCACAGACGCTTAGGAACGGCACCATTTTCCACCTATAATAAAAGAGCAGTGGATTCAGAGGCAAAATATCTGGGTTCGAATCTCAGCTTTTCTGTTATTGTTTACTTGTGTGACATTTTCTAAGTAACAAACCTTTCAGGACTCAATTTCCTTATCTGTAACAGGAGAGAATAGGTTGTTTTAGAAATGGTATTTTCTGTCCTTTCCGGCCCTACAGGTTATGTTCCTGTCCATTCCTAATACCTAGCACGGTAGTAGAGCCTTCTGAAGCTTCCGGGCTGAATGTAGGGAAAAAGATGACTCAGAACTTAGCTGTGAAGAGCCTTCCTTTAGCTAATGAGAGTTTAAAAAAAAAAGAGCAAAATCCTCTTTGACAAAATGAGCATTCTGGAAACCAACAAAATCTCAGACATTTCTGACAATGAAATCGAGTGCATCTCGCTACTCTTCCCCAGGACAGTATCAGAAAGAGTCTAAATACTGCAGATGAGCTGTTGAGAACGGTAACTTTGGTCGGTCTGGATGTGTGATATAGATGTTAAAGGCATTATTTCACATCTAGCAAATACAGGGGAAAAAATATTTCATAGAATGAAACATCAGAGAGTCATAGGAGATGCCCCATCGCTCCGTGTCCTGTGAGACCTATCCATGTGTTTACTAAAAAGATAGGCATATTTGAAAATTATACAATTGTTCTACAAGTATGTACTTAGCTCTTACTACATGCCAGGCCCCATGCTGGGTGCTCATTTAATGAGGCAAATATTAAGGATGTAACAGTCTCCCGTCCCATCTCGACTGGCTTCTCTTCCAACTTCACCTATTTATTGCAAGAAAAAAAAAAGGCAAGTGAAGGCCTTTTCATTTCAGGTCGTGACTTAGACTCACCATCTCACCCTGGGTATCACCAGTTAGCGATGGCAAGACATGCATGTCTCCCACATTAGGTCTCTTCTTGGTGACAAGTTACAAGCTCCCAATAAGATGAGAGGGTGGTCTGAGTACTGTTTACTAAGCTGCATGTTCTATAGTTGTGTTAAGTCATTATGAATTCTTTCTGTATGTCACACATGAGAATGGGAGTCCATAAAGGTAACAAACATGCTGAGGAGAGATGGTGGAATGACGCACTGAGGCATACTGAATGCCACCCCCCCCACTTCTCTCCCAAAGGCAGTCTCCAGTTCAGTGATCCGCTCCCCTCTTCCATCTCAGATCACGTCTGTTCCACCCAGGGCTGCTTCTCCCTTCCCAAGACCAAGCATTCTCCAATAAGCCATTGTATGAATACTTTCTAGGACCACAGCAGATGCAGAAATATGTTCACAGTGGACATACAATGTACAAAAAAGCAGATGACCAAGAAAATGTTCATATACATATGTATGTATGTATATATATATATGCGTGTGTGTGTATATATATATATATACATATATATATATATATCCACACAAAGATACACAGATGTAATACTATAGATATATATACAATATTTGTAGCCACTTTAAAATGAACATTAGGCTACTACAAAAGGGGAATTTCGGCAATCTCATTTTTTTCTGATCTTGGTTTACTTCTAAGTTAATTAACCTTCACTTTTGTTTCCCCCTTTTTTCCTCCCACTTTTTCTCTCTCTCAAATGGGGACAAAGATATGCTATTATTTTATCTGATAGGGCTGCTGCTTCTGTTTATAGAAAGAGAGGAGACCAGGAAGCAATTTGTCTTACATACATTTTCAGTATCTACCTATATTTAAAATATAGATATGCAAACAATACAGGTGTGCATACACACTCACACATATATACTCAAATGGACCTGTGATCCCATATGTAAACTGGTTCCTTAAAATTGGATGGATTTTCTTAAAAGGTTATCCATGAAATAGACAGTCATATGTAAGTCAATAGAAAGCATTAACTAGGAATGATTCCTTCTTTGAATTATATCTTTTTGCTGAGATTATAGTAAGCTAGCCTCTTTTTATTAATTTTTTTCCCCTCACCTTGTTATTTGCAAAAGACCACAACTATATATCTTTATTAGACAGTTTAGTGAATGGTTTGGGTTTCAGCTCCTTTTGGAAAGTCAGTCGGTGAGCATTTAATAAGCACCTACTATGTGTCAGGAGCAGTGCTAAGTGGCGGGGTACAAAGAAAGGCAAAAGACAGTCCCTTGCCTTGAGAAGCTCAGAGTCTGATGGGGGAGGTAAAGGGCAACAAGCTGAGCATAAATAAAGAGGCATGTAGGATAAACTGGGGGTAATCAGTATGGGAGAAGGCCCTAGCATGAAGGGATGTGAGGAAAGGCTTCCTGGACAAGGTGGGATTTTAGCTGGGCCTTGAGGGAAGCCAGGGAAGCTGAGAGGGAAAGATGAGGAGAGAGTTCAGGCATGGGGACAATCAGTCAAGATGATGCCCCAAGTCTTCTCTGAGGAAAAGGTCACAGAGAGCAGCTGTATCTTTGGCTGGGTACATTCTATATGAATTAGGACCAGCTCCGAAGACACAGGACAGCATTTTACTTCAATGCATACTGAACTCAAAAATGTGTGGGTTTTTTTTTTTGAACATCCAATTTCATTGTGGTTTTATATTCACTACATAAAAATATCTTTCTAAAATGTTACTAATTTTGCCTAAGGCTCATGTATAAATCTAAGCCCCTTGGCTGTGATTTCATATGGGATCCTTGAATAGACCCCAGTAAGTTCATCTAAAAATCAAGCCCATAACAGTTATCGGATATTGTTCTCAAACTGAGTAAGTGGCTCAGGAGATGATTTTTAAAAAAGGTACTGGGGGGCTAGGGATGGTGGGGAAGAGAGCAGGCAGAGAGAGGGAGGAGAAAGCTGATGGTGTAAGAAATACCGTGGAATTAATGCCTCCCTCCACGCTGTATGGCTGTATGAGCTGCGGTATCCTTTGTAATGAAAAGCTAACATTGATTTGCATGCACATTAATGGGGATGATCTTGTGAGCCTTTCACGGAAGTCACATAAACGTTGTCTACAGTGCTGAACTTAAAAACACATACTACATGCCTCGATCTTCGACAATCAACCCCAAGAACCTGGTCTATTTCCCATTAAGTGATTTAAAAAAAAAAATGGAAGAGATGAGCATGGAAGGAGTGAAGCAGTTATTCCTTTTAAAAAATGCCATTCTTAATTAGCTTTTCATAATGCCAGGAAAGTAAATGATTACTAAACAGAAAATGAAGGGGGGTGGTGGTGGCAGAGATAGGGAGACAAACCACCTTTGTTTGTCATCCCTGAAAAAGCAGATCGGACGAGGTCCAAGCCACCGTAATGAATTCACAACTATCCGATTATTAAGAAACACATTTTGGCTAAATAAATAAATAATATGTGAAATTAATCAGCCTGCATTTTTCAGATAGCTAAGATAGTCAGTCTCTGAAATAAATATGTATGTGGGGGCTCCCTGCTTCAGAAGCAGCTTCCATGCAAAGACTGAATTAAGCCTTGAACGGACAGTCCTAGGAGGGGAATATGGCAGTGGGTTTTTTCCACCAGCAAGTAGCCTTCTTGTCAAATGCCACCCGGCTGTTGGGCACAGGGAGACTTCATGCCAAAACAAACAAAATCAAATCTGAGAAACAGAAATGCTACCCGGCCACGCCAACAATTATCGGCAGAAGGCTTACCTTGCAGCTCCAGAAATAGCAGGGAGGACGGGCAGAGCCTCCTGACACCACCGGCAGCCCCTCGCCGGGAAATGCATCTGGGAAGGAAATGCTAAGAGTGAGCTCAGAAGGCATGGGGGTGGCATTGGCTGGTGAGCATGCCCATGCCCTCTTTCTGAATCCCCTGCTCGACAAAGACCCAGCACCCCGAGCCCCCTCAGCCCTCCTGCTCCCGTCTCCCACCCTGGATCACAGCAGGCAAGCTTGAGCTAGGGAGACAGAGGTGCTTAAATTAGAAAACCCACTGCCAGAGGAAAGAAACAGGAACCACAGCGACCCCCTCGACCCCAGCGGCCATCAAATCCGGTAAGATATAGTGCACATCTGTTTTACGAGGCCCCCAGGGAGCTCCAAGTCCAGCTACTTACCCTGTCTGCATTATTAATAGATGTTAATGGCTCCATTATATGGGAGAGAAGCCTCTTCCCTCTTGCAATATGGAAATTCCAAGTAAAAAAAAAAAGACACACACACACACACACACACACACACACTCACACACACCCATGAGGCAGCGGCAGTCAGTTCCTTGGTCCTTCTGCCTAGGGAGGATGCTTCATACCCCTTTTCCCCCAGTCTCTCGATTTATGGACTTGGGAGCCAAAAATCAATTTAAAGCAGGAAGGGATGGTGATACAGCAAGCAGGCAAGCTAGACAAAGCCTTCCTGCCATAAGGCGGTTGTTGAATTTATGTGATTTTGTCTTTCAACCCTAATCGACGACATGTCACCGAGAGCATTGGTTCCCACAAGATTTTGGCTTGGAGATTCCAGGGCTATGAGGGAGTCACTCCTTCCTGAGATTCCTCCTTTGATTTAAAAGAGGGCTCACCTAAATCCTTCTCCTCTCCTGTCCACTGTTCATCCCTGGCACCCTTTGCTCCAGGATATGCTCACCATCGTTCCTTACTTCTCATCCCCTTGCCTTCTTTCTTCTTTCCTTCATGACCCCAGCATTGAGATCCAACAGACTCACTGTCAGACTCAGAATCAGTTTAAAAGTGACTGGTGGCACTTGTTTGGGGAAAGAATGAGGAGGAGTTCTTATATTTGGGCTCCCCTCTGCTCCTCCAGCCAGCCCCCCTGCCCCAAGAGCAGCTTGTCCACTAACACCAGCTCATCCACCAAAACCAACCAACTCACTCTGCCTAAAGCTGTTCCTCTTAAAAGCCTGAAATATGTCCTGGGCACCTCAACTGTAGGGACCTTTACACTGCAACTCTGATTTACTGTATACATTATGGTGAGGAATTAAATGATAGTTCATTGGCAGAAAAGCTAAAGATGGAGTCCAAGTGCTTGGATTCTAATCTCAGCTTTCTTGATACTTTCCTGTGTTACCTTGGGCAGTCACTCATTTCATGTCTTGGACCCTCAGTTTACTATTCTGTGAAATAAGGGGGTTGGTTCAAAGTCTACAGTCTTCTTTCTATGCCTTCATTTGTGATCCTGAGGCCATGCCTTGATGAATCTTTCCAATGACTACCCAAATTCCCCGAAAGACGCTACCATAAAATCCGTCCTGACCAAGCTATTTTTTTAGGATCTGCTACAAAGAATAAGAACGTTGATTCCCCTCAAGAGAAGCCAGAATAGACTATTTGAATTGAGACCTGCCTCACTGAGAAACTGTAAGAACAGCCTTGCTATATGTGATCTCGAGGGAGTGCTGAGATAGAAAGGATAGCTGTCATTGTGAGCATTCAGCATCTCACACATAGGGAGTGAGTGGGAAGTCAACTGAAGGCAGCAGGCTTTGAAAATCCAGAAAAGACTTTAGAAAGTCTTTTCAACACATGGTCCCTTCCAAGCCAGATGATTAACTAACATTTAAGGACGTTCGCTGAGTCAACACCTACTATGTGCCAGGAACTGTGCTAAGTGGGGGCACCAAGAAAGGAAAAGCCCAGTGCCTACATTCTGGGTGCTCCCCTTCTCAGCAGGCAGACAACATGAAAACAGGAGATAGATACACAGGATAAATTAGGGGTAGTCTCAGAGAAAGGGCAACTGTACAACTGGAATTGTATAGTAGAAGTCTGCTGGAAGGTATGAGTGCTTTCATGAGTATGGTTCCTTATACATAGGAACAACTTTTCCTATCTTAGTTTATAACATTTGCTCAACAAATACTTGCGGGGTTCTCAAAAGCAAGGAGTGCATTTTGACAACTTGGATTTGGCCAGCCTCTTCCCCGTTATTCTGAAATTGTGAGATTTCTGTGCTTAGCAACAATGATTACTATTTACTGGTGAAAACAGGAAAGAGGGAAGCTGGAACGTTGCCTTCCCCCTGACTAACTCTTGTAGGCAGTGCCCTAATCTTTCTCTTTTGGGAATGAATAGCATAGGAGGTCCAGAGAAAAGGAAACGAAGATCTGTAAGGATGTGTGCAAAGAGGAGTATTATACATCGCCGCAACCCAATGTTTGCTTTTTTTCTGACTTTTAGTGAACAGTTACAAAAAGTTCTACAGCAAGCTATTAACCATGACAAAACATCTGCTTTATAAGCCACGGGGTGGGTTTCTATAAACAAGAATGCTGCACATTCTAAAACAAAATAAAGTGAAAAGAAAACCAAGACTGTTCGATGACTATAGAATGTTAAAAAAAACCAACAACAAACCCAGACCATCCCGATGGAATCTCAATATATCTGGCTGGTACGGTTAGGCATAAGAAAGGAAAAAGAAGGGGAAAGGTTACGTTAGGTTTCATCTTTCTATGGACAGTCACACGTTGCAGCTTTTGTCCAAGCTCCATCAAATGAATGAAAAGTGTCATTAATTCTTCCAAGACAAACGTGAGGGATTGGCTTTGTGGCCACCGCAGGCTTGCCCGCTGCCGCTGCCATTGCCGAAACAAAATCACAGGGTCTGGCTACATTAACTGAATTACAGGCAGAGCTGGTGTGATCGCCTTCCTCTCTCTCCCGCTCTCTAATTATTTATCCAGATCGAGCCTGACTGCTGGAAAATTAGCTCTCTACAGGAGGTCACCGAGCTGAAAGGTTCTTTTCACTGAGAAATGATGTGCTGATGACTACCAAGTGCGACGGCCAGCGGGCCATCGTGTGCAATGTCAGGAGATGAATTTACAGTACACAACACCATTTCCCTGATTCATTCCCCGCAAAGTAACTGTCAGGCTAAGAAAATTAGGTAAAGAAAGGTGATCTACCGTTCAGTGGTTATGCAAAGAAAGATCCCCCCACCCTCACCCCTGTAGCCCTGACACTGTTCTTAAAATTAATTTGGTTAAGTGGGGAAAGGAAGGATGCGCCGATTTTCTCCTTATTTAATCACTTATGCATCTGTTCAAAGTCCCTCTGTGCAGACAAAGCAGACCGTTTCATTGTTCCTACTTATGGCTCTTATTTTCTCGTGTACTTCTGAAAACATAAAATGCGCAGCAAGCATCCACCCTGAAATGGTTCTTGGATATTTCTTACTAAACAGAAATTGACCCCAACATTCAGCAGGCTGGCTAAAAGCTCTGGGTGTGCCTGAACAACGATTCTCTGACTCTAGGCAATAGCATGTAACAAAAGACCAAAAAAAGAAATCAATTTTAATCAATCAATATCATTTTTACTCGTCTGTTTCTTACCTCTGTAAGAAAAGACACTCTTTTTTGAAATTACTTTCTCTTATGCATTCCCAGGACTGTAAAGCTATTATCCCTTACATGCAAAATTTAAATGGATTGGGCTGACAGCAAAAGTCTCTTTTTCTTTTATTTCTTGGCCATAAATATGGCTGCCAATATGTTTGTTATGTACATGCATATTTATCCACACCTCTCATTTATCCACACTAATGAAGGGAAATCAATTGCATAGATAAGAAAAAAAAGTGGCTTTGTGGGACATGATGTCAGGGGGAGGTGGCAGATGTATATCTTTAATTATATTTAGTTGAAGCTAAAATTAAAAGCAGTTTACATCCTACAAACCAACACCTCCTAATCAGCAGGCAGGGAGAGTCAGTCCAGAGACTGTTGGTGGAAGCATGGTGGAAAATCCCTAAGTAAAAATCTGCCTATCTCTGGGTGATAGATGGTTTGGGAAGGACTGGGATTCATTTCCAAAATAAAGATAGACAGGAGGGCTGACTCCTAACCTTCTTAACTTAGAAACATGAACCATCTAGTCTAAGGCCTTGCTGAACTTCCTAGAAGAAATCCAGCTGTGGTATGCCCAGGGAAATGCACTTGCTATTAGACTTCCATCATGAAATGCTGAAATTCACCTCACAGCTGGCATAGTCCAAGTAAAACAAAGTAAGGTGTTTAATGAGTTTGTTATTTGGAATGGAACTGGGTGGGGGGGCCACTAGACAAAGATCTTCTCCTAAATTGTGCCATGCAACGGAACACTGAAACTAGTTAATTGCAACATTAACTGAAACCAGTTTTACTATTTGGAAAGATGTACAAACTGGGGGGTGGGAGGTGAGGAGGGAGACCAGGGGAATGGTCTTAACATATACAAATGCTAATTTACTTTTTTTAAAAAAAACTTCCCACAAATAATACCATCTGTGTGAATTTGTGTGCCTCTAAACGTGGAAAAGCGAAGTGTAAGTGAGAAAGTCGAGATGAACATTAAATGTTTCTTGCTGCCTCTAAAGTAAATTTTTCTTTTTAGAAGGATAGCAAATGTATTATTTGCTACCATTCATTACAAATTTCATTTTCTGAAACAATCCTCTCAGTATTAAAGACTTTTAAAGTAAGTAAATATGCAGAAAATAATGCATCCCTTCACTTAAAAGGGGTATGAGGGAGGGACCCAAAGGAGGGACCCACCACTCGTTATAGACACACCACACCTGTGACATTGCTTGTAATTTTTTTTTTTTAAAACTTAGAGCTACGTGTATCAGAGTGGAGCGAATTTTAAGAACCACTCTTTAGAATGTCAGGGATGCCTTACAGGGCTCACAGCTCTCTAAACATCGGATGTTTTCGTTTCACTACCTCTGCTTCTATCTGTGTGTGTGTGGGGGGGATGATGGTGCATGAGCCAATCTTAGGCCACCTGTATGACCCTGACTGTAAGACAAGGAGATTATTTGGGGGACCGGATGATGAGCCTTGGATCACACTGCCCTGTCCAATCCACCTTCTCCCACTTTGGAACCCCAAGACGCTGGAAGTTATAAAGCCAACCTAACTGACCCTCCCCCCCACCTTTAGAAACAACTTGTTTCATCATTCCTACTAATGAGTCTTATTTTGTCATGTACTTCTGAAAACATAAAATGCGCAGCAAGCATCCACACTGAAATGTTTCTTCAATATTTCTTACTAAACAGAAATTGATCCCAACACTGTAGCAGGCTAGCTGAAAGCTCTGGGTGTGCCTCAGCACTGGCTCTCTGACTCTAGGCAACAGCATGTAACAAAAGACCATGTGTGTCTTCATTTTCCCCATTTTGATGGCAGAACATCAACTCCTTGAGGGCAAGTACTGTCTCCATTCTGTCTTCACCTCCCCAGTGCCCAGCACAATGCTCAGCATGTAGTAGGGACTTAATAAATACTTAAATGATTTGATAATACCTGACAATGCTAATAAACGCTTGTGGATTGAATGCATAAATGATGGCCTTTAGGCATTTGTTAGGAAACCTAACAAAGGGAAGTGCTGGAAGAATTAATATAAAATTATATAGAAATTAAGAGTATTTAAATAATTACATGATTAAATAACCATACATAAATTAATATTATATATAATTAATTATATATAAATTAACATAAAATTATAACACATCTACTGCGTGCAGAGAACTACATTCTGGGTCAGAGACAAAAGCCATAGAAGATACAATCCTGGTCTAGGTGACACAGCAAATAGAGAATGTGGGGAAAAGAGTTGGAAAGTTCTGAATTCAATCCTGTCTCAGACACTTACTAGCTGTGTGACCCCAGACAAGTCACCTTACCTCTGTCTCTCTCAATTTCCTCATCTGTAAAATGGAGATAATAACAGGCCCTCCCTCCTAGGGTTGTTGGATCCAATGAGAGAATATTTGTAAAGTGAGAGTTTTAGAAATGTTAGTTATTAATAGCAGTAGTAATGAGATAAAACACACCCAAGGCAGATAACAAATGCACAGTGTGACATCTGAAGGACCAGAGACATAACTAGGATGGGTCGGATGGGTACTATTAAGTACCTGCTGTGTGGCTGAGTGCGGCTCCTCTGGTTCCTCACCAAGGTGGAGAATTTACTGTGTGCCAAGAGCACCATCCAGGCCAACGTGCCTCATGTCCCTGGAGGCCACACCCCAGGTAAGCCGACCCCGGTCCTTTCTACTACTTATCACAGCATCAGATCGAGAGCGGAGCCAGCAGGATGCTAGGGGGTCTTTGAGGGCTCCCCATCCCCCACACACAGGTGGCCAGCTTCAGCTGCCATAGTGGGGCACTGCATTTTCCCCAATTTGTAATGTCGTTAAATGATGTTCTCTGCTTTGGCCACTTATGTACTCTCAGGGCTCTGTCTGACCCTGGTGCATGTTGGAGCACATTAAGCACCACAGAGTCGGGCTTGGGGAGCACATGTTAGAGTCACTCAGGAGGGGACGATGAAATAACAGCTGTGACATGAATACTGTAACAGGAGAGACGTCTTTGGCCGGGCCCAGCCTAGACCCAGCTTCTGAGCCAGACAAACCAGCCCTGCTCACGCTCATCAGGACATCTGTTCTCCTTCCAGCACCTCCCAGGCTGTTTTCTCATTGCCTGGTCACACACAGCCAGCCCCAGGTTCTGGGATTGTGTCAAGGAAGGCACCGCCACCCCTCTACCCCTGCCCCACTGTAGTTCAGGACCCCTGCATGCCTTCTCATTGGGTGGGAAAAGCCCAGTACAGTGCATGGCGAGAAGGCCGGCTTTGGGATCTTGGAAGTCAGGCTCTGCTGGTCACTTACTACCTTGGGGAATTTCTGGGGGGGGCCTCACTTTCATTCATTCAATAAGCATTTGCTAGCTGCCCATTCCATGTTAGGCAAAATGAGAAAGCAGCCCCTGCATTTCTGGTTCTTATACGCTATAGGGCCTATGCAACCTTAAGTACATAAATAAATGTAATATCATTTAAGCAAGGTGAGAATACAGAGAACTAGTACCTGGAAGGAAGCTAGGGGTTGGTTCTCGGAGGCGAAGGGGAGAAGGGGGGTTTTCCAGATGCGGGAGGGGGCAGATCAGGGAGGATATAAGGGGCAGCCCTTCTGTTCTATACCTGCTGCTTCACTCAGGCGGCATTCTCTCCCTCTTTTAATCCCCAGTTTCCCTCGAGGTTCAGCCAAGGAGTGACCTTCCTCAGTGCCTTCCCTACAGGTCCTAAGCTGTGTTCGATGTGCATACATTCCCTACCTCTTTTCTTCTCTGATTCAAAGCAGGTTTCTCGAAGGTGGGGGTTCCTTCCTTTCTGTATCCCCAGTGACAGGTAAATGCAGACTGGCATGGAGGGAGGGATGATCCCGTGGCTCCTCTTCATCCTTACTTTAAGCACTGAGGTCAGACTTTAAGAACTCTCTTGGTTTGTGCCACCTCATGGCAAAGAGGGCCAGTCCACCTCCGAGTATAAGGCTGATGGTCATTTCCGGGCTCAGAGGGTCTGTCCCTGCAGAAGACCTCTGGCAGCTCTAAGCCACATTCTTTATCCAGGCATCCTAGAATGCATCCATTGACCACAGACTCATAGATGCAGAAGTGGAAGGAGCTTTGGAAGTCATGAAGTCCAACTGTTTCATTTTTGTCGAGTCATTTCTGTCACATCTGACTTTTCACAACCCCATTAGGGCTTTTCTTGGCAAAGATACTAGAGTGGTTCGCCATTTCCTTCTCCAACCCATTTTACAGATGAGGAAACCAAGGCAAACAGGATAAAGTGACATGCCCAGAGTCACACAGCTAGGAAGTGTCTGAGGCTGGATTTGAACTTAGGAAGATGAGTCTTCCTGACTCCAGGCCCAGTTCTCTGTGCACCACGGAACCCCTTAGCCGTCCCTAAAGACTCAATCACACAGCAGGTGCTTAATAGTGGCCTACAGACCGCCCGACTCAATTCTACCTGTGCACTGCAGTAGGAATAATGCCAAAGTGGTCACAGGGAGACCTTGATTCTCATCTCAGTGGTCACTCACTAGCTGTGTGTCTCTGGACAAGTCCCTTGATGTTGCTGGGCCCAAGTTTTCTCATCTGTAAAGAGGGGTTTGGACCAGACCTGAAAGTATGTGATTCTGCCAGCCCACCCAGGCCCTGACAATCCAGGCACCCGCAAGAATTGTGTATGACTCCTCTGTAACCCCCACCACACCTTCCTCCAAAAGACCCACTGCATTCTCAGCTGGGATTTTCCCAGAATTATTTATTTCCTCCTTCTTGGGAGTTCAGTTTCCTTAGATTAGAAAGTTCTCTGTCTCTCCAAAATAAACTTGTACATCTAAGGTTTGGGGGGTACCAGAGGTGAACGGAGGGCGAGGAGAGCCTGCCAAAGCCCAAAGTGCAGACTTCTGACAAACCTCCATGTAGAATCTCTGGGAATGTGACCCTCTGTGGTCAGCAAGGAATGTGGGGCAGGCCCAGAAAGCTGTTATTTGGGTGGAATGTAAGGGGCTTCTGGGAGATGACTGCCTTGGACGGACGATGAGCTTCCTTTGTAATCAGTGTCCTCCTTCCACCCCTCTCCCCCCTGCCCAGCTTACCCAGAGCTGTACTGTTGGCAAGCCTCTCTGCTGTCTGTCTCCAGCTATGGTAAAGGGGAGAGCAAGCTATGGGCAAGCAGACAGTGTCTGGAGCAGTGCATGGGAAGTTAATAAAGTGAGTGCTGAAGATGCAATACTACTGGCACTCACCTCACAACAACCTGGTGAGACTCATAATGCAAGGGTAGGACCAGTGTACAGATAAGACAACTGAGGCCCAGAGAGGCAATTCTGTCCCCTATTGCTGGGGGACAAAGATGTGAAGGATCCCAGTGTCACCCTACAAGCATGAGTTGTGTGGAGAACGTTCCTTCTCCCACCAGGTTAGCATGCTCCTGCTCCCTGAATCTCCATTGTATTCAGTTTGCCATTTTGTCCTAATTAAACGTTCTGCTATCAAGTTATGATCTCTCTGGTCTGTTAGTAGGGAAAGTACTGGGTGAGGACCCGAGTCGCATTTAAATAACCATACTTACACCATCATTACTCCCCACCACGACCCATGTTGAAGCTGGAATCCAGAGTCTGGTAGGAAAGGCAGGGGGGAAGGGAGAGAATAAGCATTTATTAAATACCTACTGTGTACCAAGCACTGTACAAATATCATCTCATTTATGGTGCGGTAAGGATTATGGAGGGTCACTTCCATTTCAGCACTTCTGAATCAGCACTGTAGAGGATACTGAAAAGGTTACAGTTCTTGCTCTCAAAAGACTCTCAGTCCTGTTGGGGAGACCACAGAGAACCACAAACAACTGGAGAAGTAGTCTAGGGTCCTGCTTTTCTCCCTAGAAAGTCCAAGCCCTCCAGAAAGTCTTCCCTGACCCAATGAAAGTGTGGTGGTGAATCCCTCTGATCGGCAAGTCTGGTGGGATCAGTGGAGTTGTGTGTCTGAGAGAACACAGCTGTGACAAGTGGCTGCCCACTAATAATATATGATGTGCATTAAGGTTTGCAAAGCACTTTACAATTACTTCATTTAATCCTTACAACAAACTTCCTTAGATGAGGAAACTGAGGCAGACAGGCTAAATGATTTGACCAGGTTCACACAGCTAATAAGTGTCTGAGGCTAGATTTGAACTCAGGTCCTCCTGACTCCAGGCTCAGTGCTCTCTGCGATATGGCACCACCTAGCAGCCTGAACCATATCACTATGCTTGCTTGCTTGCCCTCAGATGACAAGTAAAAATTGTTTATATTAGGATGAGCACACATCTCCTTTGCATTAACATTTCATTTATGGCCATGGGTAATTCATAGTCTCCCTGGGCTTCCTAAAATGAGGCGTTAGGACAATCCTGTCCAGCTGTACATCTGGGATCCCTGATATCTTATGTATGTTTTAGGGGGCCTGGTCTTAAGAGAGTTCACTTAGTTCACTCTGAGAAGAGCTACCAATACTCTGCAAACGTGTTGAGGGTCCGCGCCAAGTGCCCCCTTTTTATCAGTTGAGTGTGGCTCCGTCTCTGATTCTGTTTTAGGATGAGACTGGGCCACTAGGCATTCCATCTGGTCCGTGTTAGTGGGAGCAGCTCTGCTCTTTATCATCATTGAGGGGGTCCTGACCACCTTTGCCTTTGCCTCACCGGGCAGCTATGTGGACGCTTACCCAGTGAGGAAGGGCTGGTGATTCTGGTTTATTAATGAGCTTTTTTGTGAAGCTGCCCTGGAAGCACTGTATGAGACCCCCTGGTCCTTGCTTTCAAGGACCCCTGCCCCCTTCACGCCGAATGCTGAGAGTACCAGATCTACAGGAAAACCTAAGAATAACAAACATGTCATGAATGGTCCAAACTCTGGCTGGCTGAGCATTCACACGGATGCCAGGCCTGGTTTCTGAGACCTAGGAAACACGACCCTTAATTGCTTTTCACGAGTGGGTTCAAATCTTGCTAGATTCCACCCTATCTAATTTGGGGTCTGAGACTTAGATCTGACCCGGCCTTGGTTTCTTTCTTTACCTCTCGGACGGAGGGGCGCTGGACTAGATTGGGGTATCCCAACCTGTGGCACGTGCACCCCTCTAAGAGGGGCGTGAGAAGCCTGCCAAGGGAATGGGGTCGTGGTTCATTTCTTGCTTTCTAGTTTATTTTATTTCTTAATTATATAATCAACTCTAAATCTGATTTCCTTTTATACTGAGCAGCAGGAATGGGAGGGATTGCTGACAGCCAAGGGGAACTGGGACCAAAAGGTTGGGAACCGCAGGCTTAACGGTGTCTGAAGCCCCCCCCAGTCCCACACCTAGGCTCTTATCCACCCCTCCTCCATGTGAACACCTTTTTATCTGAACCCAGACCCTGTTTCAGGGGATTACAACAGATCTGACTGTGCTTGTTCTAATGCCATGCTCCCCTTTTCCTTTATATTTCTTACTGTCATCAAAGATTTCTGTCCATCTCCTGCTGGGTTGAAATGAGACCACCTCAAAGGCCAAATGTAGCAGGGTCAGGCAGGTCAGGACCCCCCATCTGCTCTCGTCTGCCAGCATGGCCAAACTCCTCTATGACAGGGAGATACAAGAAAACGACTGTCTGAGGCATTTTCTCCTCCAATCACCCCTGACCTCTCAGCCATGGGGATCTATGGGGGCTTCCGGTCAGTCCCATTCTCTCTCACTTATCATCAGGGCTCTCAGATGCCCTGAAGGTCCTACCTGAGCCAGGCTTGTGTGGGGATGGTGCCAGCCCTCCCACACCTCTCCAGGTGAGAGGCTCCTACCTGAACACAAGCAGGCTGAGGTCCGGGCCCCTGGGGACGAGACAGGCTCATCAGTAATGTAGAGAAAGAACCCTGACTGATGCCCAGCACTTCTCCAAAAGGATAGGGGGAAGGGGGAGAAGCGTCGGCAGGCCAACACAGATAACAGCCCCCACACCCGCCTATTTCTCACAGATTTCTATTTTAGCAGGTGAAGATGAGCTCTGAGAAAACCAATTCTACCCCCAACACACACCCCGGAGAACAGCCTTATACTGTGGTGTCATGCCACTCCAGGCTCACAAATACAGCAAACCTATCAAAGGTTCTGGATTTGGAGTCAGAGGACCTGAATTCAGACTGTGATCCTGCTGTGTACTACCTCTGTGGGACCTTGAGCAAGTCCCTTCTTTTCTATGGGTGTCAAGTGTTCTCATCAGTAAAACACAGACTAGATTAGATGACCTTGAAAGTCACTTCCAGCTCTCAAGCCCACGCTTGAAGGATTTCTGATTTGGTGGGTTGGGCACCCCTTTTTCTGACAGAAAACCCCCACCTCTTTAACTCAGTAGGCAGCCTTCAGGCACTGCTCTGGGTAGAAAACAAACCACAGGCATCCTGGCCCCTGGTGACAAGCTTGCCCCTCCATGCTGAGCCAGGCTGGTGCTGTGAAACACCAGACTCACGGATGGTGCCAGCCTTCCTGCCCCTCTGACTTCCCAGAAGCCTGTGTCACCTCCGATCACAAGAATGACCTGAATGGAGGTGAAAATGACAGGAAGTACATGCATGTGACAAAGGGACAGGGAGTCCCTCTGGAGTGACCAGTCCCAAGTGCCCCGAAGGCAGAATTAACAGGAAAAACATGAGGGCTCAGGAAGGGTGGGACAGCTACCTTCCTTCTCTTCCTGAGGAATGGGATTTGTCCTCCTTGGTCCCCGGAAGCAGAACTAAGAGTGATGGGCAGGAGCTACTGAGAGGGAGGCTGAGGCGGGACGTTAAGGATAACCCTGTACCAGCTAGAGCTGCCCCCAAGGTAAGACAGGATGCCCTGGCTGTCAAGGCTTTCCAGCAGGTGCTGACTATCTGTCAGGGGTTCTGTGGAGGAAACGAGGCAGTGTGTGACAAAAGGTGGTGCACAGGACGTCCTGTGTGACCTTGGAAATGCCTTGAATGTCCTTGAGCCTTGTCACCTGTAAAAGGCTGGTCCAGATGGCCCCTGAGGTCATCTTCTGGGTCTCAATCTAAGCTCTTGTGGTGATTTCTGGGTGGCCTCCCATTGCAGCCTGGCATTGTGGCTGTCTGAAGGAAAACCAGCAAGCGTACCCCCTCCACCAAACCCAAGGCAGACAGAGGGATGTAGCGTGGGCTACGATGCCTAACACCCAAGAAGGTGATGGATGCTCAGACAAGGAGGGGTTCAGCCACTGGGCACAAGTCAGAGGTCACAGAGACAGCCCCAGAAGAAGGTCTATGGAACAGCAGATGGATACTTTGGGAGGACCCCACACATGGTGGTGAGAAGAGACAGAGGGAGGGCTCTGGGGACAGATGGGGCTGAGGACACTCAGGAAGGTTGTTCAATACCACAAGTATCTATTAGTGGCCCCCTGGGCTGGGGACAAAAACACCGACCTAGGATGATCTGATTCCTACCCTGGCCACCCACAAAGGTATCTATCACACGGCAGTACGGAGACATGCAAATTGGGCAAGCTTTTAAAAAGTAAAAATTAAATTAAAACAAGCACTACCACCCTTTTTTTCTTTTGCCCCTACCCTGCCCAGGGCTTCAAGAAATCAGAGGTCTGTTCGTTCCCTTACCCCATTAGGAGAAGATAGCCTTGATGGGAAGGCACTGAAAACTTGGGTGAATGGGAAGCAGAAGTATGCTAAAAAGCAGTCCTTTGCTCCATCTGATCTGACTCTGGCCTTGCCCAAAGGGCCTGACGAGTCACAGTCTACCCTAAGTTCAAACGACCTTCCAGGTCCATGGTCTCTACACTTCTGTTGATTGTCACCCCCCATTTTCTGAGTGTTATTCTAATATCTGTATACATATTTATCTAAAAAATGACATATACATATATGCATCAGGACGTGTGCCAATGTATATACCACGGAGTATATGATAAAAGATAAAACAGAAAAGGAATGAGACAAAATCATTTTGACCCTAGGGGTAACAGTGAGCTGCTGAAGTTCATGTCTCCTAACGGAGCTCTAGGAAGATCACTTTTGTAGTACCGAGGAGGATGGAGTGGAGAGGAAAGGAGGCGAGGGCAGTGGTGAAGGCTGGAGATGTGAGGGTCTGAACAAGGGCCAGCTTGATGGAGAGTCTTTACAGACGGAGCCACAGAAGGCAAAGCTCTGGCCACTGTGTGATGTAAGTGGGGAGGGAGGACGAGGATGATGATGATGAAGGTGTGACTCTCAGAGACGGGAGGCTGGGGTAGGGATTTCTGAAGAAAAGTAGCTTTGGGGGGAATCTATGATGTAAGACTTGACCATCGATGGCTGCTCACATGGGGTGACTCATGTGTCCCACTGCTAATGAAAAGGGGGTTGGTAGGGCGCTGCTCACTTCCCAGGAATCCAGAGTACCTGGAGGAGGGTCTATCATGGCCACAGAGTAGTTTAGGGGACAGGTGTGGGAACAAGGGCCCCCATTAGGTTACAGCCATCTTGGGAGGCCCTCTATGGGAACAGAGAGGAGAGGCTGGGAGCTTGCATGGCAGGAGGGATATGGACTGGGCCAGACTTTGGGTGATAATGAAGGAAAGGACTGGATAGGTTGGAGTAGGGTGCACTGTATAGCAACCCTGATTTCTCCTTGGGGTCACACCAACTCCCCTGGAGTTACAGGGCCCCTCCCTTTGGATAAATGATGAATTCCATTTCTAGTTAATCTGGGAGTCAAATTCAGCCACAGGCTGAACTCAAGAATAGTCCTGGGAATCCTAACCCAGATCCCTAGACCCCGGCTTGGGGGGTGGGAGGAAGGTAGAAGGACGGCTACAATTAGTACCGCCACACCTGGTGCCCTCCCAGGGCCGGGTCCGAAGGCGCCCCTGAAACAAGGTCTGAGTTAGAGCAACAAAGGCGGTTGGTCTCACCGCCCCCACCCCCCAACAGCAGAACCCTCCTAAATGGGAGTCAGTGGAGCTGGGTTCAGATCTCCCTCTATGACCAGCCACCTCACTTGTCTGGGCTCCAGCTTTCTTAGCGGTAATAAGTGGTTCTAAAATCTGCCAGGGAATCTTAATCTCTATGTGTCATGGATCCCTCTGACAGTTCAGGGAAGGCTGGTTGCCTTCTCAGAACAAAATACACAGGATTACAAGGGAAACTAATTATACTGAAAAAATTGCTAGTTTAAATAAAACAAATCAAAAACAAGGTAAAAGTGTCCAAGTTAAGAACAGTGAATGAGATGGTCTCTCGGAGTCCCTGGGCCAACTCTACGTACGGGATGCTGTGAAACGTCAGGGGTACGTGCGTGCGTGTGTGTGCTGCATACACACGTACTGTCTGGCAGAATGACAGTCACTGATCTCTGGGGAGACAACTGAAATTTCAGCCGACGGCATGAATAGGTCGAATCCTGGATGGATGCCTTCAGCCCTTCCTGAATGAGAGTTTCTAGTCCTTGAGATTGTAACCTGAGATAATTTATGACCCTGAGCTTCCTGCTGGACTCCCAACAGTTTGCTACTGAAAAAGTAAAGGATTGCTCCCTACTGACTAAGGTGACTGTGTCCTCTGCGGAGGCAGCCACAGCTGCAGGGCTGCATCCCCTAGCTTCCTCCCCCACCCTCCTGGCCCAGCATCTCCAGCTGCTCCCCCAGTCCATGGAGCTGGGCTCCCTTGAGTGGTCAGGGCATGCCCACAGATCCCTTCGCAGAGTAAAGACTGAATAAGACACGCAGGGTTACAGCAGGCACCAACTACAAAATGGGAATAGTACCCCCCGATCTCACATCATTCAATCAAAATGTACTGGGCACCTACTACATACAAGGTTCTAGGTTCACTGGATTCTTGATCTAGAGCTGGAACAGACTGAACCTCAGGAAGTCAACTAGTCACCAACAACTCATTTTACTGGTAAGGTAATCAAGGCCCAGGAAAATAAAGTAACTTATCTAAGGCCACAGAGGCGGCAAACATCAGAGGCTGCAAACAGCAGAATTCGAACCCAGGTTCCCTGATTCCAGAGCTAATAATGTTCCTTCCATTGTAGCAATGAAAAATGTCAGTTTTTCTGCCCCAGTCCCTACTCTTGTGGAGCTTATGGGTCTCTAAATACAAGCGAATTTGGGGAGGGAGGGCAAAACTCCAAGAGAAACACTTTATAGATATGAAATAGAAATAAAAATGTACTAGTTCAGAATAACAGAAGGGGGTGTTAATAGCAGAGGAGGGAGGTGGGTGGGCTAACTGATTTAAACCTAAATGAGCAGTTTTAAAAGAAACAAGTGCCACTGTTTTTAAGAATAGCGGATAAGGTAACAAAGGACGCTTCGAGCTCTGGCCTCCATGGCTGAGAACGGCTCAAGCACCATTCCAACAACACCAGCCCAGCCTACTCGCTGAGGAGCCTTCCTCGCTGTGGGCAGGCTGGTCCTCAAGACCAAAGGTGCAGCCCAGTCCAATACCAGGCCCATTCTCAGAATCTCGCCAGCCTGGCTGGACTGACCCAGCCCCCCAGAACCGACGTTCTCCTGCACACCAGACCGGGCAGCAGAGGGCCAAAGCACTGCTATCACTCCCAACAACATCCACTTCTCTCACTAGTGCTCTCTCATCTGACCCTTATGAATCTTGAAAAGCAGAGAGTACAAATTTTTGTTTCCTTACAGAGAAAAAAATAGAGATTAGGCAAATGAGGAAAGCTTAAAGGATTTGCCCGAGGGAACCCTAGGATTTCAGCCCAGATTGTCCATTCCCACTCAGTACTCTTTCCACGATTTTAATTCAACTTAGCACTGACAGAGTCTATTGTGGGCCAGGCACTCTGCTACGTACTTCACCAATATTTAATTTTTAGTCATTTAATTGGATAATTTCATCATCATCATCATCACTAATATTCATATGGCACTGTGCTACACACTTTACAAATACCTTGTTTAATAATTAACAATAATGACCACAGCTAACATTTGTGTAGAGCTTAGTAGGTGCGCATTTAATGCTCACAACACCGCTGGGAAGCAGGTGCTATGATGATTAACCCCATTTTACATATGAGCGATCCGAGGCAAAGTCACTTGCCCAGGGTCACACAGCCAGCATGTATCTGGGGCTGGATCCGAACTCGGTTCTACCCACTGCACCGACTGACTGCCTGGGTGTGGCAAAACGGAGAGGAATGAATAAAGACAAAAAGGCAACCATGCAGATGCCTGGATGGGCGGCCTCATGGGCTGAATTAATCTGGACAAAGCCTGAGAGACAGCTGTTGCCGCACTCATGGAAGGAAGTGCACAGTAGGTACTACATAATTGCTTTTTTCCTCCGCTTCCTGACCCCTAATCTATCACTTTCTCCACTCAAAGAGAGAATGTGCAGTTCTCTCTCTTCAGGGAAGGTCACAAAAGCTCTGCAAGCACTATTCCCATTTCACAGATAAAGAAACGGAGGCTTCCAGGGTCAAGCAGACAGACTGCGTCAGAGCCAGAATACAAAGCCTGCTTCTCTCCTGATTCCAAGTTCAGCGCAGAGCACACCGTGGCTTAGTCACACCATGAATAATCAATCACCCCATTTCGCATCTCTGTCCTGCTTCTGGACCTCCCCCAAGGCCCACCCAGAGACTGTCTTAGATGAGCAGGGGAGGGTCTGTCCAGCTGTCTCCAGGACTCTCCATCAGGCCCAAGGACAGCAGAAATGGAGGTCAGGTGGTCTCTGCGGAGTCCTTCCCCCCTCCACAGACAGACAGAAGCCAAGCACCCACGAGAGCCTTGAGCAGAGGCGCTGGGCATCTTCCTGGCCCAACTCTGGGGAGATCTAACTCTGGCTTCTCTGCTTCCTCCCTGTGTGACCTTGGGGGTGGCACTCCATTCTCCTCTGTGAAGGGGGCTCTGGGACTACAGGGCCTTGGGGCTCCCTTCTGGGCTGGAGCAGCCAGAAGCCCCTGCTGGGGCAGTGGTGGGCCCACAGTGCTCAACAGCAACCCTACCCTGGCTTCTGCTGAAAATGAAACCTGGTTCACTGCGTATTAAAGCGTTCACTTTTCTGTGCTTTGCTTATTATGGACCCCCTAGGGTTACAAGGACAAGACTGGACAAGTGTTTGTCCTGGTTAGAGTTTTCAAGGGATGGGGCTTCGTAGGGCCCCCAGGGGGCTTCTCCGAGCTCCGGAGGCATTTTGGGCATCATGAAAGACCTGGGCTCCAGTCCCATCCAGGCCTCAATGTCCTCATCTGCAAAATGGAAGGGCCCCACCTCTAACCTAGGAGACATCATAAAGAACATGCTTTGTGAATTGGGGAGTTCGTTAGAAATGGGGAAACAGTAGGAATCTCAAGGTTGAAGCCTCCAGTGAGAAAGTGTCTGGGGCTGGGTCTCCGGCAGGCTTACCAGCAGAAGCTAGAATGGCTATCACCCCCTTGATGACCCTCTTGTACTGGCCTAATCACCTCCTATTCCTCACTGTACTGGGGCTTCCGAGGACAGGTCCCTGACTTCTCTTGGTGCCCCCGTCCCTCGGGGCTAGCACTTCCCCTCGCAAAAAGTAGGCCACAGGAGATACTTCTAGCAGTGAGGCCAGGCTTGAAATGTCCAAGGTTGTTCACAGACTATAGCAAGGCAAAGGTGCTTAGTGAATGTCCTTAACTACAGGGAGAGGGATAGGGAAACCTGGACTCCTCTCCCCTCTAACACCTGCTGTCCGTGTCTCAGAAACTCAGGGGACCATCTGAGGCCCATCTATGATTGAAAAGGGATTGTCTTCATCAAGAAGCGACCTTGTACCTATGAAATCACCCATCTGGACCACTAGAGATGGGTGAGTCACACTGGTTAGCCTTTAATTGATGAAGTGAGATGGGCAGAGCTTGGGTTGAAGCTCACCCCCACCCCGGAAAAAACCTAGCTCTGCTGCTCATTAGATTGGTGAGTTCTGGCAAATCTTTTTCCCTCTCTGGGCCTCAGTTTCCCCATCTGCAAAAAGAGAAGGCTATAACAGGATATATCTAAAAGGGTCTTCCGATTTTAAATCTGACAGACTAGTGTCAGAGCTAGGTCTACCTGTAGGGCAATGCCGACCTGCTTTGAGACAAAAATCACCAATCCAACCACCTCATTTTATTGGAGAGAATGCTGGAGACGTTAACTGACTTCCCTAAAGACAGATGGGTTAAGACTTGAACCCAGGTCCTGACTTTAAGTCTAGATCTCTTTTTACCACACCACACGAATGATTTCTGGCATTAGATCATGGAATAACTAGAGCTGAAAGGCTCTACTGGGTTAGTGCAGATTTTCCCCCCTCAGTTTCTCCCAGACACCAAATCACAGGATTAAAGGTTTGAAGGGAAAGAAACAACACATGAAATAGCCCCAGGAGGACTCATGAAAATTATATTCTCTTGGTGTGAGAGTGTGCAGACAGCAGAAAGATGCAATCACCATAACAGGCCATTCTGAACATACCCCTTGCTGCTAAGGAGCAACCAGCCCCAGGACCGTGTGTTTACAGGAAGGCAGAGCCAGGCCGGCATCAGAAGAACCCTTCCTAGTAATCAGATCACAGCCCCCCCAAGCCGAGGGCTCTGGGACCCTCAGCATTCACCCAGGCCAACACCCTCATTTTACAGGAGATTTTGGAAACTGAAGCCCAGAGCATCAAAGGGACACACATGCATATATAATAAGGAGCAATGGTAACATTTGAATTCAGGTCCTTCTGTCTCATTACCTAAGGAAGTAGAAAATAAACAAGCATTTATTAAGCACCTACTATGTGCCCGTCCAAATAACTGATTTGTTCGTTTAGAAGCAGGGGCTGAATAGCCCCACATGTGGAATGCTACTATAGAAGGAATTCTCCTCAGGTAGAGGCTGAACCAGATACCAGGTCTGAAATTTTCTTAATTCTGCACGATAACCAGCATTCCATCCAACTGGGCCAAAATGTCGGCTGCATCATGTGGGATTGAGGAGAGAGCGCCAACCTAAGGATCAGAGACCTTGCGGTCAAGGCTTGGCCCTGCCACTCAGAAGCTGTGAGATTTGGGGCACCCGACTCTTGGTTTCCTCCACTGCGAATGGGTACAACAAAATTAGCTCTGTCCCAAACGACTGGTGAGTGGCAAATGCGTCATGTATTTGAAAATGCCTTTTCAATGGCAATGAGGCAGCGTGGTGACCTGGCAACAGGAAGGACCCTCCCACACTTAACTTAGTGTCAGACCCTTATGAAGTTAGGAAGGAAAAGCGGGGGAGCCATAACACCCCTTATCTCACAGGGCTTCTCTGAGGCTCAGATGAGGTTATACTTGTAAAGAGCTTTGAAAAATCTGTTTCAGTCTAGACAGAGAAGTATGATGGATAACTGGGCAATGTCTTGCGGAAGAGATTTTTCCCTTCTCTCTGCACCCACCCTCCCCCCACACATATCAGTAATGGCCATAACAGAAAGATCATTCCTGCTGACAGAGGAATAGAATTTTGAACTCAAAACTTAAAAAAAGGTTAAATTGTTTTAACACGTAATTGGGAGGAAAATAAAATATTTAAAAAATAAAATGCTGATTGATTAAAAATGTTTTATTCTGTCCTAATACTAATTATTCTAATAATCCTATTTATTCTAGCATCTTTATTTTATTTTTAAAAACGTGTTTTGATCCCATAAAGGATCCCAAACCAAGCTCCCAGTCACCTCTTTAGGTCCCATCCTCCCTGGAGAGCGTGGAGGCTCTGGTGGATACTAGGCCAAACTGCTCTCTTTATTCATTTTATTACCTCATCTGTGAAATGGGGCTTACAGGTTTAGATCTGGAAAGGAGTAACTTAAGGTATAAATCAATACTTTACCCACCCACCTCTCGAAGTTGGCATGAGATGCAAATGAGGAAGCGTATGATAAAGGGGCTTGATAAAACACTGCTAGCTATTAGCATCAATAATATCAATCTCCCTCCCGACCCACTCCAAAAACAAAATTCATCTTCCCCTCACACCGTCACTTTGGGCATCTGATGCAGTCTCAACCCACCAAGGAAAAAGGGTGGGGTGGGGCCTCCCAGGCCCCTCTATTTAGGACGGCTTTTTAAAAGATGAATCCTCTTATGTTGTCCAAGAAGGTAATGCTTTATATAGTAGGGTGGCCATGATACTGCCCTAATGTTACAGCTTTTGTTAAATTAGATAAGAAGATAAAATCTAGGGAAAAAATGAAAGGCCCGGAAGAAAAGGGAGGGGGTTGCTGAACAAGCAGGTCTGATGGATTTCTTTTACATCTGGAAACAAAGCTTCCCATTTCTTTGGTGAAGGGAATGCCAGTTTTATTCACATACAAGCACCGAGGTCCAGCTTTGTTGCCTGCTTAAAGCGTCCATTATGGTTTTCCTTCTCTAAGATGCATGTGTTTATGGCCAAGTAAAACAGAGCAAAAACAAAATACACAGATCATTTAGTTGTGGTGGTCATTATCTTTCAGTTGAAACCTGTCACCTTTTTCTGATCTACTCAGTTTATCGAGGCATCAGAGAAATGCCAGTCTGAAGAAAGTGGCCCCAGGAATTATCTCACTGTGCAGGCACACCCTGAAATATGACTGTGAACCAAAGCTTTCTGACCATGCAGCAAGAACAAATGAAAAAAAAAAGGCGTTTGATTCATTTCCTTGTCTATTTTTTAGCATCTATAAAACCGAAGTGCAGGCATTGCATACACCCCCATGTCGGTTAAACAGCTGCAAAGTCAATGCCTTTTCTCAATTTGTGCTGAATGATTTTTTTAAAGTTATAAATCCATACAAAGAGATTTGATAAATATGCTGATCTGGTTTTGATTTCTACCTGGAAAGAGGTGTCTGAGCACGCTGGTCCACTGCACCTGCAAAATATGAATTGTTCTAGTCCTGACTGGCTGGAAAGCTTTTTCCTGAAGTCTTTCCTCTACCCTATCTTTTCCTTTATGGAAGCTACCACCCATTTCTCTGCAACCAGACAATATTCTACTGCCATTTCATTAAATCATTCCTACCCATTTTTGCTTGGGGAAGCTGTTTCAGTCCCCCAGGCTAGGTTAGTTTTTTTTGTTGTTGTTGTTGTTTTTTTTTTTTACTTCAGTCCCTCAGTTAAAACTATAGAGGGATTGAGTTAGCCCCACTGTTTGCAGACTACAGCCTCTTGTGGGAAGGTCTTCCCCTTCTTGTCCGTCCACGGCTCCAAGCATTTTGGTTTCCTTTGTTTATTTCCTATCTTCTCCATTCATCCCCACCTCATGAAGTGAACCCAGGAGAGGGTCTAAGTTGTAAAGACAACTTTTCCTTATTTTTCCTTAATTCTAAAACTTTGCCAGCAGTACAGCTATCTCCCAAATGCCCTGCCAGCTAGCGCCGCTGAGACAGGTCAGCAGCAACTGTGACTTCGGCAGTGTACCCTCCTCACCAAAGCAAGGCTGTGAATGCTTGTGCATATGCACACACATACATGCTCTGATATCTGAAGGTACCTCTTCTATCTCATCTTCCTGCTTCTTCTAGTGCATAGAAATAGATGCCACTGCTTCCTTTACTGCATGAAAACCCAGAATCTGACATTTTAACAGGGAATGTCTGGAAGGGCCTTTATTTAGAATATCAAAAGCTTAATGAAATAATATAAGAAAGTAGCAAGTTAGAGAGGAAGAGACCTTGGAGTCTAAGTTGGAATGCATGGCTGCTAACTCTCAAATTCTCCACTGTCCCTGCAATTATCACTCGTTTTCCATGACTGTATTTTATCGACAAACCCCACCCTTCTACCTCTCCCTCTGTAGGCATCCGGATACCTAGAGAAATGAGAGATCTCTATTTTGGACGATTCAAAAAGAAAGGAGCAAAATTCTTCAAGGCCATTTAGGAAGGAAAAAAAAATGAGCTGACTTTGCCGCAACTCCTGAATTTACTCCTCTCAAGTCTGAGTAATGTCACTTGTACTGTCTCGTTGATGAATAACAGTCTTCAGAGCAGTCAGGTTACTGGCTATGAACTAAGGAAGACAGATGGAGTAAAGCCTTCGTAGTCATGCACCAAAAAAAAAGAAAAAGAAAAAAGAGGAAAAGAAGGGGGAAAAAAAAAACCTAACCCTGCAAGATGTAGGGAAACTAGAAAAGGCTGGGTTTTGTAGCATTAAGAAGGCTGGGGGAATGCTGATTGGGAAAGAGGCCTTCCTCCCATTCACTTTTATGAGACAAAAGGCTTCCAGATGAATGCTGCATCGTGCCCCACCCAACCACCTCTGACTGTACTGTTCCTTATGACATTACTTAGCAGTACAAAACTGTAGTTCCTAAAATCTCCAGGCTTCCAATCTGAAAACCGGGACTAGACATCCTCCCCCAGCCCCATATATAAAGTGTGTGGCACATAACAACAGTCAGATCGACTATTTAAAGCTAGATATTTATAAGAAGCATTATTTCACAGGCATACCTCTCACCCCAAACCTAGCTCTGACAGGAAAATCTATTTTAGAGAATTACAGATGAAGACTTATAAACAAGTTTCATTTAAAGAAAAAAAACCAATTTCTTAAATGGTTTCATTTCTCTATCATGCATGGCTGGATCAAATGCTTTTTTAAAAATATGTAAAACAGGCTTTTCTCCAAATATACACTACATTATACTGTATACACATTAAAAACAGTATTTGCATACACAGAGTGGATGCCTTGATACATACACACATGGTAAAAACTTTAAAAAATATGGATTGCATAAATCAGTGGCTGATTTTAAATGTATACCATCTCAGGCAGATCTGTTTGCCTTTTCTGCGTTCCTCAGGTAGAAAAGGTTTCCTGGCTAGATGGGTTGGAATGATTTTATATACATCATGCTGTATACATAAATCCCCACACTGAGGAGAAAAGACACCACCGTCTGGAGATTATAAACCTGACCTTTGATATTAAACAGTCAAGCAAATGAATGTGTCGGAGAATACTGAGCGCATGCTTACTTGGTCACGCTACGGTAAACACGCTACTTTATGCGCTGCCCTCATGAATATGGGAAGTCTAACATTTCTTATAAACCTGGTAGGATTTCCCCCCAAATGACACCCCATCATGCACATCCGACTGTTAAAAACAAGAATCTGAGGGATTAATATTCTATGTGTGTCAAAAGATTATTAGCAATTCCAGTAGTGAAGGGGGCAAAGGAGAAGAAACAGGACGATGTTTGAGGGGTCTGTAGCATGTGGAAGTTGGTATTTGGGGAATAAGAGAAAGCAGGTGGCAAGGAACCAGAAGGATAAGATGATGAGGGGAAGAAAATATTTCCTGAGATTTATTTCCTAGAACCTGGTGTTTTTTGAATGCCTAAGAATTTTAGAAAATTCTTATAAATTACAGGTTGAAATCCCAGAGCAATAGGGAAAGGTTCTAAATGTGCATTGAGGCTCTTAGAGAATGGACTGTTCTTTGCTAAAAGGGCAGCACAGAAGGAAGCATTTAGGCTATAGAAAGATGCTAGTTGAAAGGACTGGGAAACCCCTAAAATTCAGTCCCATAAAACACTTCTGCTAATGCGACAATGACCTCTTTTCCCATATCTGAAACTGACCATGCAAGATGGTATCAACCAAGCAAGATGGTGTCAAGATGTAGGTTCTGAAGCTAATAGAGAAGCTCTTGCCCTAGGTGAACTCGGAATGCAGTTCCATGAACTTTTCATGGGAGGGAGGTACAAATATTAGCTAGTCATGGTACATTATCACAAAGAGGAAAACCTCTGCAATATGCTACTTTTACCATTCTTGGAGATAATCAATACTCCTTGTGAAATGCAGAGATGAGGACAGGCAAGGCTATCTGGTATCTGGAGATGCAGGTCAATTCAGTACCAGACCATTCCTTCCACCATCTCCCTAACCACCCTACTGGTTAGCTGCCACCACCATTTAAAACAAAATGACAAGCCTAACTAAAGATGTGTGTCTTTGTCCTTGATTCATAACATCCCAACATAACTGGGTCCTAATTTGTTTGAATGGGGTGTTATCTCCCAAGAGTACTCATTCTTCATTAGTAATTCCATCCCCCCAACCCAGCTTCTTATTGCTCCTGTGGGAAGTGTGGAGAAAAGAAGAACATGGCAGGCAAGAGGCAAGCCAGCAATGATGGAGAGTCAAGTGGTGTTCAGCAACGGTAGTACTTACTTATTGCACTGAGTTTGGATACAATCCACTGCTGCCATCACCACACCTAGGACCACGCCTGTAAGAAGCAAAGGTTTGACACTGTTAGCAGCTTGGCTAGTTTCATTTAAGTCCCCAAAAGCACCAAGTATGACTAGCAATCACTTGGCCGATGGGCCACTGTGATCAACACACAAGGTGATTGGTAGGGGATGCTGTTTCTTCTGATAGGGTCAAGAACTTAAAATGATTCTGGAAAAGGTGATAACAAATGAGATATTGAAGTACAACATCTCTTTGCTTTTCTTTTTAACCTGTAGGACAACTGTAATAGGCATGAAACATTTTCGATGAGATGCTGAGCTCCCTATTTCTGGTACATTTTGAGTCCACCTCACCTGCAGAATCAAGAGTCCCAATTTTTCATGGTAGTTGGGGTGGGGTGGGGAGAGTGGAAAAAGACTTTTTATTAAAAAAAAAAAACTTCCTTAAGCCTTTCCTCAAATTATTTAAAAATTACATACATGTATATATATGTGCAGTAAGAGGTATTCACCAATATATTTGAGATAAATACTTTACCTCATTGAATTAGAAAAAAAGCAGCAACTTTTCATAAGGTAGTCCTTCAAAAGGGTAGAAAAGAAAAATATAACTAAAATTCAGCGCCTTCCAGGATACTGAAACCTAACTCTACTGCACCAGCCCCTTATGAGCTGCTGAGTAAAGTTTTCTTGCAAAACACGTAAAACCTGACCTGCCTGTATGTGTGCAAAAGGTGTGTCCTTGGAGACTGACCTAAAGGAGAACAAGGCAGCCTCCACCCATTCTGTCTAAATCTTCTGCATTAAGGAAAAAAAAAAAGCAAAAAAGGACTCCAGCTAAAAGGTCTATGAGTCCATATCATCTCCAATGATTTTAATTAAAAGAATTTTTTTTTTTTGATCTCTGCCGTTGTTGGCTAAAAGCAGCCTGTTTATTCATCCTGACCATTCACTCCTTTCCCTAGAGGTGGGCGTTCTGGAATGTCCCAGCATGCAGGACTGCATGCCCATTTACCCCAGGACTCAAGGGCTGCAGCAGCTCTCGAACCTTCCTTCCCAGCCATTACTGTGCAAGCAGACAAAGCTGGTTAGACACAGAAATCATGCCCATGAAGGGGGCGGGTGGAAGCCTCCCAAAGGCATCCATCTGAGTGTGGATGGCACGGAACTGCTCACCACCGTGGACCATGACCATCCATGCTGAGAAAAGATCTAGTTTGAAGGAGATCTGCTTGTAAGGGTTTTGCTTTTCACTGCGCAGAGAATTTCAAAACGTTTTCAGAGTTGAGGGCTGTGGGAGAGGAGGAGGAGGTAATTTTTTTTTTTTAATACTTTAAAGGGAAGGGCAAGATAAAGGAGAGGAAGAGGAAGGCAGACAGGGCTTGCCATTTTGACCGAGGGAGGATATAAGCAATTGTCAAGAGAAATTCCACAGTCCAGGTGTGGCTTAACTCAAGGCACTGTTGACCGATCATCATCCTCACATGTGGGTAATTTGAATGAATTGATTAATTGATATAACTGATGTTGAGAAAGGAGCACAATTTTTTCCCTTAAAAAAAACTTTAAAAAAAGGAATGGCAAAAATCAAGTAAGATGACTTTTTAACAAAAGGTGTCCTAGAATTTGATCAGAAAGACCGATGGTGTAGTCTCCAGCCAAAAGAGACTGGTAATAAGCAGAATATCTATTGCTCCCTTCTTTAGGACAGCTGGGGAAAAAAAAATCCCCTTTCCCCCTTAAGTATGGTTTCATTCCCACACATATATCCTATTACGGTCGTCCTGCAGGCATTCATGACTCTATGGATTTATCTGGTGGTTCTGTGATATGGCTCCAAGAGAAAAAGATGGAGAAAAAGAACATCATTCTACTGGTGATCTATCGCAAATGTGTATTTCTTTTAACACTGACAAGATGCCAGCCATGTTCATATTTCCTTTCTGAAAGTCAGCCCTAAAACAAGGAAGATTTTTGTTTTTTATATAAACTGTGGATCTCTACTACAAGGAGTTTTCTTTCACTATTTGTCCCTCATATCTTACAGCAGCAACATCTAAACTTGGAAGAAACAAGCTCCATGCGATTTTCCCTAGACAAATGAACCCTGGAAAGTGAAATGGCTTTTGTATTGTAGTGACTGGTCAAGTTATACCATGCGTCCCTCTATAGGGCTACTGGCAGACTGAGAGCCCTTACTGTTCAACATCGATATTCTCAAAAGTGTTAGTTATTATTTAAATAAACCTGCTATTTAAGCCTCCCACTGCACCACTGCATGTGTCTAATTCCTCTCCTTTGCCTTCTGCCTTCCATGCAGATGTAAGGCAACAGGGTGGGGCCATCTGAACTTCAGCCGCAACCAGCAAAACTCAATTATCAGCCCCATATTTCTTTTTTTCCATTTCCCCTTCTAAATACCTTTGAAATCATCCTGCTGTTCCAGAGGCACTGTAACTAATTTTAGGAGATAAATTAGAATCTTTGTGAGGAGCCAAATCCTGGGAGTGTGCATGTATGATGAGCAGGTAGCTAGCTGAAGGTGACATGTTCATATGTTTGGTGGAAACCATTGGGGGTGGAAAGGATGAAAAGACAGCGTCCTTGAAAAGGAATAAGTAGCTTTTTACAGACACCAAGTGCTCTCTGAACCTGTAGCTAAGGGTCCACCATCCAAGCCATGCTTGTCTTCTGTTAGGTCAAGAAGACTGTATATCTGTTTAGCCAGGACAACCCTGCCCAGAGCAGACCAGTACTCGAAGCCTGCTTCTGTCACACCCATTTTTTGCTAATCCTGGCTCTCATAATTTTCTTAATCACCTTTTCCAGTTTATCAGCCAACTTCAAGGTTGTGAGTTGAAGAGGCTGCAAGAGTAGCTGATCAGAAATAGCCAAAAACCCAAAATCCCTCTGACCAAAGAGGACTCCAGCTTCAGTGGGAAATGATCAAGCATGCCCTTCTTTTACTCAGAGTGCAATCCCTGTAGGTCTTATTTCTTCTTCTACTGACAACTCCTGTTTCTTTTTCTCCTCAGTCTGCATTTGATTAGCTTGCCACTGCCTTCTGAGGCATATGACAAATCAAACTGGCCTTCCCTAGACTCATTCAAGGAAGATAGTCTCTATTTTTTAGGACTCCTTTTTCCATTTAGCTTACACTGTTGGATACACACACACACACACACACACACATAATGCTATGAAAAGATTTTGGGGGGCAGGGTGGGGGGAGGACAATAGGTTAAAATAGACAAAAACAACTTAATAACATTAAAAAAAAAAGTAGGAAAGCTGATCCACTCCCTACAAAAACAAGGGTACAATCTGGAGACAATTAATATTCCAAAACCTGAGTCAAAATTTTACTTTTGAAAGCACCATGCCACAATAATGGATATTTTCTACTATGTCAAACTTTCCAGATAAATAAGCAAAATTATCCTGCTGGGTCTTTCTATGATTCAGCACTTTCCCATAATGAGTCCAGCAGGAGTTCGAGGGGGAGGGAGCCGTTTTCTGTGGCTTCTTTGGGGGTGTATGTGGGTGTGTGGGTGGGGTGTGTGTTTAACTGCATACTTTTCACTGAGCTATCTGCATTCCTGCTGCTATGAAGGGACCTCCTGGCATCCAAGGCTGTTGCTTTTGGGGAAGGGGCTCTGTGACCGTCGACTAGAAGGGCAGTCTCTCTCCCCAACACTGAAGAGGATGGCTCGTAAGAGGTGGGGGGGGGGAGGTTACCTCCACCCCTACCCCCATGCAAAGAAACCAGAGTGGCACACGCGTGCACACATACATACACACACAAACGCACACACACAAACACTATCAGAGAAACACGATAGATTCCGAGGCTTTTAAGATCTAGCGAGCTCTGGAAGATGGACGGAGATCATCGATCCCCCACCCCCCTTTTTACCGTGGAGGAAACTTCAAATCCGCGCAGCAGAGGTACACGCCCAAAGAGCTCGGCGTAAGGCACCGGTGTCAAGGAGCCTACCTAGGGCATTCTCAGCGGAGCCCTGCTCCCGATCTCGCCTGCTACAAAGTAGCATCGCGGTGACCGCCCAGACAGGAGGGCGTGGGAACTGGGCAGCAACACCCAGCCGGGCTCTCACGCTCTCTGCTCCCAAACTTAGCACTGCGGTGCGGTCTGCGTTCGCCCGACCCACGGAGGGAGAGCCGTGGGCGGGGTGGGATGCACCGGGGAAGCCCGCGCCCCACCCGCCCCCACGCGGGCGGCCGCCCCGGGCTCACTCACCTGGAGCACGGGCGGTCTCCTCGCGGCGGGGGGCAGCGGCCGAGGACCCCTCGCCCCGGCTGGCTGGCGCGCGCGCAGGAGGCACCAGCAGAATGGAGAGGCTGGCCGGGGAGGAGGGGAGGGGGCGGCGGGGAGGCGGGCGCGTCCTCAGCATCCTCAGCATCCTCGGCATCCGCGGCATCCTCGGCATCCTCAGCCTCCATCCCCGGCTGCAGCCCGGCCGCGGCCAGGACACGAGCTGCACAGAGCCGGCCCCGCGCGGGCGGGGGACTTTGTAACCGAGCAGGCAGTACCATCGCCCCCCGGACTCGCGGGGGGGGCGGAGGCCGGGGGGGGGGGGCGGGAGGCCCGGCGCGGCTGGCGGTCAGGTGACGGCGGACCACCCTCCGCTGCGGAGGAGGGTGGTTCCTGCCCGAGAGGAGCCTCCCCCAGCCCACCCCCCCGGCGCGCTCTGATTGGAACTCCCGCATCATTAACATGCGAGAACCCGAGCCGGGGCTGGGCACGTGACGCGCGGGCTCCCCCAGCCCCGGGTGGATTCCGGCTCGCGGATTCCCAGCCCGCCCCGCCCCCTCCCCTCCTCCAGGTACCCCCTCCCCGGCCGGCTCCCCACCTTCTTGGAAAGCAGGAAGGGCATTATCCTGCGGCGCGCGCTAGGGGAACTCGCGCGCACGTCGGAGGGGCGGAGGCGCGGTCTGGGGGTGCGGGGCTGCAGCGTGCTGCGCCGGCGGGGGCGTGCTCCCCCGGGCCGGCCTGGCCCCTGCCCCGCGCCGCCCCCGCCCGTCCCTGGTTTCGTTTTTATGAATGCTGGTCCCGTTTCTTTTCCCGATAAAGGCACTGCAGTGCAAGCACTCGGCCGGCTTAGCGCAGGGGGAAGGCAAGCCCCCCCCCATCTCTCTGGGCCAGGACACAGGAGGAGGAAGCTATAGCCAGCCCCTTCTCCCCGCCCCCGCCCTCCCTCCTCCGGGAAGCCCGGGCGGGGATGGAGGCGGGGATGGGGGGGGGGGTGTTCTCTGTAGGGCGGATTCGGTCCCGATCCTTTGTGAGGGCAAACAGTCATAAAGGTCAAATTAAAACAATTAAAGCTAGTGGGGCGAGAAGGGACACACTGAAAAGGTTGAGTGGGACTGAGCTATTAATCATCCATAAAGATAATTGCTTTGCCTGTCAGAAGGAAATATAGCTGTGACAAGCGCCGCTGGGACTTGGACATTCTAAACCTGAATTCGAATGGCGAAGAAGCATGCCTAAAGGAGCCAGGCGGTCCGCGGGTCCCCCTTCTTCCTCCAGCTCTGGGCATTGGAAAACCGAGGGGAGAAGTTTGGAAAAAAGTGCAGCCTTCCCAGTTCTCTGTAGGCATCCCTAAGTGAAGTCACCAACATCATAAAATAAATGTATGTGCGTGTGTGTGTGTGTGTGATTAAAGTCCGATCTGGAAAGAAGGTCTATTCACTACTTCTTTCAAACTTGCTTTAAGGGGATCATAGACTACACTAAGGTTCTGGAACTTTTCTAAGGGATTTGGCACCAGAGGATTTTAGAAATGTTCGTCCTTCCCCACCTCTCCCTCCATCCTCACCCACCCTCGGAGTAAGACACCTGAACGCTGGTTAGTCTGGAACATCAGCTGCCCTGGTGGACAGGGACAGACTCATCTCCACTCGAGCCAAACGCAGTAAAATGCTCTTCACTCCCACTATCGGGATTTTTGCAAACCCGAATATCGACTCAAATAACTGGAACAGGAAAGGGACTCTCCGTCTTTTCCCACAGACCCCTGCTTAAGAGACTAAAAAAAAAATCTTATTGAAAACAAAAGATCCTAACCTTTCTCCCAGTTTCCACAAATATTCCGGCAAAGGAACTCTTAAGGGACTTGTAGTCAAAAAATAGGATGAATTCAAAAATGCAGGCAACCCCCACTTTCCTCTCGGTACCTTCGCCCAGAGCTGGGTTGGGCTTCTGGAATACGATTTACACACTCCAGGGTACGCAGCCTCCGCTTTCCTCCTCCGGATCCCCAGCAGCCCTGCCTGGTGCATGCAGGGAACAATCATGTAGTAAGGGCCTACTATGTGCCAAGCACTGCTAGAGGCGCTGGGGATAGCGAGCTAAAAGTACATGGGGTGGCAGGGATGAAAAAAAAAGCATATTGAAGACATGTTGGAATTTTCTTTTGAATGAGGGAATCTAGTGGTCAATATCGATCACACCAGAGGGGAATGAGCGTTAGAAATTGGAAGTAGGGCTAGAAAACAGAATGAAAAGCATAGTCTTCAAAATTTAAAAAGTCATTTATCACGTTTGAGTTTCTGGACCGTGCCTGTAAGCCGTCCCAAAGACGTGCGATTCCTGTTTGCAATGGCTAGGGAAAGATTTACAGGATTTGCTGCACTTGTTGCAAGGTGGGCGAAAGAACAACTAGACCAAGCGGTGAGGCTCAAAGTCCTCAGCTGTAATCCATATGCTGAGTGTGGAAGGACAGACAAAAGCGAACACACGCGCGCGCACACGCCCACGCGCGCCTGCACACGAAAGGAAGGAAAGGCAATTGTATTCGGACAGCAGTGCAGGGCTCAGCATCCCTTGTTTGCTAGAAACCCTCGTGGCGGGCTCTGGGAAGTAGGCAGAGAGCTGAACTGAGCTGACAGCACTTTGTTACAAAGCTTCTCCCAGTTAAATACAAACAAAGTATCAAAGGACTAGCGGGCCTTGGTGGTCATCTTGAGCTCAGCGCCTGGTGAATCAGGGAATTTCTAGACTCCTTGGGGTTGCTCTCATGATTCCTCGCCAGGCCAGTATCCCCTTCTCAGGGCTCTTCACTAAACAACTTCAGACCTCGACTTTGGAGGCATCCCGGAGGTCAGATTTCTTTTTCCTGGGGTGCGGTGGGGCTGAGCTAGGGGCGTGACTGGGGTTTGCACAAGTCCCTGGGATAGACAGGCGAAACTTCGAGATGTCCCTTCCAGCGATGGTACTGGGAAGATGCTTTTTGAACAGTGACTTTTGAGGAAATGAAGGTCACACCTCAAAGGTGGGTGATGTGTATACGCTTTGTAGGGGAGGGGACCCCAGGTTCGTGCCTGGCACCCCAGATTCCAGGACGCCCCTATTTTGCTGAGCTCCCTTTTCTCTAAATCAGTCATGAGTCGTTGGATCCCTCCACCCCTTAGCTTAGTGCACCCTCAGCCGGCAGATCGAGCCCCGCCCCTTTTATCCTCAAAGCCTAGGGAAATAGTCTGGGAGTGGGTATTTCTCTTTTAGAGGCAAATAAACCCAGATTTGACAAGAGGACGAGGTTCTACCCCACGATCCATAGCCAGCACTTGCACCAGTAAATAATCCTTTAATCTTTGCTGTATGTCTATGCCTGGCACGCTGTAGTCGAATTTATTAAAATGCTTGTTGCTGCGTGTGTGTGTGTGTGTGTGTGTGTGTGTGTGTGTGTGTGTGTGTGGCGGGGGCGGGGGGAGAGCTTCGTAAGATTATTTCTAGACCGTTTCTTTCCCGGGGGTTATTGACTTGGTGCTGATGGAAGCTTCAAGAATGCTGGGTGAGGTCAGGAATGCAAACACACCCGCAGCTTTCCAGCTGTGCCGGTTGCCCCTTTGGAACAGAACTGCCCATATTCAGGTTGCTCAGTGCCCTGCAAGGAAAGAAGAGGAAGGGGCTAGAAACTGTCCCGAGCTCTCGTGGCAGGGGAGGGCAGAAGGATGCCAGAGAGACTAGAGAGAAGCTCTCTGAGCTGGTTTAAACCAGAAAAAAAAATCATTTCGCACCTCCTCCCCTTTCCCTCCCCTCCCCCTAGCTCCCCTCTCTCCCTCTCCCCCCCTTTCACAGGTTAACGTTTGCAGAGCAGCATCACCATTGGGCCGTAACTTGTGCAGGGTGGCGGCGTGCCTCGCGCAGGCCCCTCCCTCCTCCTCCTCTCCCCCTTCTTCCTCCTCCCGCGGCTCCCCTCGCCTGCCGCACAACCCAGCCCACCCCCATCCTGCGCCAGACTCCCGCTGCAGCAGCCCGGGCCCCTCCCCTCGGGCCGCCGCCCACCTTGCCTTGGTCCCTCGGCCACGCCCTGGAGACACCGGGCGGCCTCACGGTCGCCCTCCTTGGCGCTGGGGTCTCGAAGGCCAGGGGAGATCCTTCAGTGAATGCGGACCAGGATCTGCTCTGGGTGCTCCGAATGCCTCGGCTTGACTCCGGGCTCTATAGAGCGCACCCCTTTACCCCAGTGCACCCTATTCCCCAGGACGCGGCCGGGCGTCCACCCTGGCCTGGTCTGGCCTGCTGGGCTGTGGCTGGGCTTGCTGGGATCAGTCTCTCCCCACTCTTTGTGCTCCCCCCATCTCACCCCCGGCTATCCCCTGTCTGTCAGGGTGACACCCCCTCCCGATCCTCTCCCCCACCCCGCTGAAAGTCGCTGCGGTTGAGGGCGACGGCGGAGGCTGCCATGCTTGACCCGCGCCGGAGCAGCCGGCGGGTGTCCGGACTTGGGGCCCGAGCCATGACTGGGGGCAGGGAGGGAGGGAAGAAGGGGGAAGCTGCGGTGGGGCGACAGCTGCGGGCCTCCTCCCAGCCAGAAGAGTGGGATCTCTCTCCCCTGTTTCCTGGAGCCTAGGAGAGAGCGGAGCCAGGGGGAGGGAGAGAGTCCTGGGGCGCAGAGTTTGGTCGCCGAAGGCAGAGCGGACTATGCGCTTCGCTGCCTGCTGAGCCTGTCGCTCTGGTTTCTCCAAGCACGCTTGCAGATGTGTGTGTGTGTGTGTGTGTGTGTGTGTGTGTGTGTGTGTGTGTGTGTGTGGAGACGATCTGTAGGTATGCAGGCATAACCCCCCTCCCCCCGCGCCACCTACCCCTCCCTTTGGAGATTCCTCCCCCAATCCCCCACATTGGCTCTTCTGCAGTAAGGAGTCTCCTTTCTCCCCTCTTTCCCTCCCTCCTTCCCTGTCTCTCCTCCCTTCTATTACCCATCCCTCTTCTAGGGGGATGAGACAGGGTGCGTTGCAGAAACACCCCAATTTGTGATAAATCAGATGTTTCATTGGAGGGAGGTGGTGGCTTTTCGCGGGTCTCCCACTTTGGGCTGCGGCTGGACCGTTTCGCTCAAGGTCGCGGGACAGCCCCGCGTCTGTCTGTCCTCCGCAGCTCATCGGCAGCATTTTCCTACCATACCCTTTTTATGGCTTTCCCGAGAGATCCTTCATCAAAACTGCCACTTTCTCGGGCCAGTCGCAGGCTCCTTTTACCGGCTCCCTTTTGACTTCAGTACACACCTGAGACTCCGTTTATAGCTGACCTCCCCCCACCCCACTGGGCATTTGTCAGTGCCCAAGCGCTCAACTGAAAGCAAGGTGAGAGGAGAGGAGTGCGGGTGATGAGCTGTTAGAGCTACTTAACGTTAAGTGCTAACAGCCCATTGGGGAGGTCGAAACTAAGGCTTGGAAAACCTAAGGGAAACACTTTTCCTTCTTTTTCTTTTTTTCTTCCCCCTCCCCACCCCCCTTAAGAGAGAGTTTGATGAAGTGTCTGTTAACATTTTGGGACCTGATAATTACTGGCAATTAACAAGACTAAAAATCAGGTTCTCCAATAAAACAGTTATGGTTTTAAGCCACTTCGATGATTTGCTGCTACGATAAAAGGTCCACGTTTAACAATTGCCAGTTGTTCACTCTCTGGGTTTGATTCCCCACGCAGAACCGTCTACGTCTAGAATGGGGAATCTTGGTTCTTTCAGGAGTTCCCCTACGTGGAATGCAGGATATTTCCTCCCACCATTAAACAACACAAGTGGGGGGAAAAAGGCATTTGTATTATGTGGCATCTCAGTGATTCCTGGCAAGAAACTGCATCGTCACATCCCTTGGCTCTTTCTAGAGTAACAGAAGATGCTGTTGGGGGACAGTCACCGGCAGCCTTGACAAGGGCTTTTCCATGGAGGCTCTGAGAAAGTCAGCACTCTGACTTAACTTTGCTCACTTCCGTCAGTCACTCAGTCAACAAAAACCTACTATGTGCCAAAGCCAAGATGAAAGTGTTCCTGGCTCAGAGGATTTCAGTGCAATAGAACATCCCCTCCCTCCAGTACAAGGAACAGATTTTACATTTTAAAGCAAACAGAACAAAAAATAAAATTCTTCATCTCGGGATATAGAGGGGTATGGGGAGGGGGAGAAGCTAGGAGGAGCAACTTTATATCTACCTTTTTTTTTTTTGTCTACTGGAGACTTTTTTTTTAGCTGACACCCAAGGTTTGGATAAGGCTACAGTAAAAACTGCAACATGTTCATTGTAATGTGTTTACTTTTTTAAGAGGTCCTAGGGTCACTGCCCTAGTGAGAGTCCCATGGGCTCTCACACCACCCAGGTAAATTTCTCTTATTGTTTACCTCGGGCTCCAGAATTACTGGCTCAGAGAATCGGAAATCTAGAGCTAGGAGGAATGTGGAAGGCTGTGTAGTCCATCCCCCTCATTTATAGCCAAAGAAGGATATATCAAAACCTTAGAAAGGATAAATGACTTGTTTATACTTACACAGGTAATACTCATTAAGGGTAAGGTTTGAACATAGCTCCTTCCTGCCTTCCTGCCAGTCAGAGCCTATATTCCAACCAGCCCCCTTCAGCTGCTTTCCTTCTTTCTCTAGGATCTTGCAGTGATCTGTTTCATTCACTTTTAATCTCTTCTTCCAAGGCCTCCTCCATCCATTGTGGGACCCTATTCCGCTGTTGTTCCTTCTCTCTCGTCGTGCTCCTCAACATCTTGAAAATGTAGCCTGTGTGCAGCACTTCCCCTTCCTCACGGCCCCTGGACATCTAGATTCCTTCCCACTACTCCACTAAAGCCGGGTTTCTGCAAGTTTCCTTCCTCCTCTCCAGACCTCTCAATAGCTTGATGCTACTAACCTTGTCTTTTAACCACATACTTTCTCCCCTGCTTGGCTTCAGGGGCATTATGGTTATCACCCACTCTCTTTAACCAATTCTCTTCATCCTGGAAATCTATAATTCTATTACACTATGGTCTCTCTGGTCCCCAGTTTCTTCCTGTTGGTCAGTCAATCAACAACATTAAATGTGCCAGGCTCTGTCCTAACACTCAGACAGCCAAACATTCCCCACCATCAAGAACTTGCATGTTGATGGGGGAAAGCAGCTCTAAATATTTAGGAACATATAAAAAACAAACGGGGGAAGGTGCTGGCATCTGGGGAGGAGGAGGGACTCCAAAAGGTGCAGGAGATGAAATTTGAACTGAGTCTTGAAAGAAACCAGAAAGACTAAGAGGTGGAGGTAAGTGTTGCAGGGGGAGACTGTCGGTGCTAAGGCAGGGGAAGGGGAGATGGGTGAGGAAGTCAATGTTGTTGGGCTGTTGGAAGGGGCCAGGCTATAAAGAGTTCTAAATGATACATGGAGGAATTGATATTTGATTGCAGAGGTAATAGGGAACCAGTGTAGTTTAATGAGCAGAGAAGGCAACATGACTGGACCCATACTTCAGAAAAATCACCTTGGCAGCTGAATGGGGATGGATGGGAGTGGGGGGAAACTGAGGCAGGGAGACCAACCAGAAGCTATTGAAACAGTCCAGGGAAGAGGTGATGAGAGTCTGTACTAGAGTAATAATAGCATTGTGAGTGTGTGTGTATACATACACACATATGTATATATGTATGTATATGATATAAACATAAAAAGAACAAAATTTGCCAATGAATCGGATATGTAAGATGAGAGATATTGAGGGATTATAAATAATGCCAAGGTTGGGAGCCCAGATGATTAAGAGGATGGTGGTTTCCTCCACAATAATAGAGGGGAGGAGTAAAAAAAAATTTGGGGGTAAAAATAATGATCTCTATTTTGGACATACTGAGTTGGTGATGCCTATGGGACATCCAGTTTGAGTTGTCTATAGGCCATCTAGTTAGGGTGCTCAGAGGTTGAGTTGGTTGTTCAAGAGTGAGAAGGAAAAGAACAGAAAAAGAGACCCAGGACAAAACCTTGGGGGAATCCCCCAGTAGGTAAGACGTTTATGAAGATCCAGGAAAAAAAAGACATAGGAGAAGTGGTCAGATGAATGGAGGAAAACCAGGAAAACCTGTAGAGGAAAGGGGCTGTCCAGGAGAAGCAGGGTCAAATGCTATTGGGAGGTCATGGAGGATCAGCATTGAGATTTGGCAATTAAGGTTATCAGTGGTAGCTTGGGGGGGTAGATTTGGTGACCTCAGATGTTCCTTCCTGCTCTAAATCTGTGACCCTATGAATGAATGAATGAATGAATAAACGAATGAATGACTGAATGGGAAGGAAAAAGATAGCACAGAATAATAGCTAGCGTTTATAAGGTACATTGTGGTTTGAAGGTCACTTTACAAATATCCTGTTCGGTTCTCACAACAATGCTGAGAAGTAGATTCATTATTACTTCTGTTTCATAGATGTAGAAAGTGAGACAGATCGCAGTTTAAATGACTTGCCCAAGGTCACATAGCAAGCAGGTTTTGAACCTAGGTTTCCTGACTCCACGTGCAGTAGCTCTATCCACTGAACCATCTCCCCTCACCGGAGGCTTCTAAATCTGCCCCTTTATTGTTCCTTCCCTCCCCCTTTCTTAACTTCATAGAAAATATCACATACAATCTCCTCCCTGCCCCCAAAGCCATGGGATGCTGCAAAATTGTGTTCATCTTAAGACTTATTCATTAATTTTCTGAAAACCAAAGCTCACTGGCATGTTTTCCATAGGCTGATCTTAGCTTAAATGATTTTTTTTGCTTGCAAAAAATGGGTTTCCCATCTGACCTATTTCCAAGACTTTGGGGCCCAATCAACGTCCTGTTTAGATTTAGAGTATGAATTTGTGGGGTGGTGATTTAAAAAAAATGACTCAACTCAAAACTGGATGGCAAACCTTCCAACTTTGCCATATAATTAGTCCCTAATGAGCAGGATGTGTTAATGAGCAGTCCTTAATGAGCAGGGAGGCAGCACATAGTCAAGTGGAAACTGTACAGACTTGGAAATTAGGAGTCAGAGCCTTGATTCACTGAACAGTTATGGAGGGCCTACTATGTGCCAAGCAGTGGGCTTGTCAGTCAACTATGAGGCAGGCCACTGCCCACCTCAACTTCTTCGTTGGGTGCCTAGAGGGTGCATAGAGCACTGCGCCTAGAATCAGGAAAATTTGAGTTCAAATCCAGCTTCAGACACCTACCAGCTGTATGGCCCTGTGCATACCTCTTTACCTCAGTCTACCTCAGTTTTCTCATCTGTGAAATGGGGATGATCCCAGCACCTTCCTCCCAGGGTTGTTGTGAGACCCAAATGAAATAATAATTGTAAAGTGCTTGCTTGCTATAGTTCTTGGCACACAGTCGATGCTGTATAAATGCTTATTCCCTTTTCTACCCCTTCTTCTTGGCATGACCTTTCCTCCTTTCTATCTTACAAAGCACTTTGTCATTTCCTCATCACACTTTTATTGATATAAAGGAAAAACACAGTGTCTCTGGAGTCAGAGGCCTCAGGATCAGATCATGTCTGTGATACTTGTCAGTCATTATTTCAGACAAGTCACTATTCTCTGGGCCTCAGTTTATTTATCAGTAAAATAAGGGTGAAGGAAAGCTAGTGATAGACTAGATGCCCATCTGACTCTGAGTCTATGATCTTGTGACATTAAACATGAATATTGATTGCAACATTTCAGAGATTCCTAAATAAGATTCCTAATCACTCAGAAGAGTTTGACTTAACTATCCACACAGGAAAAACCAAGTGGATGAAGAATGTCCATTGTCCAAACTATGCCACATAATTAGATAGACAACCTAGTTAGCTTGTCTATAAGTATGTATAAATACATGCACATTATATGCATATCTCTATATATATCCATCAGTATATATTATATATGCTTTATGTATATATATATATGATTACATTTCATACTTTCCATTTCAGATTTTATATGTATGTATTAAACAGGGGATGAGGTGGTCACATAGGTAGAGTGAGAGATGGACAGTCAGAGATTAGGCAGAAGGCACCTGCCCATTGGGTGGGGCCCTGTGGCAAATACATGGGAAAATACGGACAAAATTCACCTAGGACAGGCATGAATGAGCATTGTTGAAGAGAATTTCACCTAGATGGGACCACAGATCTCCTCCAGTGCTGTAAGATAATCCTTTGTTAATTGTCACATGCTCACACCGGACTTTAAACTCCACAAGGGCAGGAATCATGTCTAATCTCATCCTTGTGTCTCTCCCAGTGGCTGATGTGGGCATCTGTATGGCATTGTATGAATGTATGGCATTGAATGAAGTCTGTTGAGTTGAAATGAACTGAATTGAAATCCAATTTACTATCCATTAGGGGGACTGTGGCAACTTACTTAATCACCAACCTGTGTATCTGTTTCTCTACATGTCAGAAGAAAAAAATGACATTGCTCTCTTGGAAACCTAAAAAGGAAGATGACCTTAGACATTCATCATATTTGTTATTATTTTTGCTGAATTCCTGTCATAACTTCTTGGATTAAAAATAGAATACATCATTATCCGTTGGCTGTAGCATAGAACTTGCTGAAATTTCAGAGACTCATTGGATTCTCCTCTATGGTCCTCAGTTCTCTGAACCTGAAGAGCTCAGTGGGACATTACCAGACCCAGGAAACCAGGAGCATCAGGGCCTGGGACGTGTCTTCTGTCAACGAACCAAGTGAAGTCATTGGGAAGCCTCCCAGATATTAGAAGTGGTCCCAAGGACCTGCAGGAGTACCTGGCATTGCACAATAGCTGTGTTCCTGGAAAAGAGAAGCAACAATTGAATTAGGGAGGAACTGGATCATTTTAAATACTCCAGGGGAACAGGCTATTAAAAGGAGGCCTGTGGGGGATGTCTTTTGTACATTGGAAAATTCTTTCTTGTAAAGTAAATAATTGTCCCTGAATTTGTCTGTTTTGAAGGCTAAGGTTTTTGTTCATTGGGTTTTCATCTAATGAAACATATTTATTTTTTTAAACCATAGAATAGTTTTTTCTTCTGAAATATAGAGCACTTTGGAGATTTATTTTAAAGAAGAAAGGACCATTCTAGATAGAATGAGCAGGTGTGTGTCAGTGTAGGTGAGACAGTCATTGCATTCCGCATGTAGAAATAAGTGTCAAGGTTTTATGGCCCCTTCTGAATAGGAAGCCCACTGTGAGTAAGGAGAGAATCTTAGGCACATTTTTAAAAGATTCCTTTCAATGCCCAGGACATTATTACCATGTGACTATGCTACTCCTCTGCTCAGTATTCTTCACTGGCTCCCTATGGGTAATCAGATCAAGTGCAGCCTCTTTTGTTAGGTACTTAAACCATTTAGAAATAAGTCCCAACTTTCCTTGCAAAGTTTATTTTATATTCCCCCCTTTTATATTTTATATCCCCCCTTCATGCACTTTGTAGACTGGCCAGATTGTCCTTCGAAGCCATTCCTCATCATGGACATCTCCATCTTCTGTCTCTGTGCCTTTGTAGAAGCTAGTCCCCAAACTGGGAACTGTACTCCATCCTCAACCTTGACTCCTAGGATTCCTTGTTTAAGTCTTTCATGACCCACTCCCTCAGTTTTGTTTTACCTGGAACTACTTAATAAGGACTTGTTGAGTCAAGTCAAGACCAGGGGGGGTTATTCTCCATCTATCCATCTATCTACCCATCAATCCATCTATCCACCATCAGTTCATGTATCTATCCATCCATCCATCCATCTGTCCATGTATCCATCTATCAACCATCCATCCACCCATCAATTCATATATCCATCTACCTATCCATCCACCCACCTACCCATCCATCCATTTAACAATCCATTAACTGATTCACACTTCTAAATACTCCTATGTTACAGGCACTATACTAGGCACTGGGGATACAAAGGTAAAAACGAAAATAATCCATTTGTAAGAATTTCAGTTCTGTCATGGGAAGACACATGTACATAGAAAAATAATTGCCACGTAAAGATGAGATGATTTCAGGTGTGGGGAGGGCTGACACGGGGGCATTGGCTAAGTTCTCTTGAGGGAGGTGAGGTGTGAGCTGAACCCAGAGGGAAATAGGAATTCTAAGAGGTAGTGGTGAGAAGGGAGAGTGTTCTAGGCCTGGGGACAGCCTATGCTAAGGCAGGGAGATGAAACAACGATGAGGAATTGAATGTAGATGAGTCAGGTGAGCCGGGAAAATTAGACTGGAACCAGATTGGGAAGGCCTCTCAATGCCAGAGGAGATAAATTCCAGGCAAGAGGGAATGCTAAGTTTTTATGTAAAATCAGGACCCTATCCACCTCACCAGATTTTATGTTGCAACATCCATTCCCCTCCTGGTCTTTCTGTTTTTCTGGTCTTTACTACCATGATGCCTCAAGGGCTATCTTCCTTTGAAAATTTCTTCAGAACCTGGGACCTCCTCACCCCTGCAGTCTTCTTACCCTGAAAAATCCCTCCTTCATGCCAGCCCCATTGATGACTTCCTATTTGGACCTCCATTTTGGGAAGGAGACCAGACCAGCCAAGCTTTGTTCCCCTCCCCATTTTGCTTCTGCCTCTCTCGACTTCAGCACCATTCCCCTGTGCAGATATCTGTCCTCCTGCCTACTTTTCAGGTCCCATTAGGGGCCAGCCCTTGATGGCAGGGATTGATTTTTTAAAAGACCTGTCTACCTAATCTATCTATCTGTATGTATATACACATAAGGATTTAGAGGTCATTTAGTCCAACTGAGACCTGAATAAGTATCCTTTCTGTGTCATGTTCATCAGGTGGTTATCCAGCCTCTGCCTGAAACTGTTCAGTAAGGGGAAACCCACTACCTCCTCAGGCAACTAACATTGCTAGAAGCATTTCTTTGTATCAAGCCTAAACCTATTTGCAAATGTACTTGTCACTTCTAATTGTGCCTTCTGGGTCCAAACCAGTCTAATGTCTTCTCCATGTGACAGCCTTTCAGATATTTTCAGAAAGTTCCTATGTGACCTGTGAGGCACCCCTTTGATCCCAGCCATGAAGATTTGTCTTCATGCAGCCTAAAATAAAATTAGTATTTTTGGTTGCTGATTTATGCAGAATCCACTAAGACCCTTAGATCTTTGTCAGAAAACAGATATCTAGTCCTGTCATCCTATCTCCTGACCCGGAACTAGTGCTCCATCCACTATGCGTTGACAGCTCCGAATGAATGCACCTTCAATTTCTTCCTGCGGTGGAGTTTTAGGAACTATAAGAGGAAAAGAAATGTAGTGACCAGTGCTGAACACAGCCCAGGGGGCAGGGTAACCACCTGTCAGGAAATGCCCAACAGTTACAACCACAACTCTAATTTCTGGGATGAGATTTTCTCCCTGTCAAGATTGACACACAAAGTTGACACTGGGCCTGGGGAAGGTGCTGGGGAGGGGTCAGAGATTTGGAGTAAATAGCCCTGTAAGGTTCAGTTCTGACCATCTTGAGCAAGATGCACCCTGGCCCTGTAAAGCATGCCCACAGATGAAGTCAGGAGGTATGGCAGCCACGATAATGCTGCTTCCATGGTTTTATGGGTACCTCCGATGCCTGGAGTAGGGAGTGGAGAAACAGAAGGAGGAAGAGACTCCTGACTGTCTTCCTTGGTAAATTCTGAAAAGTCTGCTATAAAGAAAAAAGCCTCAGGTTGAAAGGAGAGGCAAAAGATTCAGGGTTTAATTCTAGCTCAAGAATTCAATTCAGTAAACATTTATGAAGCATCTACTTTGTACCAAAATGCTAGAATAGATCCTGTTGGGGTGATAAATAGAGAACTAGTCTTGGGGTCAAGAAGTTCTGGGTTCAAGTTTGCAGCAGGTTACAGTTTGACCCTGGATATGATGTGATTTCTCATTGTCCTTCATGACTAAGATGATAAACTACAGAGAAAATGCAAATCTTCACAAGTAGAGAGAATTTCCTTAATGGAAGTTCTTTTTTTTACTAATGAAATCGTCAGTCTGGTCCTTGAAATTTGAACCAGGCAGGTGCTTGCTAGGTGCTAAGGATGTATGTACAAACACGAATAGTGCCTGCTCTCAAGGAGTCTACTTTCCCCTAGGAGACAGTATGCACCCACAATGCATATAATGGAATCTCAGTAACTATATGTACAAGTCACTTAGCTTTTGGAATTCTCAATTTTCCTACGTGTAAAATGGTGGCAATACTAGTCTGACCTCCTTAACCTAATGCTCCTTGAATGCTTCCTCTGCATCTTTCCGTATGGCCCAGAGGACAAGAAATAGGAGAGCGAACTGGCTGAGCCACTCTTCCATAGGACGTTCCTTGGAACACTTGAAGAAGGTGCTCCTGTCCTCCTAGTCCCACCCAAGCTTCAATCTAGAAATCCCCAGTTCTTTCAGTTAATCCTTAAATAGCACAGCCCTGCTCCCTCACTGTCCTGCTCACGTAGAAAGGATTTTATTGAACATCTCTGGTTTTCTCAACCATATTCCTTTGTGATTTTTGATTGTCCCAAAGGGACAGCAACTTGGAAAATGCCTCATTCTTGTTCTTGTATATATTTATTTGTATGCTGTCTCCTCCATTAGATTGTAAGCCTAGGACTTGGGGCCAAGGGCTGTCTTTTGCCTTGTTTGTATCTTTAATGCTTAGCACAGTGCCTGGTACTCGTTGTTCTCTTGTATTTGACTCATCATCACCCCGTTGACCACAGTATGCCAGGTCCTTCTATCCTCCACTATCTCTCAAAGTCTGTCCAAGCTCATGTTCATTGTTTCCATGACACTATCTATCCATGTTATACTCTTCTATCCCCTTCTCCTTTTGCCTTCAATCTTATCCAACCTCAGGCTCTTTGCTAATGAATCCAGTCTTCTCATTATGTGGCCAAAGTATTTAAGTTTCAGCTTCAGTATTTGACCTAATGAATAGTGTGAATTAATTTCTTTAAGTATTTTGACTGATTTGATATCGCTGCCCTACAGGCTCTCAAAAGTCTTCTCCCTCATGATTTAAAAGCATTGACTTTGTGGTACTCAACTTTCCTCTTGTCCAACTCCCACAGTCTTATGCTAGTACTAGAAAAACCATAGCTTTGATTCTACAGACCTTTGCTGATGAGATGATGTCTCCATTTTTTAATATGCAGTCTAGATTTGCCATAGCTTTCCTTCCAAAGGGCAAGTATCTTTTAATTTCATGGCTGTAGTTACCATTGGCAGTGATCTTTGAGTCCAAGAATATAAAATCTGATCCTGCTTCCATTTCTTCTCCTTCTATTTGCCAGGAAGTGACAGGAACTATTATCATGATCTCAAGTACTTAATATATGTTTATTGACTGATTATCTCCTTACATGCTTCTTCCAAGATTCATTCATTCATTCATGTCATGCCTACTATGTGCCAGGCACTGTGCTAAATGCTGGGGGTACAAAAAGAGGCAAAAGACAGTCTCTGCCTTCAAAGAGCTTGCATGTCATTGGAGGAAACAACCCAAATAGGAAAAAGTAAATGGATAACATATGCAAAGAAATTAGATAACTGATGTATGACTAGAAAGGGAGGCCAATCAGTTTTATAGCCAGAGGGAGGTTTAACAGATGAGCAATCCAAGTGTTGTTCTAGGACCAATGTAGCATAACATAATGGAGAGAATTAGAATTGGGATCTGGGTTCAAACCTCCACTATCCTTCTACTACTTCACTGCATGTGAGACTTTTGGCAACTCATGTAACCTTCTCTCTGAAATTGCCTCCCATTTGTCATGGATAGATGTATAAACTCCTTGAGGGCAGGAACAGTGTTTCTTACTTTCTTTATATTCCCAGGATTCAGTGGTGTCTGTTATACATTTAATATATGCTTGATTAATTAACCTCTTTTGGCCTCAGTTTCCTTATCTGCAAAATGAGTAATTAGCTTCCCAAGTCCCCTCCAGCTATAAATCTATGATCCTATGACTTGTTTGTGCTTTTATTCAATCTTAACTAATAGCTTTCCCTGAATAAATACATAATTGAATTTGTATTTGAGTGATTAAAAAAATCCATCAATTTTTGTTGATTGACAAAAAAAGAATGGGTGAGAGGAAGGAATGAAAGGGAAAAATAAATTTCCCATGAAAGAACCCAGATCCTGGGATCTGAGCATTCAAAGACGGTACTGACAAAGATGGCAAAGAAGGAAAGAAGGGAACAGGGAAGCAGGAGGAAGAGATAGGAAGTGAGAGCATGATGGAAGCAGAGGAGGACCCTCTCCTCCTTCTCAGCATCCAATGTGTTCTCATCCGCTGGCTGGGAAGCACTCATTTAAACTGCCAAGCCAGCTAGCCAGCTTTAATTGAGTATTCACCGTGAGCCAGGAACTGACTTCTGCTCAGCGACACCTCCTTAATGAATCATTTTAACAAAGAAAAAATCACCTTGGAGCTGGGCCACTGTCCAAACTATTGGGTCCATTTCATAGGTAAGTTAGGGCCAGGGAGAATCTCATCATTATTATTCTATAGGAGACGCAAGACCATTTGCAACTGTTCGCTGGCCTCATCTAGTTACTCCAGAGGAGAGAACTCATTAGGATAACAGTGACTTTATTACTAAAGTTTTGTAAATCTAATTTCTGAGTCAGAAAAATTTAAATCCACAGATACCAGTAATAAACATATACTTATATAATTTTCTAATGAACTGCAGTAATAGTTCAATTTAATTCTACAACATTTACTAAATGCAGACTCTGGGAAAGATACTGTGTGATGGTACTGGAAATATAAAGATGGGAACTAAAAATATTAACCCTCTTAAAGTCGAATCCATCGTCCATGATATGAGGGGGGCAGCAGCCAAGGTGAGGGACTACCAGCCAGGTGACATGGAAACTCTGGATACACTGGGGACTCTGAGTCTTGAGACCACTGGGATAGCAACGGGAACCCTGAAATGGCAGGCATTTGGGTTCCGGTGATCCCTCTGATTGGGTTAGCATACTAGGTAGTGGGATGCACCTGCTGGCATGTCATAAGGTAAGTGCCAGGTGCTTCCTTGTAGTAGATAAGATACTCCAGAATGAATCACAAATCTCAATACTCCACCTGCTGGAAACACTACAGTCCAGATGATGCTAACCACTCTCATGGACAACCGTGGAAATGCATGAAATTTACTGAAGATATAAGTACTGTCATTCTATGCTGATACTACAATGTAGAAACACTCACTGACTTTAGACAGAGGTTTTATGCTGCCTTTTTTCACTAATACTCTTATCTCTGAGTAACACAACAACATTTTGTTGACTTTCCCAGAGTATTCCTATAAAGTAACTTTATCCCTAAGCCTATCGTTAATCAGTCACTCATTACACATTTATTAAATACATTCTATGTACCAGGCACTGTGCTAGGCACTAGGGATTAGACAGACTAAGAGATGAAATGCAGAAGTTACCAAAATCTGAAGGGAGAACGTGAGACCATTGAGGATATGCACTTTAGAGAATTCCAGAAAATCTATGTGACAACAAAAGAGATTCCAAGAGTAATAACTGTCCAAGGGTGAACTTCAGGCCCAGCTCTTTCTGTTTTCTGTCCACTGTGCCGCTTAGGTGCTCCAGAAGTCCAATACCCATGTCTCAAAGGATTTTGAAAAGGAGATGGGCATCCTTAGACAGGAATTTTTAAATGTTTTTTTTTTATTTTGATAATATAAAATGAACTAATTGACCAATTATGCCAAAACAGAGTAATTCAGAAAAGATAGCATTTGCTATTACCATCATGAATGAACATTTTCTCTGACAGCATTTGACAGAAAGTGTCAAAACATGCCAGTTAAGGCAACAATTAGAACCACAGGAGGAAGGGTGGAACTATCAAGAAATACTCCTTCAGATAGACATCAAATATGATCATGCACAAGTGACTTGAGGGAGCTATTGAAAAATCTATGGAAAGACAACAGCAATATATAACTATATGCATAGTTGAGAAGACAGATTGCCCAGTTAAAAACAACATAGGTAATAGAATTTGGAAAATAAGAAATTCTACATCTCCTTAATTAGCAATTAAAGTAAATTTAAAAAAAGGTAAGGCAATAAAGAGAATCAAAACTATTCAAAGGGAAAAATAAACAATTCAGCACCAAAAAAAAAAAAAAAACTGAACAGACTCTTAAGAAACAAGGAGTTTAGAAGAGAAAAGTAGCCCAAGAAAAAGGAGGAGATGGAACATTACTGGCTGTTTATTTGGACCCAAGAAGGCATGGTGTTGTTTAAATGTGTGTTACTTTAAACACATTCTTCACATTGAACTTTGATTTCAGGCTGCCAGCGAGTCTCTTAACTTTCTCCTTGATTATTTTATGCTCAATGTGTCTTGACTCTGAGAGACCAGGGTATTTTTCCATATTGCTTTTGGTCATTGGTTAAATTTGATCTCCAGATTCAACTATGTAGACACTTATCTTTCATGGATTGATAGAAGACAGATCCTTATGTCATGTATATAGCCTCATGCATACTAGCCCCTAAATATCCTTGAGAATTCAAACAATAAATGAGGAGGAGGTTGAAAATTCCAGAGCAAGATCATAAACCAACTACTGCTGGAAATCCTTTGGATAGCACACCAGTCCATAAAAACTCATTTTTAAAGATAGCACCATTCCAAATACTCATAATCTTCAAGCATCCTGAATATAATACTTTAAAAATAAAGACATAGCAGAAGAAATCAAAACCATGTGGGAACAAGTGAGGTACGTATGTCTATCATATTGTCTGCTGCTGGAACTGTACTGAGGATGTTTTCAGTGAACCTACATTCTAATACTTTTGTGCTACTACAAAATGTAGCTATTTTATCCACTTGTGCAAGTCTGCAGAACATTAACTATAGAAGAATGACAGTAGGATAGCGACTTGTTTTAGGACTATTTGTATTTCAACTCCATTGAAGCTATGAGAACTTTAAAATAATTAATCATGCTAATTATAATGAAAAAAAAAGGAAGTTCAGGAGAAGAAGAGGAGGAGGAGGAAAGAAGGAAGAGGAGGAGAGGGAGAAGAAAGAGAAGGAAAAGAAGAAGGAAGAAGAGGAGGAGGAAAAAAGAAGGAAGAAGAGGAGAGGGAAGAGGAGAAAAATGATAAAGCCTATGACATGGCTGAGATCTAAGAGTGTAGCTAAAAAGCCCTCCCTGGGTGCCATTCATGTGAAGTCACCCAACAACATATTAATAAAGAAAGGAGCATCACACAAGTGGCCGAGCCAACTGGATTTATTTATGAAAGTGGATGTATTCATGATGGCAACCCAAGGTCAAGTCATTGCTCTGCCAACCATAGAAAACTCATTCTTATAGAGCATGAACTCATAGATTGATGTAGATTTTGCAAAGCAACTGTAGAAAATGTGCATTTCATTGTTTTAGGCTGCAAACATGTAGTACCTAACAAACAGATAGAAAAATGACCGCTAAGGTAGACTCTTAAAGTACAGCCAACTAGCCAGAATATTCTTCCTAAACTAACAGATGATGGAAGCATTGCTGCACTACAGATACAAAGCCCAAAATGTCCTTGGGACTTGAACAAATAAGCTGCTTTGGAATCATAACATTATTACAGGCAAAATTGCCCCCAATCTCTCAGTCATGCCACTGATCCACAGAGATTTAAGAATTTTTTTGATGGATACTATTGTACTGAACACATAACCTCCAAATAACATAGAATAAAAATGCTCAAAATAGAGACCTCAAGAAAGTCATCAAAACTCCTTGGGGCACAGACAAAAGGAGACAGACTATATGCTTCTGGGACAGCCTGTGTATCTCTTGGGTGATCCTATCTGCTACGAGAATTGTCCTGAAAACGCTTTTAGTGAGCTTGCAGAAGATAAATTTATATTCTAACACTTGCATTCAATTGCAAATATTATTTGATCTGCCTAATCACTAGCTCATCCAACATTAGATCTGATTTGTCCTCAGACTGTTTCTATATAAACTCCATCAAACATCAAGATAACACTGAAACAGCAAAAATGATGATGGACAAATGCCTTCCAGTGAAATCGCCTTTCAAAGTTCCCAAAGCACTTTCTGAGGGCAGAGGTTGGACCTTTCTAAATTGCGCACAGTAGGTGCTAAGTGGATATTTGTCAGGAAGACAGACACTAGAGTAGACTTCCTTGGGAGAGGGGATTCTTTCTACCACTTCATGTCGATACCTACTTTACAACAGCCTGAGGAGGCTGCCTAGAGAACACTATGGGTCACACGGCTAGTCCACATCAAAGTGAGCTTGAATCCAGTTTACCCTGGTTCTGAGGTGAGCTCTTAACCCTTTAGATGTTTTATTGCCTGTCAAAGACTTGTTAACTGGCAATTCCTGCCACTTTGCAATTTCCAAAGCACTTTGCAGACATTACCTCACTTGTACTTCATAACAGTCCTGCGGAATTATAATCCCATTTTAGAGATGAGACAAATGAAGTGCAGAAAGGGTAAAGAACAAGCTCATGGTCACACAGTTACTTAAGGTCAGAGAGAGGCTTCAGACCCAGGCCTTCTGAACTCCAGGTCCAGCATTCTTTCCGTTATATAGTGCCGTCTCTGACTTCTACAAATTGCATTAGAGTAACAGGTGTTCTTTCGTTGGATTCTCAAAATAACTCGGTGATGTAGGTCCTTGTATTGCTGTTTACCTATGTCCGACTCTTCGTAACTCCATCTGGGGTTTTCTTGGCAGAGATACTGAAGTTGTTTGCTATTTTTTTCTACAGTTCATTTTATAGATGACGAAATGGAGGCAAACAAGGTTAAGTGACTTGCCCAGGGTCACAGAGCTAGTGTCTGACGTGGGATTTGAACACAGGAAGATGAGTCTTCCTGTCTCCAAGCCCAGCACTCTATCCACTATGTTATCTAGATGTCCTGCAATGTAGGTCCTATAGGTATTCCCATTTTACAAATAAGGAAACTGAAGTTCAGAGAGGATGTGACATTGGATTTTGTTGAGTCCCAGTTCTTTGATTGAGAACATATTTATTACTTTGTGGGAGTTTTTTTTTCCTCCTTAGGACCTTAGAATCATCGATGTAAAACGATTAGGGAAATAAAATATAATCTAGCTTAACCTCCTAATCTTACAGACCAGGACTGTAACTAGGGTGGTCAAGACAGACCTTTGTCCCAGGGCACTCTTATAGAAGGGTTCACTTCCAGCCTAGAAAGACCTGTGTCGTTTCCTTTCCTCTTTACACCATGAAGCATACTTGTCCTCTAGGGCCATCACTCCAAGGGTCCTCTACCTGTGGTATCTATCTCCAGCACCCCCTTGCTCCTCAAAATGACAGGGGATCAATTGTCTGGACAATAGACTGGCCCCTCTCCATGCACGTTTGAATTTGTGGTCAAATTGTACCACACTTCCCCCTTCAAGTGCTTTTGCCTCAGGCAAACCATTTCATGGTGAAAACTTTGGAGAAACTGAGACCCAGAAAAGTTAAGTGAATTGAGCAAAGTCCTCGAGGAAGGAGGTGACAATGTAGGCATTGGCACCCAGGTCTGTTAAGCCTCAAACATCTCTTATTTCCACCATGCCTGCCTTCCTTTCTCCCTTCTCTGGGTGGCAAGGAGTAAAAAGGTGTATGTTCAGCAGATTCCTGGATAAAAGGTGTAGGGTAAATGGGAAGGGAGGGGGGGTAGGGGTGGGAGGGAGACAGCCTGGTTCTGTGACCTTTGCAGTCCCGCAAAACCCTATTTGTTTTGTGATGTCCAGTTGTTACAAATAAGTCATATCTTCCAGAGCAGCACATTTCCATTTCTGTGGCTAGAGATGCAGTAAATATTCTCCTTGCAACTGCAGAGGAATGTGTTGACCTACTGGACAGGACACTAAATGGGGAGACAGACGGTCTGGGCTCTGTCTCCAAACCCATGTGGCTGCGGGCAGCTCAGTCAATCATGAGGGCCCCATTTCCCTTGCTTGTTAAACCGACTGAATAGTGCACAGGGCTTGTCTATATCAGGAGAATGAAAAATTGTTTATTGGACGTGATGGGCTCTTTGGAAGGAAAAAAATTCTGTAGGGAAAAGCGGTGATAGAAATCATGACCTAAGTTGATAGGAGGGGGAGGTCCTAAAGCTGAATGATCCCCCTGAAACCTCCTTTTAGTTTTTACCACTGAGTATATAATATTGAAACAACTCACCTCTCCAGAATTAGGCTAACCTACACCCCCACCTATGGGGAACACAACTGAGAAGAAGTAGAAATGTCTCTTAGTCACCCAAAAACCTTTCTGAGCCAAGGTCTAAGGGAATCTCCTATTAAGTAGGCTATTTATTCTTCTTTTACATGCAATTCTAATGAGCTCTGATAGGGGATATGATATAGGCAGGTAAATCAACAGCAGGAATACTACTAGTATTCCTTACTAGTAGTAAGGGAGAGAATAGAAACTCTTTAAAAATCTGACTCAGAAATGTAAAAGAATAGGTCACAGGAGCACGGAGGGTGTCTCTGTATGATTGACCAGTGTAATGACTGTTGTTCCTAATAGTGATTTTGAATCTTCAGTTTAAGAAAGTAGGTAAGCCTTTAATTCATTGTAGAAATAGTTCAAACATCAGCCCTTAGCACAGTGCCTGGCACATTCATGGTTGTTTGGTTGTTTTTCTGTTGTGTCTGACTCTTTGTGACCCCATTTGGGGTTTTCTTGGCAAGGATACTGGATTGATTTGTCATTTCCTTCTACAGCTCATGTTATAGATGAGGAAAATGAGGCAAACAGGGTAAAGTGGCATGCCCAAGGTCACAGAGCTAGTAAGTTTGTCTGAGGCTGGGTTTGAACTCAGGAAGAGGAGTCTTCTGGACTCCAAGTCTGACATTCTGTCACCTGTGCCACCTAACTGCTCTTGGCACATAGTAAGGGCTTAATAAATCCTTATTAACTGACTGATTTCCATTTAAAAATAAAACAAATGTGCTGCTTAAAGGGATCTCCCACTAAAGTCTTCTCATATCTCATTGTGGCATGAAGATGACCCAAGTTCTAGAAGGGTAGACCATGGACAAGTCCAACCCTGGTAGAAAGGCTTCACAGATGGACTCATAGCTTCTGTGTTCTTGTCACCTGAGGATCAATCCAGTTAAATTGGAAGTGACCTAACAGTGGAATGTTGATCTCCAAATAATGAAGCATTTTGTCCACAGAGGTCACTAACTTTATGGTGGTCTGCACTGGTAGAATTGTTGCCTACAATGATGAAATCAGAGATCATTTGAAGGATTGGTATATTGTTCCCTATTGGATCAAGAAGACCAGACAGTTGGAGGATGGGAGAGGAAGGCACAGCTATAGCTTTCTACCCTGAAGATGACTATAGACAACCTAGAAACATAGGAGCAGTCCAGGCTGGTCAAGAACACTGCAGTGTGCATAGCTAAGAGTCTGAAGGAGGGAGAGCAAGGGAGCCAGATGCAACCTCTTTTCAGAAAAAGCAGTGCAAGGCTTGGGGAGTGTTTTCCTGGATAGCTTTCTTTCTATGTCTGTTTCTGTGTTCCCCCCTGTATATTCAAGGCAACTAGGTGGATGGAGTAGATAGGATAGGAAGACTGGAAGGTGGATTTGCGTCTCTCAAGTCTGTCCCCATTCCAATCCATTCTCCACTTAGCTGTCAAACTGATCTTCCCAAAGCCCTCCCGTCCCCCCACCCCTTGCTTAACATTGTCCAACTCTGACCCTAATTCCAATCAAATAAAAAATTCTCTGCTTGATGTTCGAAGTCCTTCAGTATCTGACCCCCTCCTATCTTTCAAGTCTTCTTATACTTTACTCACCCCATGTGCTCTATGAAGCAGTAACACTGGCCTCTTTGCTTTTCATTGAGCAAGACACTCCATCTCCTGATTCCAGGCATTTTCCCTGGTTATCCTCCATGCCTGGAAAGCTCTACTTCCTCCTCATCCCTTCCTGGCTTCCTTCAAGTCTCAGCTAAGATCTCACCTCATACAAAAAACCTTTCCTGATCCCTTTTAATATTAATGCCTTCCTTTTGAGACCACCCCTCCCCTATTTCTCTTGTCTATAACCTATTTTTACCTAATTGTTTGGATATTATCTCCCCCATCCCCATTAGACTAAGTAAAACACCTTGAGCCAGGTGTTTTTTTTGCCTTTCTTTGATTCCCGTGGTGCTTAACACATAGTGGGTACTGACTGACTATGTATATATCCTCATTCAAGACTTGCACATTGGCTGTGCTGCAAATAGCCTGAGGTCTTGGGCACAGAAAATGTGATACTAACAACATTTCATGTTTCTCTTGTACTTTACTGTTTAAAAAGCACCTTCTTCACAACTCCATCCTGTAGGGAGCATGAGTGTAATTATTCCTATTTTAGAGAAGAGAAAACAGAATTTCAGAAAGGATATTTGCCTGTGGTCATATAACTCATAAGGGTACCTCCTTCTCTGGACATTAAAGCCAGCTTTCACTTTCTGCCACAGGACGCTTCCTTACAGCATCAGCAGCAGCATTACTGACAATAGCCTCATGTTTATCTAGTGTGGATTTGAGGGATGATGACTCCATGTCAGAAGGCTAGGACCAGTCCTGTCATTGAAAGTAACAGCTGAGCCCTCCCTGGTTCTCTTGGATCAGAAATTCAGGAACCCTGCTCCCCCAGTTCCTTACAGTTAAAATTTTACTATGCTATTATCAAGCCCAATTTTTCCACCCTGGGGTCTGAGATAGTAGAGAAGGGAACATTGAAAATCTATGTGCTTATATCAAGGATTAGCCATGTTTGGGAGCATGGATAATGATGGTAAGAATAAACTGAAATTTAAAGGACAGGGAGAGATTTGGGGCTCTATTTGCAGCTGTTTTGTCTTATGGGGCATGATATCCTGTTTCTTCAATCCTAAACTAAACCAGTTCCTGAATATTGGCCTCCATTTTTGATTCCTGGGGTTATTTATGTGTCAAGGATATAGATACATGAAAAGAAAGCATTGAGAAGGGCTAATTTCTCTGGGACTATTTTAAGGATGCACTTCTAGAATGCCACATCCTGAAATTTCAGTATATTTAGCCTCATCCATAGACAGGCTAATGGATTTTTAGTGGCAAAGCACTTCTATTAAAACCACTGCAGACCTTTTTGGGAGGTTATTTTTGCTGCAACTCTATTGAGCATGCACGTACACACACACACACACACACGCACACACGCACGCACACATACACACGCTAATCGGTGCCATTTATTCTTGAACAAAATTCTCTTCTGTAAAGGAAGTTTCTCCTTTTAAACCTAGAGCCATTTTGATATTGAGCCCTTCTGAGAGTAGGAATAATGTTTCAGGTCAGGTAACGATGGTGCTCCTTCCTGCACACAGCCGGCACTGTGAGCTCTTGTGTTTGAGTAAAGAAAAACCCAAATGAAAATAGCTCTGGAGAGGACAGTGAGAGGCAGACACAGAGAGCCTGCTACTCCCCTCTCCTTTCTCCAGGAACTGGGGGCACTGTTCATTTGCCCAGCTGGATATGAAGTTGTGTTATCCTCCCCCATTAACCTTGTTTCCATTCACTTCATTCATTAAGCTCTCTCTCTCTCTCTCTCTCTCTCTCTCTCTCTCTCTCTCTCTCTCTATTTCTCTCTCTGTCTCTGTCTCTCTCTGTCTCTCAGTCTCTTTCTCCCCTCCCTCCCCCCTCCTGTCATTCTACTCTCTTCTCTCTCTCTCTTTCTCTCTCTTCTGTCTCTCCTCTCCCTCTCCTCTCTGTTTCTCCTTTCTGTCTCTCCTCCCTCTCTCTCTTTGCTCTAGTATGTTAAGAAGTTATAAGTCAACAGTATCCAACTGCAAGATGCTCAGTTTTCAGACAGCTTTATCCTAAAGAAGCCCACTGTGTATACTTCTAGCAGTAAAGATAGTTTAGGAATTGGACACTAAAAAGTTTACATTTTTATTTTTCCTTTGTATCCCCCTCACTCTTGACACCATGCTTTTAGTTACTTGTACCTCTGCTTTGGCTGAAGCTCTGTGCCAAGAGCCAGATTACTTGTGGGTATCAGATAGGTGCCCTGAGACAGCTGAGTGGCCTAGTGCCTAGAGAACTAGATTTGGAGTCACCTAAGATTCTGATTCATATATTTACCAGCATATGTAAAATGTGGTGTTTCTCTAAGGTTCCTTCCAAGATTGTGTGATTTCTTAGAGTTATAGGAGCCTAGGTTTAGAGTTGGAAGGGACTTTGAGTCTAGAACCTGCATTTTACAAGTGAGGAAAACAAGGCACAGAGAGGTTAAGTAACTTGCCAACCCTAAATCTGTGATCCCATGAGCCTAAGAATCACAGGCCCTCAGAGTCAGGAGGGAGCTCAGAAGCCATCTAGTCCAAGCCACACCTGATTGAAATTCCCCTCCATAAAGTACCCACCAAGTAGTTATCTGCTCTTTTCTTGACGATCTCCAATGGCCCCTCACTTCCTCCCCAAATACCTTGTATATATGTATTTGTTGTCTTTTCCTCCCCCTCATTAGAATGGGAGTGCCTGGTGAGTAGACATCTTTTTACTGGTTGTATTTGTATCACCAGTGTCTAGGACAGTCCATGGGTCATAGTAGGCACTTTTTGATTAGTTGCCAAGTTGAATGAGGGAGATTCACTACTTTGGGGCTACCCATTCTGCTCTTGGCCAGTTGACATAATTAGGAAGATTTTCCTTATATTAAAATTAAACCTGCTGTTTGGAAGCTTCTGCCCAGGGCATCTTTCTTGTGTTCCAAGACCAAGAAGACCAAGCTCTAGAAATCTGTCCTTTAGGCACAAGTGGATTGCATCTTATACCTCCTCCAAATGTCCTCTTCTCCAGCCTAAGCACCTCCAGTTCCCTTTATTGACCCCCATATGCCCTGGTCCCATTCATCAGGCCCTCCACCATCTGTCTCTGACCTTTCCCTCTCATTTTCCTTTTATTGCATCTGGGCTTTCTACTTTCCTGCCAAACTAACCTCTTTGCTATTCCCCATCCTGGATGTTCCACTCCCTATTTCTGGGCATTCCCATGAGCCTTCTTCCCCACATCAGGCATGCATTTCCTTGTCTTTCCAACCTTTCAGCATCCTTTTTTGCCTTCGAGACTTGGTAAACCTGTGGCTTCCTCTGTGGACTTTCCCCAATCCTACCACTTGTGAGTGCTATCCTGGGGATGTACTGTTCATAACCAAAGCTCACCTCCTTAGTCTAAAGTGACAGTGTCAAACTCAAGCCAGTCTCTTATTGACTTAAAAAACCACAAATTAACAGTATCTGTAGTGTATTGTATTTTTATTTATTTTGTTAGACATTTCCTACACTTTATTCTGGTTTGAATTTGTTGTCCATTGTGGTAGGAGGGCCAGAGTCTCACAGGGATGAGGGTTTATCCCATCAGAATCTTTGCTTGGAGTCCCCACCCTTTGCAACAACTCCTTTTGATTTCCTGGTCTGCTGAAGCATGAACATGGTAAAATGGAGTCAGCCACACAAGCACAGCTTATTGTATAGAGTTCCTTTAATTGTAACTGAAGAAACAATGGACAGACTAAATATATGTACTTAATAAATAAATAAAATCATATATACATACATGCATATTTTATATACATATACATTCATTCATTTGAACAAATGCCATTGAGCTACATGCTTATCTCCTTTCAGATGTCGGCAACTCCAAAGTCATAAGCAGGGCATAAATCCAAGAATTAAGAAAGACCCTTCACATGACTGGACAGCCTCTCTCACCCACCACTCCCACCAGGAATTCCCAGGTGCTGTTCTATTCATGGACTCCAGGAGGGACAATGTCTTGACAGTTGAACTAATGCATTATTTGAGATGACTAAACTATCTCTGGCAGCTTGTGAGAAGCCACTGGCAGTGGTAGTGTAAATTCTGATACCACTTTCTTGTCTGGTCATTCTCCTCAGAATCTCCTGACTCTCTGCCCTTCTCATATACCCAAACTTACCCAGAAATCCAAGGTTTTTGTCTTGTGAAGACCCAGGGCAGTCTCTCTCTGTTCTGATGACCATCTTGTTTACTCTCGAGTCTTTCTTTGAGACCCTGCATCCTCAACATCCTTTGCTGCTCTGTCTTTGTCTCTTCTGCTCTTGGACACCACCTTTTCTCATTCTTCATCTCTGGCATCACCCTGAACTCTAGCCTAAGCCTTTGTCCAACATGTCTTGGTGTGGGGGAGGGATGGTAAACTGAGGGTGATGTTACATTTATTTATCTGCCTGCATATTCTATTAACATCGTTCTACACCAGTTTATCAACTATTGTCTCTTATAGAATGTAAGCTCCTTGAAGGCAGATCTTTTGTCATTCCTCCCCCTCAGTTACCCCCCCTTCCCCTTGTATCCTCAGTATCTAGCACAATGACTGATCTATAACAGTTGCTAAATTGAATTGAACTGAAATGAGAGGAAGAAGTCACTATCTGAGTGTCTGGTGGAAATGTTCACCAGAGGACCTGGCCCAGTCCCTTCTCTCAACAGTGTAATTTCTTTTTCTTCTCTGTGAGGAGGCAGAAAAGCAAAATGACAGTCTGACACACGTAGCCAAGACTTTGGGGAGGAAAGTAGCAGGGGCAGCAGGTGATCCTTACTTTCCTCTTCCCCTTTTCCACTTCCAACCACCTGCAGGACAGATGGCCTAGCCATGGACCACTGTCTCCAATACCTCCTTGCAGGCAAAGCCATTAGCAGTCCAAGCAGGAGGACGGTTCATGACAGCCTTTTGAAAGAACAGATTTACATCGGGGATTCACACTGACTGCTGTGTCCTTCTGTCTGGCACCAGCAGGCCCATGTGATTCTGAGGATCTGGCTGATTCACACCTCACTATCTGCTTCTTTGCTCCCATTCTCCCCATTAGGAAATGGTCACAAATGAAAAGGTGGTGCTTTTCATGAGGAGGGGCAGGTATGGAACTAATCTAAAGTCTTGCTGCTCCAGGAGGAGACCCAAAATGCTATGCTTAAAAAACTCCTTTTAAAGGGTCTTGGAGGAAAAAAGCTAATCCTAATTGCACCAAGAGTGTGGAACAAATTGCCCATAAAGGAGACCAAACAATGAGGCTCATTTGACTTGCTGAATTCCACAAGTGGGCTGGATACCGGGAAGAATTAGACATAGCCCCTGTCCAATGTGCTGATATTACATTGTATACTAAAGGCAGAATGAACGAATAAAGGAAAAGGGATTCCAGAACTGAACTTCTTTACCAAAAATGCTAACTTGAATGTCTTCCTTGGATCCTTGGCCACCACAGAAAGGAAACTGTGGAGAATAAAAGGAGGCTCATCAGCTCAATCCTTCACTTTCTCCTCTAGGAAGCCATTAACAATAAACTAAATCAAGGTGCAAAGAGGAGAAAATTTACTTCCACCTCCAGAGTCACTGGAGAAGCTTGCTGAGTCAGGCCAAGGCATTTATGTGCTCTAGGCAAGGCTTGTGATGGGCTCCCCCCTGCTTTTGGAAATTGCTGCTTCCTGCTTTTGGAAATTGTTCCCTTTGTGTGTGAGTGTCAGCCTGAGGCTCTGAATCTTCCATTTAAGACTTGCAGTGACTCATCACAAAAGATTGCTGGTAAAGGAGGAACCATAACATACATTTTCTGGCTGTTAAATTACACAATGTTTCTCCCTCACTTCTTTACCAGTGGGGGACTATGGGTGCTGAGGAGTGCTTATGCAGTAAGACTCTGTTGATTTGTTAATCTTATTGAGCTGTTTTTTTTTTTAAATCTTTACATCTTATCTTTTATTATAGAGGGCAGTTGATAATTCTCTGGAGAGGAGAAGGGGAGGGATATATATGGCAATAAAGGTGATGTTAGGACGTTTAAAAAACAAATATATGCACTTTTAATGTTAGTGAAAAAAATGGAAACAAAATGGAGTGTCTGTCCATTTCTGGGGATGGCTAATTGTGCTGTATAAATTAAATTGAATAATGTTGTAGAAGAGATAATGACTATGAGGAACTGAGAGAAACACGGTAGGATTTATTTGAACCAATACAGAGGGAAGAAGGCAGGACCTGGAGAACAGTCAATGATGGATACAGTGGTGTCAATGAAAATGGCACCAAAAAGCAGCTAGCTGAATTTAGATGAAAAGTGTTGAACAATCTTGGATTCAGGAGAAAAATGCCAGTCTTCCCTTCTCTTGAGAAAGACCTGGCAAACAAGGCAGACAGAAGGTTGTATACAAAATCAAAGGACATCACTAGGCTGTTGGGTTGGCTAACTATTTATCTTTGTATAAGGGATGTCACTGTTGGGGGTAGAGAGGCAGCCTATACCAGGAAATCATTCTGGAATAAAAATTTTAAAGGCATCAATAAAATTTTTTTAAAACTCAATAAAAACCCAATATAGACTTATAAAGTATTAAAGAGTATTTTATATTGCAGCTCCATACCCTGTTGATTGATTGATTAATTTCACCGATTGATTGTCCTGTCCTACCAGATCCCATCCGAGGCCAGGATCACCTGAGTTGGGGGGAAGTGATTGTCCTTTATTGTGTTTATATTATGTCCCCACATTAGCCTCAGGGATTTGAGGGGGAAGTCTCAGTACCAGAAAGTTAGAGGCTGGAAAGGACCCTCAGAGCTTAGCAGGTACACAGTAGGCACTTAATAAATGCTTTTTATCTTTACTTAGAGACCATCTAATTCAATTCCCTTATTGTGTAGGTGAAGAAACTGAAACCCAGAAATAGGAAATAACTCACTAAAAGTCATACAGCAGGCAAAGCTAGGACTGGAAGCTAGGTCAACTGACTTCAAATTCAGTTTTTTCCCCAATGTACTATTTTTGCCAAGGCAAGACCATGATCTAAGCCTTTCAATAATTCACTTCAATTCTGCAAATATTTAATTTTAAGCTATTATGAAATGTTTTTTTTTAATTCTTCTCAATTTGAAAGTGTATGATGTTATTTTAAAAACATATGAAATTCATTATCTTCATGCCATACAACTTGAAACGTGCCTCAGACTGGTATTGGTTGTGTGACCCTGGACAAGTCATTCACCCTCTGGGGATTTCAGTTTTCTAATCTGTCATAGGAAATGGCTGGACTCTAAGGCTGTTTCAGTTCTAAATCTATGACCCTTTGCTGATCCTAGGACCTACCACTACTTATTACTGACTCCGCAAGACAGAGGCAGATTTCACACTGCGCTTGTGGAGGGAATCCCCACACTGACAAAAGTGGCAGATCCTTGAGACATCACTAGGACATCATTCTTTGGCACTGACTGGAATTTCTCCAATGTCAGTGGAAAGGGGCTCCCTCCTGGTGAGTCCAGAGGACGTTCATTTGTCCATGACAACCGCTCCTTTATGCAATGTCAATCAGATGTTTCTTAATGTCAAACCCTTCCAGCTCTTTTAGGTATTTCTCAAGGATTCAGTGAAAGGTAGGGGTGGGGTAAGGGAGGTGAGGAACCAGGAATGGCTTCTTACATTTGAGGTGAGTCTTGAAGGAAACCAGAAGACAGAGGAGAAGGGGGAGAGAAAGCCCAGTGGAGGTTAGTCACTGAAAAAGCAAAGGATCCAGAGAGGGAGGGGTGTGTTTAGGAAAAGCAGGCGTTGGTATAAGCTCCTGGAGCAAACCATTGGAGGGGAGTAAGATGTGGAGAGCCTGGAAAGGTAGGAAGAAGTCCTGTTGTGAAGGGCTTTAAAAGTCAAGCAGATTTTCTATTTGCTCCTAAAGATAGTAGGAAGCAACTGGAGTTTATTGAATAGGGAACCACATGGTCAGACCTACATTTTGGTGTGGGAGGCAATAAAGTTCTATTTTTCACATTCCTAGGTGATAAGGGTTGTGACCTAGCATGGACAGGTTAGAGGTCAGAAATTAACGTGCAGGCCCAAGGAGCTGTGTGAGGAAGGGTCACATGACCAGAGGATGGTATTGCAGGAGATCCAAAGTTAGGAAAACAGCATAAGAAGTCCCATCTTTCTGCATGTGTTGTAGTCTTCCTGTAACCTTCCTGGGGAGGTCACCTGGCCATTCAAGGGGAATGGACGTAAAGATTAATAAAGGCTTTCCTGATTTCACAACAGGTATTTTTCTTTGTTTAAGGTGAGCATGTTTCTCACTGCTGGGGGCTTGTTAGATGGGCTCACTTCTAACAATTCTTGGGGGCTCATCGTGGGATCTTGAGTATCAGAAAGGTCAGGATAGAATCTTGCTTGTCAGGGATGGGAGCATGTCCATTGATTTTTTTCAGTGGCCCAACCACCCATAGGCACATTTCCCCTCTTCTGACTGTTAACTTCTCCAGGACTGTTTGGAATTGCTGTGAGCTGAAGAACACAGCTGAAACAATGTATTAAATGACTGGAGGCAGCATAAGTCAGGGACCTGAGCAACAGCAGGAAAATTGGTGTCCAAGTACTGCCTTGTCTGCACAACCAGTCCTTGGGACCTTTGGAGCATAAGTCTGAAGATGGGAAGTGAGCATTCTTAAGATGATGGTACCTGGGAGGGAATCCTCTAAGTATTCCTTCAGAAGCTCATTTGAAGGGATGCTGGCTATATTCTTTCCCCTCTCTGCTCTGGAGAGAGAGCGGAGACAAAGAGGGGGGGAAGGAGAATCTAGATTCTGGGAAGGATTCTTTTGAAATTGGCTTGGAATCAATCAGAGAAAATTGAGATTAATAGTTGGATTTTGACTGGCCTAATCTAAAATTAGTTTGTTTCCTAAAAAGAGAGGAACTGTATTGCTCTGATCTGTTCTGTGTTTGTGAAGTGTATTGTTATATTGTACATGCAGCCAGCCAGAGTGAACTAGGGCTGTAGCTGGACTTTTTTCTTGGAATTCTGTTATCTCTTAATCTTCCCCTCTCCTTCTCTTCCTGATTATAGCAACCTCAGAAGAGTGAGTGGGTTGGAGAGAGAGAGAAAAAGATGTTTTACTATTTGACTTGATAATAGTGTTAATAGAAAGTTTGAAAACTTTTAAGAAGTTGCTTAAAAAAAAATCTTTCTGATGAAAAAGAAAGATTTTTGCTCTTTGCAGAGTATTCAACTTAAAAAAAATGTGGCTCTTTTGATAAGTTAAATTGTTAGGGCTCTTAACCTCTAAATTTATTTTTAAGGAACAAAGAAGCTGGAAGAAATGGTAAATGTTTGGTTTATTTGAGATATAAAAGGAGGGGAGGGATATGGATAGGATGGTGGAGTATCCGTGTGCTCAGATCATGTGCTCTCTCCCCCCCATCCCAATTAAGAAAATGTTTAGCCTGATTGGGAAATCAATAGACAAAGTTATGGAAGGTTATTGGATTTAAAAATTGTTTACTGTGATTTGTAATTACTACTGTTAGTTATTAAGTTGCCAAGCTTCATGCTTGGAAGTCACACTTTGTCAGTATTAAATTATTTCGGCCTTTTTGTCTGGGCAAGGAGGTTCTTTATTTAATCTAATTCAAAACTTCTTGAATCTGGGAAAGTCTTTCCTCCTCAAATAGTGGAGTGGCAGACCATTCTTTACCTTATCTAAAGGAGGATCACTTTTGTAATGGAAATTAGCAGAGTAAAATACTGGCATTCTGGTGTGAAAAGTTGAGTTTTGATTTAATGAGATCTCAAAGCTAAAGTCTGTACTTTATGTTAAATTAAGTAAATATATGTGATACCAGAAGACAATGTGTTTAAAATTGCAAATCCACTTTAGAATTTCAGTCATTTCTCTTAGAAGCATTAACTCTGTCCATGTGCTCAGACCACGTGGACAAGGGAAAGGTTACCCCCCCTCCCCATATGATTTAAAGACTGGAATGAGGCTGGGAGAGCTGGTCTGGTGGACCTTGGAGGGGAGAGGGGAGCTGGAAGATGGCATTTCAGCTCTTTAAGGGAGTAGAGTAAAAAGAGATTATGGAAACTTATAAATAAAGTTTTTTTTTTTTTTTAAGTAGCAAGAGTATTTGAAAAAAAATAGGGCCAAAATGTTTATCATTAGTGATTATAAATCCATGTTTGATATGATTCAAGTTAAAATCTGTCCTGAAGCAATAACAAGCAGCATCTGAGAGTACTCTTCCTATCAGAATTAAGCAGAAAAAGATATTGTTATTTAGCATTTATGATTGTAAAGTGCTTAACACAAAGATGGATATAAGGATGGGTATAGGTTAGATGCAACAATAATCTAATGTAATTGTTACACAATTTTTAAATTTGGAGTTTGTTATATATAGATTGGGGTTTTTAAAAAGATATGATAGAAATTTGATAATTTGAAATTTATATTTGGTTATAAATAAGCAATTAAAATGCTGATGTTTGCTATATAATGGTAGAGTTAACTTTTTTTGCTTTCTTTAAGCTAGAATGAGAATCTAGTGCAGATAGCTATAGTTAAGATGTGGAGGAACTGGATAATCTGAGTAATGGGATTGAGAGATTTGGAAAGATGAGTAAGGGTTTTGATTAAAGTTATGAAAGGCAGATAAGAAAGTCTGAATAGTTCTGGATGGGTTAGTTTCAGATAGTTTTAGTATGTGTGAGGGTGTGAGGAAGTATTTTAAGAAGACAGAAAAATCATGTAACTTGATTTGATAATTAATAGCTCAATCGAATTTGAGATGACTCTATCTGATCAGGGTGATAGAGTGTGCCCATGTGGTGGTAAAGAGATGAATTACAATGCAAGGTGATATGGAAATGCATTTAGCTGAATGAGTAATGGTTTATTTTAAGTTCTAAGTAAACTTAAATAGTTTAAATTTTTAAGTAAATCTAAATGTTTTTATATTAGCAATTGCATTGTTAAATTAATGATGAATTGATTAAAAAAAACTGTTATGAATTCTGTGTAAGAGTTTCTGTGTGGTAGAATTCCTACTGAGAAAATGAGAATCCTTGAAAAAAAAAATTTTTATATATGGGTGTGATTTTCAAGCCTGTTCCATCTAAGGATGTATTAAACATGTTAAAAAGTTTATTTCTGCTGTTAAGAACGAAGTTTTAACTAAAATTGTTTTTGCTATGAATCAGCATTTGCAAAAGTATGTTTGTAAAAGGAAGCTTATGGGCAAATGTGCAAAGGCCTTGATTTTAGATACTGCAATTTTTGCCAATTAGGTTCATGAGGGTTTTGTGATAAATTGTAAACTGTTCTTAAAAGAGGAAGATATTTGTTGTATGAAGAAATATTTTGTAGAATCCTTTTATGATTTTTGAAAGGTCTACCTACCAAATTTATATTTGTAGGTAAGTTAATTTGTTATAACTGGGTTTTATGGGGGGTTGGAAGATAAGGGAGAACATAAGGGAGACTAAGAATTTTCTGGCTCCAGGAAGCTCTGTGGTAATTTTAAGACAAAAAGTCTTCTGGTTCCATCCCCCTTTCCTTTTGAAGTCCAGTCATTACAGAAGGAATTCTTAAGATCTAATCTGAACTGGAGATGGTCAGAGGAGAGATGTTAACTATTTCCTATTATGAAGGAAAGGAGTGACCCTAGCCGCACCCAGGGGCCCTACGACTTGAGAAGCCTAAAATGATCACCCAAATGGTGTGGTCCCTCACTTTGTTAAAGTTGTAATCTTTTATGTGAAGTGTAAATTGTTTTGTATATGGAGTTCCTAAACAAGAAATTTGTGTTGGTGATAAATAATCTCTAGTGATTGGTTTTTAGGACAAATTTAAGATTTAAGTCCTAGTAAAATTTTTGATTAGTGAAACCTGCTATCTGATGTACAAGCCTCAGGGGACAATCCTGTCCTCAGTCTGGGATGGAATTCTTCTGTTTCAGTTTCTCCATTGTGTTCCTTTGGAAAGGAATGTTTTCCCACTTGACTATTTCTGAATCTGGCTATAAGGTGGAGCTGATATCTAATTAGGTCCTTTCTTTAGCACAATGCAAGTAGTAGAATCTTGCTGTTTTCAATTAATTGGGTAAATGGGTACTTTGGTATGGTCTTGTGAGAGATAAAATACCTGAAATAGAACATTCTTTCTGCATTTTATAGGAATAATTAGATAAAGGAAGGGGAACCAAAGTATAAATGTAATGTTGTATCATTGTTCCATAGAATAAAACTGGGACTTAAAGTTAACTGTAATTGTATGGAATTGTTGAGCTTGGGGGTGCTTGGGACCCAAATTCAACCCAAGCATTCTTTCAGCCAAAGAAGGTCAGAGGTTGTTATCTTATTTATGGAAGGACTGAGGAAGGAGTCCCTCACTGATGAAGGAGTCCAGGTGGCCGTAGGTGATCTGGGGGTTCCAAGGATGGTCTTGATGGGAGTGGCCATTAGCTTGGGGATTTGGTTTGATAGAGCATAGTGATAGGGAAAAGTTTATGGGCCTTGGGAGAGCCAGGTCATGTGGGGAAAGCCAAGGAGTTTTCAAGGTAAGGTTTTCCAGGGCCCTTATAGACAAATGGGACTAAAACTCTTTTGCGTAAGGGACAAAAGTCCTAACTTGGAATGAGGTCTTTACCTGTTACAAAATGATTGGTAAAAGAAATTGGTATTAAAGCAATTGACTGAATTAATTACTGAGACTAAATTGGAGACACTTTTAGTTTGGGGAAAAGAATTTCAGGCTAAGTTTCTTAGAGGCAGGTAACCTCTGGTAATATTTTGCATTGATGGAAAAGTTAAATGTTTCTGTTTTGATTTGAATTCATTTCATGAGTGTAAGTTGAAGTTAGTGTTTGAACTTAACATACGTGTAGCTCATTCTTTTAGATTGAGCAAGGTTAGAAAGTGACAGAACAGTTTCCTTTGGGAAACAGATATAAACATATTAGGGCAATAACTTAAGATTTAATGGTAAATTTGATTTTATGATTGTCATTTCATCAGGAATAGAAAGGCATGCAAGCTACTTAAGACTTGCTTCAAAAGATGTTGCGAAGTTATAGTCATATCTGAAACTGATTATTAGAGCTTGCTATTTTAAGATTTTATGGGACTATTAACTGACTGTTCTTCTGAGTCTAACTCAGATAGCAAGAGAGCCGTCTGACCATTGATCCATGATGCCAGTGAGCCTGTGAGATGCTGGTATGAACTGCAAGACATGATCTCATGGGAAGGGTGGGAGAGTGGCTGTTCAGTGTGGGCTGAGGTAAGATTCTCCTGACTCAATTTCCCCACTGACACCTGGCAGACTTTAAGCCTGGCTGAATGCCAGTTGACAATCTACTTCTGCCTGCAGCTGACATGAAGTTAGGGAGATGTTCTTTCCTTCAATGTCCATACTCTTAGTGACAATTTCTTATAATCAAAAGTTTTTTAAGCATAATGCCAGATCTATTAAATAATAAATTGTTGGTAGGGGAACATCTGAGGTTAAGTCTAAAATTAAGCTGTTAGGCTTGGGATTTAGATCAACAACATTAAGTTAGAGTCCTTTAATTCTTAGTAATAGTATGGAGACCATCAGATCAAGGGCTTGTGAGGTTAGCATACATAGTTATTATTTTCTTTCCGTTGGTAAATGTTAAAAGAAAAATAGTTTGTGGTCTATATTGTAAATGCTTTAAAAGAAACATCACATGACCATGAGTTGGAATTATTTTATGATGTGATATGTACCGTGTTAAAATGATTATTTTATTGTATTTATGTAAGTACTGGAGCCTGGTATTGGCTCCTTAGTGAAATTTCATCCTCCTGATGGAAATGAATAATAAATTAATGTAAAATGTAAAAACTGGGTTCTAATGTGAATTTCTTAAACATGACAATTGATCCAGTTTTGATTTTGTAAGAGTGATAAGTATATACAATTTTGGAATGATCATCTAAAATTGTATTAAGGTTAGTTTTGTAGGAGAGTGGACACCTGGATTTCTACAAGAAGATAAAGGGAAGAAGATGCAGAGATGCTGTGCTGAAGACAGATTGAACGAGCATCCAGACCAGAAAACTGCATCAGATGATGTTCCCCCCCAGACTTCTGTATGAGTTGGAACTTCTAAGTGGACAATTCATAAATTTACCTTTACCTTTTGAATCTCATTATTTGTACTTATGAAAGGGGCTGCTCTCTTGTAATTTGTCAGTGTGTCAGTCAGCTTTGCTCCCTTCCCGTATTCATACAAAGAGGAGATAGATGAAGGGAAGAATTCATAGGGGAAAGAATATGAGGAGGTGTTGATTGGATTTAGGTGTGGAAACAGAAATTTTGATAAAGAAAAAAGGGGGGATTTTGTGAGAGGCAAGAAAGTTCTGTTTTCCACGTTCCTAGGTGCTTTCCCAATTGAATTGCCCCTGGCAAGGACTTCCTTTGGGTGTAGATGGATGGAGAGAGGGAGAAACAGAGACAGAGGGACAGAGAAAGGGGGAGAGGAGGGAGGGAGGAGAAAAGGAGAGGCAGAGAGAGAGAGAGACAGAAAGAGAAAGAGAAGGGCAGCAGAGTGGAGAGATAGAGAGACAGAGGCAGAAATAGAGAATGATCATGTACTAAGTGCTTACTAGGTTCCAGGCATAGTACTAATGACTGTGTACAAATCAAAGGAAGCTAGATGGTACTTGCCCTTACATTCTAATGAGAGGAAGACAACATATAAAGTGGAGCTGGGAAGGAAATGTTCATGGTAGGAAGATGTCCAGGAAGTGGCCCAGGGGCCTGGGTTTGGGCAGAGCAGAGTCCAAGGTCCTGGTGGGTGAGGAGGGTAACCTGGGGATGAGGGCTGGAGGATCAGTGGCTGGTGGCTGCTCTGCTGGTGTCTGTTTCTTGGGTCATCCTTCTTTCCCCACGTAGCAGTCTGGGTAGCATGATGTTGGGATGTCAATGTGGTGGCTTCATGGTTACCATAGGAGAACACTTGTAATAAAGACCCTGACGGGTCTTTTTCTGTTTTTCATCATGTATCCACAAGAGTAGATTTTTCACCACCTTCCTTTTGCAGACAGAGGGCCCAAACTCAGAAGGGCCAGAGCATGTGAACAGCATTAGTGGACTTATCGTTGCTCTGGTGAGGGTACTCTCTCCAACGATAAAACCCAGGACTCAACCCATTGCTTGCCTACACAATAACATCAGTCTTTCATCAAGGATCTCGGTAGTATGGAGGAAGGTCAATAAAACACTGGTTTAGACTTAGGAAGACCTGAGTTCAAATCCTGTCTTGGATGGTTACCAGTTTTGTGACCCTGAGCAATATCTCCATGCCTCAGTTTTCTTTTCTGTAAAATGAGAGGGCTGACCTCAGGGGCCTCCACAGTCTCTCCCAGATCTAAATCTATCATTCCATGATCCTGCCCAGTGCACTGGGGCGCTTCCTCTGGCTCTTTTCACATTTACTGGTGCCCATTAACACTCAGACGGTATCACCTCTCCCTCTCAATGCAGGCCAGGCCCACCTCCTTTTCAGATGGTGATATCCTTGTTGATGCATTTTTATCACTTCATGCACCCCACATCCACATGCCCCCAGCCCCCCCCTCCCGTGACTGTGATTCACTTGCAATTTTGAATCTTCAGGGATCATGGTGTTCCATGACTTCCAGCCCTTTAGCATTGCTGGGAGAATATCAGTGCTGAAGCAATGAGGTTTTTTTGTGTCTGGGAGCAGCAAAACACTTGGAGGAAAATGCCATTCGAATGCTAAGTGTGTTCATAATTATGTCCTTGGTGTCCGGCCAGAGTCACCTCTTTCAACATGATTGCTTAATTGCTTTGGGGAAAGGTCCTCAGAAAGTCTCCCCACTTGTCATGGTGGGTGGGGGTGGAGGGAGGGAGCCATTTACCCAGCCTGAAACACCAGCCCAGGCAAACTATTTCTGTGTGTCTGTGTGGGAAGGGTGGGAAGAAGGAAAGAAAAGTGAGAAAATGTATGTAAGCAAATATTGCAAAGGAAAGAGGGGAGTACACTTTAAACGCGATATGAGAGCGCATGAAATCCTCCCAGAACCAAAGTGAACAGCAGGCTTTGGTCTCTGCTGAGCCCAGTGAGACTCTAATTAGCAGAGAGCCGGCCTCAGTGTGTCCCCAAGCCCCCGGGCCCTCTCTATGTCCTTGAGAATCAGGGAACCCAGAAAACTGACTCGAGATTGTCTCACCTTCCCAGGAAAAATTTGCAAGGGAAGGGTTTCATGGGGTGTGGAGGTGCCATGTGCAACCCCCAGAGGAGGAAGATGAGGGCAGTACCTTCCAGAGTCACATCATGCACAATGACTTGCTCTGATATCACATTTCTTACTGTCCAGGCCCAAATGCATTTTCATGAGAGTGGTTTAAAAGAAATCTTGAGATGGTACTTACTGGAAAGCAGGGAAAGGGTGAGAGAGAGAGAGGGAGGGAGGGAGAGAGAGAGGGGGGGGGGGGAGAGAGAGAGAGAGAGAGAGAGAGAGAGAGAGAGAGAGAGAGAGAGAGATGGGGATAGAGAGAATAGTGATATAGTGGAACCCAGGGTTTAATTCATATCTCAAGACATGGAGAAAATCATTTCTTTGAAGATGTAGACAGGCAGCAACAGGAACAATTAAAAGTAGACTCATCCTTTCTAGGGCAAGTTGAAATTTGTAAATTTGAGATTTGGGATAATTTTTTTCATTAAAAAATTAAGAAGTATTTATTTTCTTTCCATTCCATCGTGGGTCGATTATTTTATAACAAATTTTGGTAGTCTTTAAGAACACTGCGAAATTAGCAACAATAACAGTTAGCCTTCATATAGTGCCTTAGGGTTCTAGTTACATCTATTAACCCATTCAGGCCTCATAACAACCTTGCGAGGCAGTTGTCATTTTCCTAATTTTAAAAATGAGGAAACTGAGATTTATAGATACTCGTAAGTGTCAGAGGCAGGATTTTAATTCAGGTCCCTGATCCCAAGTCCAGTCCTCTGTCCCCTTCGATACGTAGCTAACTGTTAACGACAACAGTAATGACAATTCACATGTCTATAAAGTTTTAAAATCTACACTTAATAAGGATTTTAAAGTGCCTACTATGTGCCAGGCTGAGAATACTGAAAAAACAAAATGAAAAACCAAAATTATTCTTGCTTTCAAGTAGCTTACAATCTAGCCAGGGAAGAAAACAGAAACATAAACTGGCAAACACAAAATAAATGTGGGTATTGGTAGGGGGAGGGCACTAGTCTAAGAAAGGTATAGAAGGTACCCTTTGAGTCAAACTCACAGAATCCTAGAGTTTGAGGAGGCAGAGGTGAGGAGGGATGGGGAGTATATTCTAGGTATGAGAGGCTAGAACAAAGGCACAGAGGTGGGAAATAGAGTCCCAGACGTGAGGAACAGAGAGGAGGTGAACTTGGTTGGATCCTAGAGTACATGAAGGAAGGTGAGGCAAGCGTGAAGCATTTATTAAGTGCTTCTCAGGGAGCTCACATTATGACACAAAAAGGGGAACTGAAAAGGAGTGGGGGAGGGAGCGTTTGAGACAAAGAAATGTGCTGGTCATGGGGTAAGAGTAAGACATAGAGACAACAGCCTGTGTACCCCATTGGGTAAAGTCACACAGGATGCTCAGGTGTGGACAAGTCTTGAACTTCACCATTGGAGGGAACGTACAAAGGGATCCCACAGATTGGAAAGTACTTCTGTTTTTTAATTCTAGTGTCCCCCAAAGGTTACTTTTTAGGAAAATGGAGGGCCTGCATTTTCCAAGTGGAGCCAAGGGCATAATTTTCTCTTCCTTAGTCTCTACATGTCTGGGTAGAGCACAGACCTCCAGAAGTCAGTCAGAGAAATAACCCTGCAAGCTGGCTGGGCTTTCACAGTACACTCTGTAGATAGATGGCTCTTCAGAATAAAAGCAAAACAGCAGCAAACACTCCAACCTCCCAGCTGTTCCCCTGTCAGTTCCTTCTAAGGCTTTCCTGCTCTGCACCCAGGCTTCTTTTCCACAACTGCCAAGCTTATCCACTCACGGGGACAAGTGACAAGACCATGGAAAGAGTGGCCAGTCTCCCTCTGGATGTGTCTAAGGGTTCTGCTCCTTGAGACCCCTCTGCCTGCTCGGTAGGGGAATCCCTTCATGGATGGCATTGATGATTCCATTTTATCAAAGGTTGTGCTTTGGGTGGAATCATGGTGGTTTTGGAGGGAAGACTGGGGTTCAAGACTCAGTTTGACTGCTTTCCATCTGTGAATGTCTTAGCATAGTGCCTGGCACACAGTAGGCACTTAATAAATGTTAATTGATTGACTCATTTTGTAGGTTATTTGGGCTCTCTGGATCTCAGTTTCCTTATTGGAAAAATGGGAGCTGCTTGGAATGGATGATCTCTGGGACCTTCCAGCTTTAGAGATGTGATCTGAGGATCTTGTTGTCTCCCTCACATTTGGAATTGGAAGAGACCTTTCAAGGCCAATAATTCAACCTCCAACACTTTACAGATAAGGAAACTGAGGCAATAAGGAGGTTGTGTCTTGACTGAGGTCATGTGGGGTAGTGAAGGACCAAAGTTGAGTTTGAATTCAGCTTCTCCTATTTCCAGAGTCAACAGGTAATAGTCTTCCAGCTACATCAGGGTGACCAGAACCAGAGTCTTTCTCCTGACTCCCCTTCTCTTTCTTCTCTGCAGAAGCCAGGGTTTGACCTCCAGTCAAAAAAAAATCCATAATTGCATGGGTTGCTATGCAAATCTAATCCAATGAATAGATGGTTATTGCAGTTAGGATGTGCCTGATCAGGGCTGACTTGGGTACTTTGTGTTTTTGGTACTTGGGAAACTTCCTTAAAGCGTCCCCAAAACATAGTGCTCCACATGCTTTGATTTTGGCCAATTCTGTCATTTAAAGGCTTTGGGAATCCTGGAGTCTCTAAGTTAGAAGGGAACCTAGAGGTCAGCTGGCTGAGCTTGTATGTGAAGAGAGGCGCCCCCTATGCAAATAATATCTACCCTCTACCTTCGAGCGACATTGCCGCTGATGGGATGGATGACTCACTACCTCCTGAGGCAGCACATTCTCCTTTTTATGGTTTTAACTGTTATCAGGTTTTCCTTCCACGTAGCCTAAATTTGCTGCCTGAAATTTCCATCTTTTCTTCCTGGTATTCCCAAATGGAATAAATCTAATTTCTCTTTTTTTGAAATAAAAATCTATTGATTTCTCTGTCTTCTCTCTCCCGCGCCCCCCCCCCGCGCTCTCTCTCTCTCTCCTTCTCCCCTCTCTCTCTCTCCCTCTCCTCTCCCCTCCCCCCCCCACTCTCTCTCCCTCTCCCTGTCCCCTCTCTCTCCCTGTCCCCTCTTTCTCTCTCTCCCTCTTCCTCTCTCTCTCTCCTTCTCTCCTCTCCTCTCTCTCTCTCTCCTCTCCCCTCTCCCTCTCTCCTCTCTCTCCTCTCCTCTCTCTCCCTCCTCCCTCTCTCTCTCTCCCTCTTCCCTCTCCCTCTCTCTCTCCCCCTCTCCCTCTCCCTACTCTCTCTCCTCTCTCCCTCTCCCTCTCTCCTCTCTCTCCTCTCTCTCCCCCCTCTCTCTCCCCTCTCCCTCTCTCTCACTCTCCCTCTCTCTCTCTCCCTCTCCCCTCACTCTGTCCCTTTCCCTCTCTCTCTCTCTCCTCCCTCTCTCTCTCTCCCTTTCCCTTTCTCTCTCTCTCACCTCTCCCCTCTCTCTCTTTTCTCCCCCCCCCTCCCCGTCCTCCCCCTCTCTCTCCCTCTATCCTCTCTCTCTTTCTCTCTCTCTCTCTCTCCCATCCCTCCCTCCATCCCTCCCTCTCTCTCTCCATCCCTCCCTCTCTCCCTCTCTCTCTCTCCAGCTTTCCCCTTTGTATTTCTCCTCCTCCCCTTTCTAGAGAACCATTCTTTATTTTCTTTTTGGAGGCAATCTGTGACCTGCCCAGGAGCACACAGCTAGTAGAGATGTCTGCAGAGAGCTGTTCTATAGGACAAAAAAAATTTTAAACAGAGAAAACCTGCAGCAAAGCACGAATGCAAAATGCAACATTCCCCATGGACCTCACGCTTCTGGGAGGAAGTGGGGAAGTGTTATGCTAAAACTTTTCTTTGGGGCCGAGCTTCCTCTCTGTAATTTTGCCGCATAACTGTTTGATTGTTTCATGATTATCTTTCTTTCCATTTACGTTGTTGTAGTCTTTGCGTATGGTGTTTCTTGGCTGCTCGTCCCTTTCACTTCACAGTAAATTGTTTAAGTCTTGCCATGCTTCTCTGTATTTTTCATGTGTCCTTTCTTACACCACAGTAATATTCCAATACATTCATCTATCCCACATCTAATCTCTTTCTAATAAGAAGGGAAGTATGATGCATTCCATGTTTGCAGACCTGCACAGGAAGAGTAAAGATGCATTTGGTAGAGGGTAGGCTGTGGGCATGTGAATGGGTGTTGGGTCACAGAACCCTGAGCATGCAAACTTACTGCACCAGCTGTGATAGTTTGGGGTCTGTTCTTCAGATGAGTCATTTTTCCATGCCTAATCCCAGATCTAGTTTCCTGCTTTCTGGAATTGAATTTCTTTGTTGAAGATGCTAAATATGACTCTGATTTTCTCTTAGGATTCTTAACTTGGAGTCTGTGAACTTACAATATTCGGATAACTGGATTCTGATCGTCTTCTTCTGTAATCTTATGCATGTGTTTTTGTTTTTGTTTTTTTTTTGCATTTTAAAACATGATTTTGTCCAGTCTGAATGCCCAGAGTCCATGACTGAATAAAAATTAAGAATGTTTGATTTAAATGCATCTAGTTGGCATGATCCAGTCTCCAGTGAGACCTGACCTTGGCCCAAACCAGTGGATGTCCTCTCAGCTGCCCCTCATCGGATCAGCCTCCACCTGTCCACTACAGAGGACAGAAAAGGTGACAGGTGATCTGCTGCTCGTTAGAGGGGAAAATGTTTTGATGGGATCTGCAAATAGAAACAACTCATGACCTAGGTCCATTGACACAGTGATGGAGAAAGTTTGCAATTAAGTCACTCCTTCTAATCATCTCCCCTGCTGATGCTGAAGGAAATTTACCAATATCCCAGGTACCAACACATCATGACTCTCATTAGTTGGAGACTCATCCATTTTATGAGGCTGCCTGAAGACAGTCCTTAGCCGACTGGTTTTTTAATAACATTAACAAAGCCCTGGCTCCAGCCTCTTTTCCGTCCTTCACTTTCATGCCTACTAACAAATTCACCCTTTTTATTAAGGAACAGGGAATGATGCCAGCATGTTTCTCCTCCTTTGCTTCCCTCCTTTCCCTCCTTTAAACAGAATGAAGATGAGAGCAAGAAGATGTATGGTCTTGGGATTTGAAATGCAAGAGGCATTCCAAAGGGACACAAAGAGGTCCCTGGAGTAATGAGTGTTGAGAACCTGGTCTTCTACCTTATGGTTCTCTCCAATGACCAGTTCTATCACTTGTAATATAGTTTGATTTGTCACCCTGCCCTGGTTATATCGTGGTCTCACTCTTCATTCCTATAACTGGTTGACACCACTGCCACTTAACAACCAGATTGAAATTTGTGCAACTTTAAAGAGTCTCTCTCAAAGAAATAAATCCTACCTCATTTAAGAGATCTTTCCTGATATATGTGTGTATATGATGTCATGGGCTATGATGTCACATATCAGTCTGGATGTATATGTGTATGCATATATATGTATATTTGTGTGCACATAGACATAGTATGTACTTATATACACGTGTGTGATATATGTGTTTTTGTATATACACATATGCATATTTGTAAATATGTTCATTTGTGTGTATATGTACACATACTTGTGCTGATGATAGGGAGAGATAGGGGATAGATGAAGAGATATGGAGGTAGAGAGCTAGGTGGTGGATGATAGAGGTAGTGGATAGATAAATGAATGAGAGAGAGACAGAGACAGAGAGAAAGAGAGACACAGAGAGAGGCAGAGAGAAGGAGACAGAGAGAGAAGAAATCATGAGAGGCAGCAATGTCTCGGGGCTAGAGGGCCAGTTTGGGTATTAGGAAGACCTGTATTCAAGTCTTATCTTTGATGAACACTGTCTAAGTAACCCTGGATATTTCGCTTAACCTCCCAGTGCCTCCAGGCAACTCTCCAGGGTTAGTAGAGTTTCCCCAGGAGTTCTCTATGCAAATGAAATCACAGGCTCAGAGCCCAGTGTCTGATAAATAGTAAGCAATATATAAATGCTTATTTCCCACCTCCACCCTCTGCTTTCTGTGTGTCTCTTTGTCTCTCTCTCCATCTTTGTCTGTCTGTCTCTCTATCTCTCTCTGTCTCTCTCTGATCTTAGAGTGTTTCCTAAGGGCACTGAGAGATTAAATAGTGGATCCACTATCAACCACTTACTCAATAAACATTTATTAAGCACCTACTAAGTGCCAGGAACTGTATTAAGCACTAAATAATAGAGGCAAAATTTGAATCCAGGTCTTTCTGATTTCAAATTCTACATTCTATCTATGTAACCTTGCTTCTCCCCCCATATCACATATATCATATGTATTACATACATACACACACACATATCCACAAACGCACAAACACAGACACAGGATTATTCAGGAAAATTGGAATTAAGGATGCTATTGAGCACATGGAGATATGAAAAAAAAAAAAGAGACAGATCGTCATGTGTCCAGAGTCTCCTGGTGCCTTCATAATATCAAGGAAAAATCTGGCAGGTCTCCCACACGTGGAGTGGCCTTTCCAGGAGGAGTATGAGGGTAAGGCAGGCATGGATGGGCTGCAATCAGAGTAGTAGGAGGGAGCATCCATACAGGGAGAACACAGAGCTGCTGGAGAATTTGAGTAAATAGAAATGTACATGTTTAAATCTACATTGATGTACTGGTTATATAATATGGGATTAGAATTGGTCCTCCACCTGGACATGCACATATAATACAGGGTGTCCCAAAAGTCTTAGTGAAGCTTTAGCAGCTGACTGCTGTCCCAAGGTTTTTGAGACTCAGGGTATATGGATGTATATGAAGACACACCATCACTGTAGCCAGGGAAGATGAGACTTGTCTCCAGCATGTGTGGTTTCTTCGGTGCTTTGGAAAGAAGGTTCTGGTTGGCTAAGATGGTTTGAAAGTGGTTGGAGTCTAAAGAGGAGAAACCAAGGTGGTGTGTTCTTCAGAGGTGGTTGATCGTTGGCAGATGTCCACATACTATGTTTAAAAGGATGCTGGGAAGAACTCCCTGCAAGGGCCCCCACTTTTCCCTCCCCCAAGTAGCTATGAAATGGGAGTGAACAGAGGACACTGAGTCACTGAAGTGGACAAGGACAAAGGAGAAGAAAGAGAAGGCTGAGGTCACCAAAGCTCATCTCCACCTGCAATCTGACTTTGCTTTAAGTGGCAGCAATCTTAATTCAAATCAATTGAAGAAATATTCATCAGATGTCATATTGCAAGGCACTGTACTAAGTACTGGGCATATAAATATTAAAAATGAAAGTCCCCTGCCCTCAGGGAGTTTATACAAAGGGAGGATGGGGGAGAAAGGATACAGCACAGAGAGAGATCAGTATGAAACATGATAGATATGATGGGAGACAAAGGGGAAATCCAGACAAGAGGCTCAAAGATTTGAGGAGGGGATAACACTTCAGCTGGAGGGAGGGAAGGAGAGTTCTCTGGCAGAGATGCTGGCTGAGTTGAACCTTGATTTCAATAGTGCAAAAAGGGGCAGAAGTGTGTTTCAGGTATGAGGCACAGCTTAAGTAAATGCTTGGAGGTGGGAAATGACATCACATTCAGGGAAGTTCAATTTAGGTGGAATATAGAGTTGATGAAGAACAATGAATATTGTTGGACAAAGTTGATAGAGACAAATTGGGGGAATTATTTAAATGCCAGATTCAAATTTTGCCTCTATTATTTAGTGCTTAATACAGTTCCTGGCACTTAGTAGGTGCTTAATAAATGTTTATTGAGAAAGTGGCATGAAATGCAGAAAATGTAAGAAAAATGCCAGAGTTTCCATTTTATTCCACAGGCAGAAAGGAGCCACTGAAGTTTTATGAGCAGGGGAGTAACCTGTGTTTTAGGAAAATTATTATGGTAGCTACATGAAGAATGAGTTGGAAAAGGATCCTGGCAAGAGGAGATGAGTGTCTGAACTAGGGTAGAAGAGGATGAATACCAGGGATATTAAATTAATAGGGTCTGGTGAAAGGGAGAGTCAGCAGTAACACAGAGGTTCAGAACCTGAGTGATTGAGGAGGAGGATGGAGTTATCCACAAAAACAGGGATTTTGAGAAGGATGACTTAATCCGGGAAGGTGGGAGTTGAGTTGGGGACGTGTCTACACAATGTCTGGCAAATCTTGCTGGCAAAAAATAAGTGGGTGAATTTGGTCTTGCTTGGCTGAGTGTCATATTTAACCCTCTGGGTTTCTCTGTTTACTTCGGGAGGAGAAACATCTTCCCACTGGAAAAAAAAAAAGTTTCTCTCTCACTCTCTTAGCCTCTTTTGACAAGGTTAACCTGAAGTAAACATTGGTGTTGGGGGATGAGCTTCTTTCTGGCCATCTCAAGTAGCTGTTGACTTTTAAAACACACTTCTGTGAGGCTGTTGTTTAGTTGGGGGGGGAGGTGTTCATTACTGTTGTTGGTAGGTTTACACTGTATCCATTTCTTATACTGCCTTCACTCTCCTCTTCTGTCTTCTTCTTAATCTTAAAGAGATTCACTGAATGGGCATTACCTCACTCTAAGTGAGTACCTGAGTAGACCAAGGTCTCCCATTGCATTCTGGGCCATCTCCAGTTATCGTGATGAATATCTGGTCCCTGGATCCAGATGACTCAGGAGGAGAATGTGAGAATGGTGACCTTGCACAGCCCTCCCTTACTCAAAACAAAGTCAAGTGCAAGTCTTGTCATCATTTCTCTGATGTCATGGTCTTCTTTGAAAACTAAAGATGAATGCAGACAAACAGAATCTTCCACCACCCCTAGTAACAATGAAAAATCATTTAGTGAAACTCCAACACAGCTCCTGGGGCTGACAGGCTCTGCCCCATTTTGCAGCCATAGATGTCGAACCCCTACCAAACTCAAGTATCTGTCCTGTGGGACCAAAAGTGCTTATCATATGTGATCTACTTTTGGCAGCCCATTCCTGCTGTTTTTGCTTACATTATTGCAGGCATTGGCGCCATCTACTTTTGCACAATACTGCAATAATGTGGAGAGCAATCAATCACATCAAGCAGCCATTCCAGGAATTATACTGGATGGAGTCTGAGATGGGGAATTAACGAACCTAGTCCTGACTGTGGTCTTGTAATAAGGACATTGTTCCTATCTTAATGTTAATGTAAGATACTTAAACTACTTGCAAGGACAAGATCTGTTACAGAATCAGGAAACCATTGTAAATAACATTTTGCTGGTAAAACAATATTTTATGCAAACTCTCTTTCTGTTTCTTTATTCCCCCTTTAACAACAGCCATGGTTTGCTGGAAAGAATGCAGGATGCTGAGTCTAAGGATCTGGATTCAAGTCCAAAGTGTGTTGCTTACCATGGATGAGATCTTGTGCAAATCAATTAATTTCTCAAGGTCTCAGTTTCCTTCTCTGTAAAACAAAGAGATGGTCTGTGAGGCTCCTTCCAGTACTAGATGTCATTATGATCTTAGATGTTAGTTGGAGAATAGATGAGCTAATTGTAGTAGATGAACGCAATGGAATGTTATTGAACCCTAGGAAATGATCAAAGAGATTTCAGAGAAACATGGGAAGATGTGTATGAACTGATGAGGAGTGAAAAGAAAACAAAAAGGAGAACAGTTGGCATAATGACAATAAATGACAAAGAGAAAAAGAACTTAGAATTCTGATCCAAGCAGTGACAACTTTGGACTTTCTTCCAAAGACATATGATGAAACATATCACCCCCTCCTGACAGAGAGGTTCAGAGTGAGTGAGGCATTCTCAGATGTGGCTAACAGTTTGATTTCTTTTATGGGACTATGCATATTCATTACAAGAGAGAACTTCCATTTGGGAGGTGTAGTGGGGGTGAGAAGTTAAATGTTAGTAATGGATATGCAAAAGAGCATTCATAAAATATTTTTAAAAATACAGAAGAAAAAAGTGTAGAAAGGAACACAAAGGCAACAGTTTTGTTACTACCCTGTTAAATTATTTATATACACACATACACATACACAGATGCTTCTTTTTAAAAGTTGGACTTTTTTTTTAACAAAAGTCTTATAAAAACATCTTTCTTATCCTTTCTGTATAGTGAATTATCTGGTTTTGTTCATTAAGTTCATAATAAAAAGTGAACTTTAAAAAGTTAAGTTTCTATCCCTCCCTCTTTTAAAATTTGAGACATTTGTGTCTATTCCCCAGTCCTGTGGTGCCTCTTCCAGTTCCCATGATTTTTCAAAGATCACTTATACTCACCTAGCAATTACATCTGCTACCCCCAGATTAATGACCCAGCCTCACTGAGGATACCCAGGTTCATTCTTTAAAATAACTCCTTATTTGTCACGGGTTTCAACTCCTACTCACCAGTTTTGTCCTCTTCTCGCCAGTCCACAGATCATTTTCTTTGGTAGAGAAAACAGAAGTAAAGTAGGGATTGAGTAGTTCTGCCTTCTCTGTACCATCCATTATCAGCATCCCTTCTACCCTGAGCAGCGCTCCTATTTCTTTGTTGTCTTCTTTCCTTCCCCAGAGTTAAAACAACGGCAACAACAACTCCTTTTTTTTGTCCTTGATTGTCCTCTGATTCATCCAGGGCTTTATTGAAACTAACACTATTCTTATAGGATCATTCCCTCCCTTTTTGTTCATCCTTACTAATGGTCTTTGCTTCCATTTTCTGAATTAGTCTTTGCTCAAAGTTCTTTGTAAATTTCCTTACATGTCTTCAGATATCTATCTTCTTTCTTTCTAATTGGAATATTTGATTTGATGAACAAAATTCATGAGATTTTGTTCTAGGGAGCTTTCCATCACCTCTGAGATTTTCCCTTTAGAATTTTAAAAGCCTAATTATCCTTTCTCTGATCTCTTCAGTAACTGTTCTCTCCCAATCTAGAGGTACACCAGGTCCTGCTCAAATCAAGAGATTTGTGTATCTCTGTGTATCTCTTTAGGGTCCCCATTCATTCATCCTCTGTGCTAGTCTTCTTCTGTGTCGAACTCATCCCCGACTTTCCTGTGTCCATTTCTTCACTCATGTGATTCCTCCTGCTTGGAGCGGCTTTCTTTTTCAGTCAGATTCCTGATTGTCTTTCAATATCCAGCTCAAATACAACCACCTTTAGAAATCTTTCCCTAATCTTCTGAGTCAAAGGTCATCTCTCCACAGTTTAATCACTAAATGCACCTCTCTCATAGAAATTTCCTAGTAGAAAGAGCATTGGACTTGAACTACTGAGGACTCTTTGTTCAAGTTCATTTCTAAATGATGCCACTTGACCATGCCACATGACCATGGGTGTATCACCTAGCTTCTTTGAAAATCTGTTTCTTTAAACTATAAGATGGGAAATAAACTACTTGCCTTACCTACCTCATTGGGTTGCTATGGAGAAAGTCTTTTGTGAACCTTAAAGTACTCTAGAAATAAGGGTTTCTATTCTACTTAAGTGGCCTTGGTGTTTAGGGAACACAATAGCTCTGGTTTTTGGTGGGGAGTAGGATTAAAGGTCATCAAGTTTACTAGTCCCAGCCAGTCCCCTTCATTCTAGCTCTCAAGGTAATTTGTGCGGATTCAGACTGGCAACCAAGAGTTAAAAAATTCTTCTCATCACATCTCCACCCAAGTCATTTCAGTCTTATTCCTTGGATGATTTTCAGTCACCCAATCTGCCAAGCAGGGGTCCTAGGGAAGTTAAAAGGAATTGTCTAAGCTTAACTCAAACAAGAATTTAGCCTAAGGGACCCTGAATAGGAGCATAGGAGATTAATAGAGAACTCACTTCATAAGCTTTTGCTGTGTGCCAGGAACCACTCTGAGCACCAAAGGCAAAAATAGAAGAAGCAAATAGGTTGTGCCCTCAAGGACCTTATACTCTAATGGGAGAAGACAGCACATTGATGGGGACTGGTAGAAGGGATCCATGTAAGTGACCATGGTGTAGAGAGCTGGGAAGGAGTACAGAAGGAGGATTCACTGAGCCAGATAAAGCAAAGGCTGGCTTATCAGAGCCTAGAATCTCAGGGATGGATTCTCTACGATGGTGGCTGGGGTTTGGAGTGGGAGGCAGGGAGAATGAATGCTATCCAGAGTGCAGGCAGCATGGTGGGAAGTTCTAAAGACAGACCTATGTGGCAGCTTAGATCACCTGAAACAACTAAAGACCTGAGTAATGATATAGCTAGCACTTACTTAGCTCTTTGAGGTTTGCAAAGTGCTTTACCATTATTAGCTGATTTGATTCTGGGAGCTCCTAGAGGGGATGGACCTCTCCCTTTACAGGAAAAGAGGCTTCCCAGCAGTGGGAATCCAGCAGTGCCCAGCCAAGAGCAACTCACTGGAGATGCTAGCTGGGCTGCCTAATGAGGATAAGAGGGAAGCTCTGGGTGCCTCTGAGAGGGAGCAGGGAAGCAGCATCAGAAGCAGAGAAGAGTTCTAAGCCAGGTCCTGCCAGAGGATCTAACTTGCCCTATTTGCCTTGTGACTCACCAGCCTTCCATGTTCCCTGATCACATATGTTTCATGTATATATCATCCCTCTACATATGTTCCCTAGCCATGGACATCCCTCACACATATGCCCATCCATGCATAATCCCTGATACTGCATGTTTCTTAATTGAGTATGTTTTTTATGTATGTCCTCTCTTCCATTTCTGGGAGAGTATACTCCATTGTGTGTGTGTGTGTGTGTGTGTGTGTGTGTGTGTGTGTGTAGTAGGAGAGAAATTTTTCTTGTCATTTATTTTACTATGTTGTTTAAATGTTTTTTTTTATTTAAAAAATGTATTCTCTACTATGAAAAGAAACACTTGGGTGGGAACTCATGAGCTGTGGTCATGAGTCACTGCTCACTCACAATGTGCCTTGAACCTAGGGGTCCACATGTGAGGGGAACTCAGCCTGCTACATGCCTACCACTGCCAACACTTAGCATGGCACTAAACATAATAACGGCTAGTTGTTTATTAAATGAATAAGTGATTGTCTTCTGGAAGCACTGAGGATCCTGTTATCCACTTTGGAGTTACATGTGGCCCTGCCTGTGCTTCATTAATGCTATCTGGTGGTATTTGGGACAACTCTATCTGCTACTTGCCTGGGGCTTGGAGTTTTGGAAGTTCTTAGAAATGAGTCACTTAGTTACCATCTTTCCACTGTATCTTTGGTGGTTCTTGGAATCTGCCTCTTTGCCTCTTGAGTCAACTTGTAGATTTGCTTGAAATGGACCACCCTGACTCAGTTTTCAGCATTCTCAGTTGGATGCCTGTGGTTGCACTAACTCCCATGAAAACCTAATCAGAATCGAACGGGAAGGAAAATCAGAGCTTTTAAAATCTCCATTAAGTCTGTTCCCTCATTTCTTCTGATGTGATGTGCTAATCAGTGGTGGATGTGGGCTCTTATCTTATTCACACATGGTTTTGTGGATTGAGGCCCCTCCCCTCTGCCAACTCAACTCTACTGGGGCAGATCCTTCCAAAACATTATTTCTGAAAATAAGACAGGAAGCAAGACCTACCTACTTGAGAAGCTCTGAGCTAAAGGCAAAAGTTATGACCAGATGTTTGTGGCAAGAATGTTAAATAAGGACCAATAGAAGGACTAGATATACAGATGACTCAGGAATTTTGTACATCATACCCTCAGTTAAAGTGGGTGGGGGACACTGGCCTGGTGAGAGGGGGACAGAGAATCAGGAGACAGACATGAAGCCAATGCCAAGGGGGCTCTAGCCCACAGGCTTGAGGGCGCGCACCCCAGCCATCTGGTTGCTTCCCATTTCAGCTAATTAGCTCACTGATTCTGCTCTTTCTTCATTCAAAGCTAAGTTCCTTGAGGCAGGGTCAGCTTCACTTTTGTCTTTGTATCCCCCAGAGCCTAGCACAGTGCCTGGATCATAGTAGGCACTCAATAAGCACTGTTTGAATTGGATTGAATCCTACACAACTGAAGATATGCAAATCATAACAGAACTTCTAAATTCTGTGCCCTAGAAATTTGACACCCTGGGACAAAAACCCTTTGCCCTGCCCTGATTAGTGCTCTGAGATAACTATGTAAAACAGGTATTGTACTTTGCTCAGGAAACCTAATTGAAAAATTACTATTTTATTGCCTATTATCCCCAGTACCTAGAACTGTGCTTGGCACATAGTAGGTTGCATAAAAAATGTTTGCTGATTAAATGACTTCAGGTTTATCACTCTTTCTACCTACTGGTCCTTCAAAGGAGCGTCTTGATCGTAATCAATTCATCTCTTGGCCAGGCATTGGCACCTCAGAAGGTTGATTCTGTAAGAGCTAACTTATAGGATCTTAAAGGTCCTTCTCTTTGCAGGTGAGGAGAGCTATTCAGTCATTTTAAGGGCCCAGGGGACTGGAGGGGGAGGGGAGTGTTATTTGTAAGACTAAAGTGAACTTGCTCATTTCTTTATAAGACACTTCCTAGAGAAATTTCTTGTTCGTCAGTCCATGGTGTAGAGTAGTTGGCAGAAAACTGAGACTTTAATTGGCCATTATTTTAAAGATTTATTAAAGGGGAGTTCAATAAAAAGAAAGTTTGACTTTTTGCATATAACATCTGATATGGAGTATCTATCTGACAACCAGATTTATTTGAAAGAGGGCTTTGAGCTTCACTGAGCTCAGTTGAGGAAATGAATGGATGCCTCCATTTTGCTCCAACCGTTTAGAGAATCAGAACAAATATAACATCCAGTGATGAATCCAGAGGAGCCATCATGAAACATACTAGCGGGGAGGACTAAGGCTGCAAACAGAACTATATAGACATAGTTTTTTAGGCATGGTCAGTATTTTGCTTGACTGTACATATTTGTTACAAAGACTTTTCTTTTCTTTTCTTGTTCCAAGGTTGGGGGGTGGGGAAGGAGAAGGTGGAAGGGAGATGGGGTTTACGCATAGGGATCCAAAAAGAAAAAATAAGAAGAGAACAGAAGGAAGACCAGAAGGAATCACCAACAAGCAGAACAGCTTTAGTTACATGTTGGATTTATTAAATACAAAAGAAAAGCAAGGATTACAGAAAAGAGAGGCAGAGTTTCATGCACAATCCTCCCTTGTTTGACACCTGTTTATGGAAATGTTCCTTTTATTTTACAGGCTTTTGTCCTTAGGCCTGTGGGTTTGGTAAAAAAATGCATTGATAATTGTATTTTAATGTACTTGACTGTCTTTGTCATTCTATGTTTTATTTTATTCATTTAAAAACATCATTCTGAGAAGGTGCGCATAGACCCCAGAATGGAGAGGGGTCCATACCACAAAAAAGGCTAACCATCCTTGTTTTATTTGTAGTTTGTGAAGTTCAGGATTTTTAAAAAAATGTGTTGGATCTTAGATATAGGGGCACCAGGGACCTCAGAAATTATCAGGATAGACATGGAAATAGACCCCTAGAGAGTGGTACTCCTTTAAGTGACTTTCCCACCATCACAGAGTAGTGGATATCAAAGGATTTGAACCCAGCTCTTCTGACTGCGGAGTCAGCCATGAAGCCTCCTCAAGTCTTAATTTTATTAAAATATGATGAACAATCTATACAACAATGAACACCATCACTTCTCTTCCTGCCCACTGCCCACTAGACCTGGGTCCATCCTTTCCATCACTTCTGGAAGGGTTTGGTTGGAGTTAATAATCTAGGTCAGTTAAAAATTCCATTCAGTGAGGGTGTACGTAATGTATATTTTTACATATGTACAAAAAACCCTTTATTTAGTCAGTTGCACTGGTTTCTCTGCATACATTACTGCAATGTATTAATAATCATCTGCTTGCCTGCCATGGGGCTGGGAGAGGGCATTCTGCCAAGCTCTGCCAACAACATGTGCTCACCTGGCAGCATCCAGATTTGTGAAGTGATCTTTACTCCCCTAAGAGGGGCTGGAGGGTGTCGGGTTCCTTTTCCCCAAGCCAAAGTTCTTGGCAGGGGGCAGGAGAGTAAGGAGAGGAAGAAGACTGAAGGATGCTGTGGAAAGGTGAACAAGGAGTTCTGGCTAACAAATAGCTCAAAAAAAAAGAGCTTTGATGACTAAGGTATAAATGAGTCAGAAATGGCAAAATTAGACACATCTGAGAAATCTAGGTAGGTTTAAAGACCAAGGGAAATAGTGCCTGAGAAAGTTAATTTGTGGCTGTTCAAACTCAGATCAAGAACAATGGAAAAAATTGTTCCAGATGTGCAGGGAAACTTGGAATCCTGCCAGATTCACCCAGCCCAGCAACAACCAGAGAAAGGAGAAAAGGGGGGGTTGGAGGGTGAAGGGTTTAGAGACAGAGACAGAGAGACACAGGGAAGCAGATACAGAGAGACAGAGAGAGAGATACAGAGGCAGAGACAGACACAGACAGAACTGAGACAGAGATACAGATAGAGACAGATAGAGCGAATAGAAGCAGAAAGAGAGAAAAGGGAGAGGCCAATTCTCAGTGAGCATGTACTTAATTGTGAGAGCAAATTCACGTTTAGAAAGAGGCCAAGTTTGACTGACTTGGTAAATTGATGAAGATTGTGAGAACAGTTCAGATTTCTGTCCCTAAATCTGAAAACAGAAGTGGCAGTTCACTTCAGGGAACTAAGAGCTCTTAAGAGTCTTTTTCTCCTACTATGGGACTTCAGGGTAAGGGTAAGGATCTCATAAAACATCTAGGGGGTTGGGGATTTTAAGATTTTAAATCTTAATTTTTTTCATTTATTTTTTATTTTGTTCTTTGAGAATTGGCATATTTCCTCAGTTCAAAGGAAAGTAATGGTAATATATTTATCATGTACAAATGGAGCCCAGACTGCAAACACACATTTAGGATGGATTGCCAGAAAAAAAATGTATTTAGTTTCCAATATGCATCTTAGGTATCATAGTCAAGCCAGTGAATATGCCACCATATTTGTTACTAACAGGTTGAATCGAGCCATTTATTAGGCAAAAGTTATGTGCTATATCTATTATTGCAGTCACCCCTCAGTCCCTTGGTCCCTGAGTTCTAAGATGGATATCATTAAAGCAATCATTAACCAAGAAGTTGCAGGTCAGGGCAATTGTCCTGACTGAGGAAGGTGAGTGGTGAACATGGGTGGGGGCTTATTATACAGTGAAGGACATGAGTCAGCATAAATACACCAGTGTCTGTAGCCCTGAGAAACAGCCATGGAGGGATTAAAATACTTGAAGGTATAAATACAACATTAAGTTTTAGTACCTGGGACAGCGAAAATTCGAATACTACAACCCAACCTGAGTTGTGAGGTTACCTTCCATCTACTCTGTATGTATCTTGGTATGTGTATGTCTCCTCCCTAAGAATAAGCCCCTTGGGGAAGGGAATTTTTAGTTTTATTTGCAACCCCATTGATTAGCACAGTGCCTAGCTCACAGGAAGTGTGTAATAAATGTTTGTTGAGTGATTAAACACAGGAGACATGAAGGGCGAACATCATTTCTTTGAGACTCCCAGGCTCCTGTTCTTTCTTTAACATCACATTGCCTTGTGTACAGTAGGACTGAACAGCACCATGAGACTCATGGACTATGGATGGCTAGGCAGATTTACCACTAAGAGCAGCATTGATGTGCTTGGGCTTCTTCCAGCCAGGCACGCCATGATGACTGTCTGATACTCAGTATCCTTAGGAGCATGGTGAACCAAGGCAGGGCTGTCATAAGCCAAGAGGTCCAAATTCATGTTTTAAGTGTGACTCCTGTCCCAAAACCCAATGACATGGGAGTCTCTCCTTAATGGTAAAGATGAAGGCCCTGGCCTTCATGAAAAACAAGAGTGAGGTTCACTTCTTCATCACCAAAGGATGAGTTAGCAACGAGGGGCTGACTGAGAACTGCCTATTGTCACCTCTACTTTGTCCCTCACATAAGACAGGGCCCTCTTCTCCACAAGTAAGGAGAATCTCATCCAAATGGCCTTGAGACAGGGGTTATATAAGGATTCTGAGAAGTGTAATCTCAAGGACTAAAGAGGAGCTGTTGGCTACTTGGTGGAGGGAGGGAGGCAGAAGGAGAAATAGTCATAAAGTAACCTGTCTAGTAGGACAGCTGGGTGATGAAGTGTTGGGCCTGAAGTCAGGAAGACTCATCTATATGAGTTCAAATTCAGCTTCAGACATTTCTTAACTGTGTGAACCTGGGCAAGTCCCTTAACTCTGTTTGCCTTAGTTTCCCCATCTATAAAATGAGCTGGAGAAAGTAGTGGCAAAACAGTCCAATATTTCTGCCAAGAAAGCCCCAAATGGGGTCACAAAGAATTCAACATGACTGGAAAAAAAAGACTCATCAACACTGTCTGATATACAACCACCAAGAACAAAGTTTTTCTTTTTTTTGAGCAAAAGCTCCCAGTCAACACTGTGAGCCCCAGAAGCAGGATCACAATCCGTAATACACTCTGTAAACAGGGGGCCAATTTGCAAATCAAAATAATCCTCAGTCTAGAAATGGTCTTTCTGGCAATGCCTATAAAAATATATGATCACTACCAGCAGTATCATGCTAAATATCAATAGCATGGTTCTCAGATGTGGAGAATTTCTCTTCACTGCCCCATCCCCTTCTTGTAGTCTTCTAGCTTCCACACTCTGGCTGTACATTATATGATGTCAGCATTAGCTGGCCAACATCGATATTAGCTGGAAAGGTCTGGCTAATGTTCAGTCTTAGAAGAATAACGAGACATTTTCAACATTATTCATGCTAAAGACCAACTCTTAGCACATCCCACTATGGAAAGGTGTCTCACAAAAGTATTTTTAAATCAAGAGAAGAAGTAACTTGTTATTTATATGTCATGGTTACAATTCCCAATATAGTTCAAGGTAGTCATTTTCTTAAAGTTTACTCACCACAACCCAGGATGGATTAGATAGTACTATTAGTCTTCTACTACAAGACTTCATGGTGGCATGGAGATGATCCTGGCTTTGCCAGTCTAAGCTCTGGCCTGTTCTACTAAGCCATCCAACTGCGTCTGGTTTCCAAGGAGCAGCCCAGCTAAACATGAGCAGGCTCACCATCAGCAGGCTAGTCACTTGGGGATAAATGTTTTGATCATGGCGACTCATGAAATAAAGAAAAGTACAAAATAACCTTCAGTCTTATGTGACCTCCTTCCACTTCTGCAATGACTGCAGTGAAAAGAGATGGCCAAGAATCGTATATCTATAAATAACTTCAATTGGATTGTTAGGACTCTAAATATGAAATTCTTGTCCCAGGATGAGTGGTGCATTACTAGAGGAAGGGAGCAACAGCAGTCTTGATGTTCTTGCTACAGATGAAACTGGAAGAAAGAAGAAAGTTGCTGCTGAGTGGCAGGAAGGCCCATGGATACTCCATGGAATGGTTATGAAAGGAATTCACAAAGGTGGTTTTACTTACTAAAGGCAATGAAAGACATTATTGCAGAGCACATCTGGTCATCTCATGTTATGATTCTTTTGATAAACATTTGAACCTTCATGAAAACAACTGAATGTTTGTAGCAACCTCAGTTACATAGGAAAAGGCTATGAAGAACTTGATAAGCTTCTCCGAATTAAATCAACATACACTGATAATTGGTGACTTCAATGAAAAGGGAGGAAAAAGTGACCCCCTAGAGACACAGGTACAGAGATGAACTCAGAGGGGAAGTCCCAGAAGGAAGAGTAATTTATGTACTTGAGAGAGAAAGCTGGTCCTGGTCATAAGAGTACAGCTATGAAAAGGAGCAGATCAAGTGGAAAGAAAGAAAGAAAAAGAAAGAAAGAAAGAAAGAAAGAAAGAAAGAAAGAAAGAAAGAAAGAAAGAAAGAAAGAAAGAAAGAAAGAAAGAAAGAAAAGAAGGAAGGAAAAAAGAAAGAAAAAAGAAAAGAAAAAAGAAAAGGAGCAGATCTGGGGAGCCCAACTAAGCAACCTGCCCAGAAAGTCTCTGGGTCCAAAGCAGAGCTTTGTGAGGACTCCATGTTAGAGAAAGAGCAGCAAGGATGTAGACAGATCTCCTGCCATGGCCAAGAATTGTGACTCACCTTGGCCACATATAATTCCTATTCATGTACTTCATCACTATGATTGCAGTTTAAGTTTGTGTGTGCTTTCACCACAGATACATTTGGTTCCACAAATATATGCCCCAGCTTTATAGAGGGAATGAGTTGTTGCTATAGTTCCAACCGCAATATCAGAAAATACCTTTGCTGAGAGCTAATTACATCTATTGGTTGACTGTTAATGGGAAGCACATCAGTGGGACTCAAGAGCTATAGTTTTAGAAGTAGGTCCAACCACTGGGTACCTCTCAAACCTGAGAATAGTTATTACTCTCCTGGGGACCCAACTCATGAGTGAGAGAGCAAATGAGGAAGTAACTCAGAGGGGTGTTTCATAGGGAATATGTTCAACTTTCTGTTTATTGACTATTAAAGAAGATTTTGATTTGGTAGAGAAGAATGTTGCCTTAAAGGAACTTTTCCAACAAAGTGTCTCTCATCAATTCATCAAATTCAAGATTGTTTGAAGGAAAAAATAATAGTTATAATAATAAACATCAGGCAAAGCCCAAAAAAGGGAGATGCATGCTTGGCAAAGATATTCACTTCTGTTTGATGCCAAAATCCTAGAAGAGGGCTCCTCAATAGATAGTGAAGTGCTTCAGATGTTCCCATAGACACAAGACTTTAAAGTAATAGTTACAAAATAATTCACGTTAGGGTCTATAATCTAGTTCATCTTCTAGGTCAGATATCAGCATAGTCTTCTGGAAGATATCTGTAACTACCTGAAAGAGTTTGGCCTGATCATCCAATGAGGAAAAACCCAAATGGATGAAGAATATTTATCACACATTCATGCCTCAAATTTGGATGGAAAAATCTGTAGAGATTGTCAATCATTATGTATATTGAGAAAGGACAGTATGGATGGACATTGATTTGGACCCAGAATTGAATAGGATGAGAAGAGTGGACTGGACCAGACTTTGGAAAGTTTCAGAGTCCTTTAATTACTTCAAATTTCCATGAACTCAAAGGCCCATTTTTTTAGAAGCCAAAATTTCACTAGTGTTGCAGTGTAGTGGTGAGACATGAAATACAGTGCTGTCTGAAGAATTTAAAAAATTTTTAAAAATTAATATCATACAGAGAGCAACAGAGAGGCTCATGGTGAGGATAAGCAGGAGACTACAACATGGGACCTTTGGGGTTCTTTGAAGAAGATTAAGGGTAAATGATGTTATTGGGGAATTGTATGCTAGAAACAGAAGACGGACTAGTCATGTATTGAGGGAGAAGTGGAATAGCTACAGTGCTTCACTGGTATCCTAATTATTTTATTTTATTTTATTTTTTTTAATAATATAAACTTATTTATTTAACTTTTTACATTCATTTTCACAAAATTTTGGGTTCCAAATTTTCTCCCCATTTATCCCCTCCCCCTGCCCCAATACACTGAGCATTCTAATTTTCCCTATCACCAATCTGCCCTCTCTTCTATCATCCCTCCCTTCTCTTGTCCCCTTCTTCTCTTTTGTCCTGTAGGGCCAGATGACTTTCTATTCCCCATTAACTATATTTCTTATTCAAGAAATTGAACTATATTCAATACTAAACAGTTGTTCCTCAAACTTTGAGTTCCAAATTCTCCCCATCCCTCCCTCCCCACCCATTCCCTTTGGGAAGGCAGGCAATTCAATATAGGCCATATCTATGTAGTTTTGCTAATGACTTCGATAATAGTCATGTTGTATAAGACTAACTCTATTTCCCTCCATCCTATCTTGGCCCCCATTGTTTCTATTCTGTCTTTTGATCCTGTCCCTCCCCAAGAGTGTTGACTTCAAATTGCTCCCTCCTCCCATTGCCCTCCCTTCCATCATCCCCCCCACCCTGCTTATCTCCTTCTCCCCCACTTTCCTGTATTGTAAGATAGGTTTTCATACCAAAATGAGTGTGCATTTTATTCCTTCCTTTAGTCGAATGTGATGAGGGTAAACTTCATACTTTTTTCCTCAGTTCTCCTCTTTTTCCCTCCACTTCTCCTGCTTGCCTCTTGAATGAGAGATAATTTACCCCATTCCATTTCACCCTCTCTCCTCCCACTACATTTCTCTCTCACCATTTACCTTAATTTCTTTTAAGATATGGTCCCATCCTATTCAATTCACTCTGTGCTCTCTGTCTCTGTATGTGCGTGCATGTGTGTATGTGTGTGCGTGTGTGTATGTGTGTGTGTGGTCCCACCAACTACCCAGATACTGAAAAGTTTTAAGAGTTACAAATGTTGTCTTTCCATGTAGGAATGTAAACAGTTCATCTTTGGTAAGTCCCTTATGACTTCTCTTTGCTATCTACTTTTTCATGCTTCTTCTCATTCTTGTGTTTGAAAGTCAAATTTTCTTTTCAGATCTGGTCTTTTCATCAAGAATGCTTGAAAGTCCTCTGTTTCATTGAAAGACCATATTTTCCCCTGAAGTATTATACTCAGTTTAGCTGGGTAGGTGATTCTTGGTTTTAGTCCTAGTTCCTTTGACTTCTGGAATATCCTATTCCATGCCCTTTGATCCCTTAATGTAGAAGCTGATAGATTTTGTGTTATCCTGATTGTATTTCCACAATACTGGAATTGTTTCTTTCTAGCTGCTTGCAAGATTTTCTCCTTGACCTGGGAATTCTGGAATTTGGGCACAATGTTCCTAGGAGTTTCTCTTTTTGGATCTTTCAGGTGGTGATCGATGGATTCCTTCAATACTTATTTTGCCCTCTGGTTCTAGAATATCAGGGCAGTTTTCCTTGATAATTTCCTGAAAGATGATATCTAGGCTCTTTTTTTGATCATGGCTTTCAGGTAGTCCCATAATTTTTAAATTGTCTCTCCTGGATCTATTTTCCAGGTCAGTTGTTTTTCCAATGAGGTATTTCACATTCTCTTCCATTTTTTCATTCTTTTGGTTTTGTTTTGTGATTTCTTGTTTTCTCAGAAAGTCATTAGCCTCCATCTGTTCCATTCTAACTTTGAGAGAACTATTTTCTTCAGTGAGCTTTTGAACCTCTTTTTCCATTTGGCTAATTCTGCTTTTGAAAGCATTCTTCTCCTCACTGGTTTTTTGAACCTCTTTTGCCAATTGACTTATCCTATTTTTCAAGGTATTATTTTCTTCAGTATTTTTTTGCGTCTCCTTTACCAAGGTATTGACCCATTTTTCATGCTTTTCTTGCATCTCTCTCATTTCTCTTCCCAGTTTTTCCTCCACCTGTCTAACTTGATTTTCAAAATCTTTTTGAGCTCTTCCATGGCCTGAGCCCACTGGACATCCACCTCGGATATCTAGGATACAGAGGCCCCGACCTCCATGTCTTTCCCTGATGGCAAGCATTGTTCCTCCCCATCGGAAATGAAAGGAGGAAACATCATCTGTTCCCCAAGAAAGTAGCTTTCTATGGTCTTATTTTTCTTCCCTTTTCTGGGCATTTTCGCAGCCAATTACTTGACTTCTGAAATTCCTCTTCACCTCCGCCTAGATCCATCCAGCTAGTGCTTGGAGTCTGAGATTCAAATGCTGCTTCCCAGCCTCAGGGCTTTCAGCAGCAGGCGGGTGGGGCTGCTATTCAATGTGAGCTTAAGTTCTGGTGCTCAGGTGAGGGCAGGGCCACCTCCCAGACTCAGTTCCCTCAGGGGGTTTATGCAGAGACCTTCACTAATGGCCCTGAGCTCCTGTCTGCTCTGGGAGTCCCGGGCTGCCTGCCTCTGCTGCTGCCTCTGCCTCCCGAGGGGGCCTGAGTCACGGAGACACCCCGCTCCCCTCTCAGCCAGCCCAGAAGTCTCTCTCAGTGACCTGTAGCGCCTGTGGGTGGAGGGACCTTCATGGCCGCTGGAGATTCCATCCCTGAAGCCTGCTCGGATCTGCTCTTCTTGGGGCCACGCGGCCAGGGCAGCACAGGGGTGGGCTCCTCTGTCTGGTGTGTGATGGACCTTTGGGGTTGGTTTTTCAGGGCTCTCTGGAATGGAAATTTCTTCCACTGTGTTTCTGCGCGGCTTGCACTGCTCCAGAATTTATGGGGAGGTCTTTTTACAGAAAATTTATGGGCCGTGGGCTCGGAGCTAGCATATGTGAGTCTTTCTACTCCGCCATCTTGACTCCTCCCCTATCCTTCTAATTTAAGGAGAAATTGAATTATGCTTCCAGAACATTGGATGGACCTGGATTGTGAACTTATAAGGGGAGACATGGATAAGAATCATATAGAATGAACCAGCTAAGAGGGATGATCAATATTGTTAAAGGGAACTTTAAAACTGATAAGATCTCAGATGCATTTTAGTATTTGAATGTGCCCCGGTGTTTCTGGAAGGCTGGGTGGGTATATTTCAGTTACTGTTTTTACTTGGGAGACAGCAGGAGAGAGATAATAAGTGAAGGAAAGGAGGACAAGAAGGAATGGAAGAAAAAAGAGAGAAAGATGGAAAACAGGAAAAAGGAGAGAAAGAAAAGAGAAGAAGTACAGGGAAAGAAAAAGGGAATGAGGAAAGGAGGTAAAGGATACAAAAAATAAAAGGAGGAAAGGGGACTAAAAGAAGTAGATAGGTAAAGAGAAGGAGATAAGCAGAGAGGCAGAGAGACAAGGAGAGAGAAGGGGGAGAAGGGGGATAGAGACAAGGAAAGAAACAATACGAGAGTGAGAAAAGAGGATAGAGAAGACAGGAATGAAAGGAGGAGAGAGGGAGGGAGAAAAGGAGATGGAAGGGAGAGGGAAGAAGAGAAGTTGGAGAGAGACAGACACACAGAGACGGAGAAACAGAGAGAGAGAGAGAGAGAGAGAGAGAGAGAGAGAGAGAGAGAGAGAGAGAGAGAGAGAGAGAGAGAGCACAATTTGGTAGTAGGAAAGAATATTTCAGCGACTCAGTGACACATCCCATAGTTGAGCCAAAGTGATCTCTGATGTAATTCTAGTGCAGCACCTTGGACAGATCCTGTAAGCAGGCCTCTATTGAATGGAAATGGTGCCATTTTTCCCATCCCAGGCTGAAATTTGTCCTTAGCCTGACACTCAATGTTAAACTAAGACATTCCAAAATGTCTAAAAGAACCAGCTTTATGTCTTGGTTTAATGAGCAGACTTTTTTTTTCATTTGCTAATGAAGGACTCACTCTGCCTGTAAAACTAGCCAAGCCAGATAAGTGAATGGAGCAGCCCAAGATGGGAGTTATTCAGCTCCTATAGACCCATCTCTGGATTCCCTGGGAGCTAGGCATGTTTTAAAGGAATAACTTAAGCGAACCACTTTTAAGTGTTGGTTAAGCAGCCTTAGGAAGATGCACTCATATAGTAACCCCAGGGGAACAGCTCCACCCCGGATGTGCCAATTTCAAGAAGCACTTACTCTGAGTTCCTTTGCCAGATCATTTAATATTGATGGTGGTTGTAGGTGGAGCAGTTACTAGGAATGAAGCCTATGAAAGCATAATGGAACTTTCAAATGCAAAATGAATACCATCTATTGATATCAGCTCACCCTGAAATGGCAAGATTAGCCCTGCCAAGTTCAGAAAACCACTTAGGGTCATTCAGAGCAAACTTTGAAAGAGAAGACTGATATTAGTGCCAATGTAAAACAAAACAATGAACCCATTAGGAAGTACTTGTGAGACTTTGAGAACTTCGTTGGTTTGAGTCTGAAATACACTGGGAAGCCTTTATTCGACTGTTTAGAGAAAGGTGTGCCTAGCTGTAAATTGTTTGATTTTTACATACGTACATAGACACAAGCCTTGAAAATAGCAATTACCAAATAATTTACTGTTTGGTCTTTGATCTAATTCATCTTCCAGGTCAGGTATCTGTATGCCTCCACCTTAGTCATATTCTTTTTCTACTCTGGTATTGTATGGAACTCGGATAAACTTGAAATTTCTGGTTTCTCTCAGACACACCTGCTGCAGGAGGCTTCCTTGATTCCCCAACTGTTAGTGTCTTCTCTTCAAAATTATCTTCTACTTACTTTGTATATGTCTGCATGTTGTGTTTCTCTAAGGGAGGTGAGCTCCTGAGAGGCAGCTAAGGCTTTATTTTTAATTTTGTTTCTCCAGTACCTTGTAGTGCCTGTCAGAGAGTGGAATCATAGGTCAGAGATTTAAAGCTGTAAGAAGCTGGTTCAGCTCCTTTATCTTACATATGAGCAGACTGAGGTTGGGGAAGGCTAGACCAAAGATACATAGGTAGCAAGTGTCAGGGATGGGATTTGAACCCAGGTCTTATGACACCGGAGTCAGTATTCTTTCCATTGTACAATGCTGCCTCCCTAGCAGACTCTTAATTAAGGTTTACTGATTGATTAATGCATAGAATAAGATGGTATGTTTCTGTTTTTGGAGTGAATTGTGTAACATGGGAATTATTGTTCTATCTAGAGCTGAAAGTAGAAATTGTCAAAGTAGGCAGCTTCCAGGAAACTGCACTCGGGGGGGTGCAATGAAATTCACTTTTAAATAAAGCTTTAAAAAAACAACCCAGTGCATATTTTTAGTGGTGGAAAAGTATCTGTCTATCTGTCTATCTATCTATCTATCTATCTATCTATCTATCTATCTATCTATCTATCTATCTATCCATCCATCCATCCATCCATCTATCCTTTTTTCGCATTTATTTTGTGATAGGCCAAATTGCACTAGTTACCTTAAGGCTCACAGCATCCAGTGGGTGGTAAGGCACAGTGGGCACACTTTTCAAACCTTTCCAGGAGGGTCCCATGCCTTATCCAGTCCTGGTCCTAGCAGAAGGCAAAGCTGGGTTATCCTTGTCAGTGTTACCCATTTCTTCCCATACTTGGAAGAAGTAGGGAAATGAAGCTAATCAACCAGGAAAGATGGTCTAATGGAAAGAATACTGACTACAGAGTCAGAGGACCTGGATTTTAATCCTCACTCTGATGTCTACTCCTGTGACTTTGGTCAAATTGCTTCCTTTCCATGGACCTCAGTTTCCTCGTTGGTAAAAATCAAGGGTTTGACTAGATGACTTCTGATTTTGAAAGTTAAGTTTTGATGTCTACAATGGCTCTTACAGTCTCCTCTCCTTTCTCCTCCTCTCTTCCTCTGTCTCTCCTCTCTCTCTGTCTCTGTCTCCTGCTTCTTCTCACCCTCTTGGTCCTTTTGCCCTGCTCACTCAAGAAGTGCTTCTATACTCATATGTTAGACATTGAAAGGAATAATCAGAGCTAAGTATTCCTAATGGCTTTTTACATATTGTTTCAATTCCCTCCCTCGCTTTGTTGAGCATTTTATGTTTGGAGATGCTGTGAATGCCTGGCTCTTTCTCAACAGCTCAGCCTCATCTCAAGGTTGTGTGTGTGTGTGTGTGTGTGTGTGTGTGTGTGTGTGTGTAACTGCTAGGTCAAATTGCCAAAAAGGAAATACAATTTCCAGGCTATATCAATTTCATCTCACTTTACTGATCTTTTGAGAACAACCAGGATGGAGATAGAGAAGGTCTGTGGCCAGAGTACCAATTCTCTCTGTTTCTTGTCATTAAGTTGATAACACACGACACCCTCATTATTATTCTATCATTAGGATCTGAGCATTTTGAGTGTTCAAATAAAATGGCTGTTTTTATCTTCCAGAGCAATAAATGAGACCCTGCATCTCAGCACGCTGTCCTGGAAACCCCTTCTTAATGAGCAAGTGATTACAAGGCTGAAATGCAGCAAGTGTCCCCAGCAGAGTTGTGTGACCAAACACTTGGTCCTCTAAAACCCTTAAAGTGGGAGTCACTTCAAACAGTAACCTGCTTGGGAGGACCACTCTATCTTCTACCACTGACTATGCCATTTTTATTTTTTCTGGTGGTCATTCCCTGCTCTCCTTCCTTCACTGCCTGCTAGATTTTCTAGTATCTTCTCTTTCTCTTTCCCCTCTCTTTCCTCTCTTTCTCTTCTCTTCTCTTCTCTTCTCTTCTCTTCTCTTCTCTTCTCTTCTCTTCTCTTCTCTTCTCTTCTCTTCTCTTCTCTTCACTTCTTCTTCTTCTTCTTCTTCTTCTTCTTCTTCTTCTTCTTCTTCTCTCTCTCTCTCTCTCTCTCTCTCTCTCTCTCTCTCTCTCTCTCTCTCTCTCTCTCTCTCTCTCTCTCTCTCTCTCTCTCCCCTTTGTTGTAGTTTTCCTTTAATAGGACGTCAACTTTCGTCTAAATCAAGGAAGGCATACAGTGGATAGAACCTTTACTCTACAATCCAAAGGATCTTCATTCTAATTCCACCTCAGATGATTTCTCCCTTTGTGATTCTGGGCAGGTCACTTTATCCCTGTGAGCATCAATCATCCATACTAAGTGTTTTGATCTCTATAACCTCAAAGGTTCCTTCTAGCTCTAAGTCTCTGATCTTGTGATCTCCAGGGTTTCTCTGCTTCCTATGGGGAGACTGAATAAGCCCATGTAGGTATCACCTCCTAGATATCATGAATTTTCCTTTCTAACATAATATCCCCATACAGAGATGTAAGATGGCATAGATGGTGGGCTGAAGTACAGATGGCTGTGTGACCATGCCCTGGTCAGCTAGATGGCACAATGGTTAGAGTGTTGGACTTGCACTCAGAAAGACCTGGACTTAAATTCCAATCCTGCCTCAGACACTTACTAACTGTATAACGCTAGCTGAATCACTGCTCTTAAACCATTTTCTCATCTATAAAATAGTACCCACCTCACAGGGTTGTCGTAAGGACCAAGTGAAGTAATATATGGAAAATACTTTTCACACCCTAAAGCACTATATAAATTCTTGCTAACATACCTGTTATTACTGTGGGCAAAACCACTTAATCTCTCCATGTCTTCAGCACTGCTCTGAGACTATTTTTCATCCTCATAGTTGCTACTGTCCTCCTCATCCATCACAAATTCTCTTGTATTTGCTTCTCTGGAAGCATGTTGCTTCCCCTTCAATAGAATCTGAAGACAGAGATTATTTTTTCAGTGATTACTAGCATACTGTCATTTTTTTGTACTAGATCTCCACCAAAAAAGAGTCTTATATGCAAATAGGCTTGAGCCCAAGAGTACACTGGACCTATAATTTCTTTGGCTTATGTTAAGAACTCTTGAGGAGAAAAGTCCTGCTACAAAGGTAGATTGGCAACTGATGAGGAGTGGACAATCCTGGAGAGTTGTCTAGAGCATGGAACAATTAAGTGACTTAACCTTTCTATTTAAGAGTTAGGGCACTTGTTCCCTTTCTTTCAGATTCTTTCCTCTTCTAGTCCCACATGTGGTTAGAATAGGATCATTCTACTTTTTCCAGTCTACAGAGATGTTCCTCCATCCCTTCAAGGCAGGAGTACGTCAGCAGGTCATTCACAAATATCTGACCATGTGTCTCCCAGCTTCAATAATCTCCCTATCACCTCTGTAATCAAATACAACTCATCTGTTCAACATTTTAAGCACTTCTCCACCTGTCTCCAATCTGCCTTTCCAGTCTTGTACATATCCTCTCCCTTTCCAGTAGAATAAAAACTTTTTGAGGATAGGGATGCTTCCATTTTTTTGCCTTTGTATTGCCAGTGTCCAGCACTTCCCACATGCTTATAAACTGATTGATCTTTGGCTCTATGAGCAATTTTTGAAATCCATTTCCTGACAACTCTGTATTCTTTCTAACATTTAATATTTGAGTCTGACCTTGTGACCAGATCTACCAGGAGTCTGGATCATCATAGTGTCACAGGACTCTAGTCTTGAAATGGTACCAGAGAGACCATCTAATGCAATTTCCTTGTTTTACAGATGGAAAACAGGCCCAGAGAGGAGGAGTGGTTTATTTGCTTGAAGGGACACAGAAAGTTGGTGGCATTCGTGGGACCAGAACCCAGAACTATGTGGTATAAAGCACTGTGTCCTGACTCGAAGTTTATAATACACCATATAGTTAACATTATCCCAAAGGGAATGAGTGGTTGAAAAGGAAGCAAGGAAAGAATATTTATAAGGCACCTACTATGTGTTAGTCATTTTACAAATATTATCTCATTTGATTCTCACAACAACCTCAGATGGTAAGTGCTATTATGATCTCCACTGTACAGTTGAGGAAACTGAGGTAGACAGAAGTTAAATGACTTTCTCAGGGTCATATAACTAGTAAATGTCTGAGGTCAGATTCGAACTCAGGGCTTCCCAATTCCAGATGAAGCATTCTTTGTACAGTGCCACCTATCTGCCTCTAAAAGTGATGGATTGAGAGTCACAAGTCCTGGACCACATTTTTGCCTTTCTTCGTATAAGAGTGTCTGGCATACAGCAGGTACTTAACAAATGCTTGTTGATTTGATTGACAACTAGTTGGAATCTTGGCTCTGATACTTATTAACTGAATGATCTTGGGCAAGTCACTTCTCTCTGTGGGTCTCAGTTTCCTCTTCTGTAAAATGGAAGCATTGGGCTAGATGATCACAAAACTTCCTTCCAGTTCTGCATTCTGTGTGCCTAAGCTTTGTGCTATAATCTCCTAGGGTCCTTCCAACAATGTCACCAAGAGTCTCTCAGAACTGCCCTGACCTCATTTAGCACCTACTTCCAGCAGCATTGGGCAAGCCATTCTCTTATTTGTTCTGACAGCTTGCTGGTTTTTTCAGACTAGGGAACAGCCCAACCTGTTTCCCAATGAACTGATTTTTTTTTTTTTACAATCTGAGGAAATTATTCTGTCCTTCCTTTCTTGGGAGCAGAGATGGGCCACTGTTTCTTTGATGATGTCCTTTTCCTTTCTGTTCAGCTGCCTGGCTGGGCTGCTTGAGTCTTTACAGAAATCACTCTGGGCTGTATCTGTTCCTCTCAGGCAGTGGTCCATGCTGCAGTGCAGGGCTTTTAGCACTTGGGAATAGGCAGGGTACAGCGCCACACCACATCAGAAGCTACTGAATACAGGTCTCACTGGAAGAATAGGACTGATGAAGGCTGAGGGGGGTATAGAATAATGGTGTGGGAGCCTTCTCCCCTGGACACCTACTTTTTATGTAATTATCAAAGGAAAATGGACATTTTTTTCTTCCGAGATCCAGAATTTAGATGAATACCCTCTTTATATAGGAATCAAAATGTAAAATAAGGCACTCAGTGAGCGTTAAAATACATAAGATTGTGTTCAGTCTTATATTTCAGAAGGGTTCCCCCAACCCTCTCTCTTTTCCTGCTCTGCCTCTGTCTTCTTTGATTGATAACAGCTTCCAGAAAGAAGGACAGGGACAGAGACAGAGAGACAGAGAAAAAGAGAGAGATAGGGACAGGGACAGAGAATCAGTGCGCTGAAATGCCAACAGCCTAAATGAAACCACAGGTGGGAGAGCGGGGTGATTTGTCCCTCAGCTAAACCCTCAGTTCTGACCAGAAAGGGCTCGGCACCTTAGTGTCCATATAGGCTTTACAAGGTGTCCTCATTGCTTCAGGAAGAGGGCCACATGCTTCTGAATTAAGTGGGAGACCAACTCGGGGAGAGAGCCAACAAGTAAGGAAATGTGACTCAGACACTGGCTTTTACCTTTAATTAGTCAGCCAGCCCTGCCAATTTACTTCTCGGAAGGAAAACTAATCTCATCTTTTCTCCCTTCCAAAACCATCTCCAGTTTCCCTCACACAAGCAACCAGAGTCATCATTTCAGGAACTTTCCTTCACTTATTGTAGTCATGGCAAACCTGCTTAAGCCTTGTTTACTCAATGTAAGTGAATATCTAATGGCCCATCCATTGATAAATGAGCAAATATTACCTAAGACCTGATCTTGCTTAAGGTCAGGTCTTTGGGGATTCTCTTTAGAGTTCTACAGGAATCCTCTCTTCCCTCAGTCTCCACCCAGTGGAATCTTACCAGCAGACCACAGATGAAAAAAATTAAATGAGTATATGTGTGTGTGTGTCCATGTATGTGTGTGCATGCATGTTAATCATTTTCATGTGTCTGCAGACTCACAGATTTCCAGATAGATTGGAAAGCAGAAGACAACAAATTCCAGAGTGTAGAGGTGGGAATGATTTGGTGTGTTCAAAAGCCGATCATCAATCATCTGGCCATCCATCAGGCTGACTGGGAGAGTCAACCAGATTCAGCCATTAAGGTGGATGAAAATGTTGTATCCTCAGCAGTAGAGCCCAGTTATCTGGGCAAAGCCAGAGGTGGCAGAAATGAAACACAGAGGCTGCTTTTGCCCTTTGTTTTGCCTTTATCTTTACCCCTTGGAGATTATTTATTATGGGCTGGTGTGAGTTGGCAGAAGGCTCTCCCAGGGGATGAGGAGAGGCAGCGATCACACTTGGAGATGTTTATAAGAATCCTTTTTAAAGATAAACGTAATGCATCTGATGGGGGTGTTCGACAAATCTGGATCTGTGAATGTGGAGCTAAATAACCCTTCTCTGGTTGCTGTTCGATCATCTTTGTCATTTGGAATTGTATCTGACAGGCTTAGCATGGCTCCCAGTCCAGGAAAGAGCTGTAACATTCATTTTTCCTTCAACTTGTCACCAAGCTGCTTGTGTCTATTGTTAATCCAGACTTTGTACTGTATTAGGGTTTTTATTTTATGCAAATCAGTGGAACGGCAGAGGAATCTAAGGCCAGGCAGCTTGTTCTCAGTTTCTGTGTAAGGCTTTGGGAACAGGCTTATCATGAAGATGGGGAAGATATATGGTGGTTATAAGGAACTGATCCTTACCCTTCCCCCCACCATCTACAGTCTTGCCATTACCACACTACCAGGTAACTCCTACCATCTCCCTTGGGGATATATGGGCTTAAATTAAGAATAAATCTTTGGGGGCATATGGAAGCCAGTGGGCAGGGTGGAGTAATCTCTCTCTCTCTTCTCTCTTTTCTCTCTCTCTCTTCTCTCTCTCTCCTCTCTCTCTCTCTCTCTCTCTCTCTCTCTCTCTCTCTCTCTCTCTCTCTCTCTCTCCTCCCCCCCTCTCCCTCCCCCCCACTCTCTCTCTTCTCTTCCCTCTATCTCTTTCTGTGTCTCTGTCTCTGTCTCCCCCCCCCCTCCGTCCCTCTGTCCCTCCCTCTCTCCAAGGACATGGTCAATGAAAAAGGGCACCACTTTATGATGTAATTATAATAATAATAGCATTCATATGACATTTTAAGATTTGAAAAGCATTTTTCAAATATTAGCTCATCCTTACTTCCCTTTTGACTCACTCTTCATTCTCTGGACATGTCTGCTTTGTTCCCAGCCCTCTTCCCTTTCCACTTCCTGTGCCTCACCATACACTCTCCCCCTTTTCCAACTCATTTTTATGCGTTGTCTTCCCTTGTTAGAATGGAAGCCCCCTGAGGATAAGAATGATCTTTTTGCTTATATATGCATCCCCAATGTTTGGTATAGTATTAGTATAGTATACAATATTGGTTTAGTATTGGTATAGTATATAGTAAGTGCTCAGTACAATCTTTATCTATCTAGTTAAAATAAAAGATATTGGCTTGAATTCTACTTCTGAGAATTCCTGTGTGTTCGTGAACACTTAGCCTCTGTTTGCCTACGTTTCCTCATCTGTAAAATGGGGACAATAATGGCAGAGTTATTGTGAGACTAAAATAAGGCAATAATTGTAAAGCCCTCAGCACAGTGCCTGGCACATAGTAAACATTATATAATTGTCAGCTCCTATGGCTATTATTCTGGTCCCTGGAGCTGCTACTTTTTTTCTCCCCATTTGGACCAACACCCACTACACTAGACCTTGACTTCCACAATCATGCCTGCAGTCCCAGAGGGTGATATCTGATCATTTGTGAAGTGTTCCCCTGGAGCCCAGAAATCTGTGTTGGTGACTGAGTCCAAACTAACCCATTTGGCCCACTAGACCTATGGGTTGGCCCTAGACCCCAGGCCATCCTGCACATTCATGTGACCTCCAGTTGTCCAGTTATTCACTCAGGCCATCTCGCCATCTTCCCAACATATGCTTGTCCTCCTTGGTCTCTCCCTCTCTTCCATCTGTTGTTCTGGACATAGTAATCAAATCAACAGTACCATTGTTTCTCCAAAGTGTATGCTGACTGAGTGGCTTAAATATCATTTTACCACCCTATGATTCCTCAAGCAAAAACTCTTTTCCCTGTCTACAATTCACATACATGTATTGTCTTCCTTTTTTTTTCATTATATATACATTTATTTATTTATTTAACTTTTTACATTCATTTTCACAAAATTTTGGGTTCCAAATTTTCTCCCCTTTTATCCCCTGCCCCCACCCCAATACCCCAAGCAATCTAATTTTCCCTATCTCCAATCTGCCCTCTCTTCTGTCATCCCTCCCTTCTCTTGTCTCCATTTTTCTCTTTTCTCCTGTAGGGCCAGATGACTTTCTCTTCCTCATTAACTGTATGTCTTCTTTCCTAGTAGCAAGAACAATACTAAACAGTTGTTCCTCAAACTTTGAGTTCCAAATTCTCCCCATCCCTCCCTCCCCACCCATTCCCTTTGGGAAGGCAGGCAATTCAATATAGGCCATATCTGTGTAATTTTGCAAATGACTTCCCTGATAGTCCTATTGTGTAAGACTAATTGAATTACCCTCCATCCTACCCTGCCCCTCATTGTTTCTCTTCTGTCTTTTGATCCTGTCCTTCCCCAAGTGTTGACTTCAAATTGCTCCCTCCTCCCTTTGCCCTCCCATCCATCATCCCCTCCACTCTGCTTATCTCCTTCTCCCCCACTTTCCTGTATTGTAAGATAGGTTTTCATACCAAAATGAGTGTGCATTTTATTCCTTCCTTTAGTCAAATGTGATGAGGGTAAACTTCTTGTTTTTTTTTTTTTCCTCAGCTTTCCTCTTTTTCCCTCCACCAAAAAGTCTCCTACTTGTCTCTTAAATGACATATAATTACCCCATTCCATTTCACCCTCTTTCCTCCCTCTACATTTCTCTCTCACCATTTACCTTAATTTCTTTTAAGATATGGTCCCATCCTATTCGATTCACTCTGTGCTCACTGTCTCTGTATGTGTGTGCATGTGTGTATGTGTGTGTTCGTGCATGCGTGTATGTGTGTGTTTGGTCCCACCAACTACCCAGATACTGAAAAGTTTTAAGAGTTACAAATATTGTCTTTCCATGTAGGAATGTAAACAGTTCACTTCTGGTAAGTCCCTTAAGACTTCTCTTTGCTGTTTACTTTTTCACGTTTCTTCTCATTCTTGTGTCTGAAAGTCAAATTTTCTTTTCAGCTCTGGTCTTTTCATCAAGAATGATTGAAAGTCCTCTGTTTCATTGAAAGACCATATTTTCCCCTGAAGTATTATACTCAGTTTATCTGGGTAGGTGATTCTTGGTTTGAGTCCTAGTTCCTTTGATTTCTGGAATATCCTATTCCACGCCCTTCGATCCCTTAATGTAGCAGCTGCTAGATCTTGAGTTATCCTGATTGTATTTCCACAGTACTGGAATTGTTTCCTTCTAGCTGCTTGTAAGATTTTCTCCTTGAGCTGGGAGTTCTGGAATTTGGCCACAATGTTCCTAGGAGTTTCTCTTTTTGGATCTCTTTCAGGTGGTGATCGATGGATTCTTTCAATACTTATTTTGCCCTCTGGTTCTAGAATGTCAGGGCAGTTTTCCTTGATAATTTCATGGAAGATGATATCTAGGCTCTTTTTTTGATCATGACTTTCAGGTAGTCCCATAATTTTTAAATTGTGTCTCCTGGATCTATTTTCCAGGTCAGTTGTTTTTCCCATGAGATATTTCGCATTCTCTTCCATTTTTTCATTCTTTTGGTTTTGTTTGGTGATTTCTTGGTTTCTCGTAAAGTCATTAGCCTCCATCTGTTCCATTCTAATTTTGAGAGAACTATTAAATTCAGTGAGCTTTTGAACCTCTTTTTGCATTTGGCTAATTCTGCTTTTGAAAGCATTCTTCTCCTCATTGGCTTTTTGAACCTCTTTTGCCAATTGAGTGAGCCTATTCTTCAAGGTGTTATTTTCTTCAGCATTTTTTTGGGTCTCCTTTACCAAGGTATTGACCCGTTTTTCATACTTTTCTTGCATCTCTCTCATTTCTCTTCCCAGTTTTTCCTCCACCTGTCCAACTTGCCTTTCAAAATCCTTTTTGAGCTCTTCCAAGGCCTGAGCCCACCCGACATCCCCCTGGGATGTCTGGGGTACCGAGGCCCCGCCCTCCACGTCTTTCCCTGATGGCAAGAATATGTCCCCCTCCTCCTCAGATCCGAAAGTTGGGATCATTTTCATTTGTTGGAAAAAAACTCTCTATAGTCTTATTTTTCTTCCCTTTTCTAGGCATTTTCCCAGCCAGTTACTTGACTTCTGAGATTCCTGTCCACCCCCGCCTAGATCTGCCCAGCTAGTGCTTGGGGTCTGAGATTCAAATGTGCTCTCTGCACTAATCAATGTGAGCTTTAGTTCTGGTGCTGGGGTGGGTGCAGGGCCGCCTCCCAGGCTCAGCTTCCTCAGGGGCTTTATGCAGAGACCTTCAGGAACAGAGCGGGTGGGGGGGGCCGCCTCCTAGGCTCAGTTCCCTCAGGGGCTTTATGCAGAGGCCTTCAGTAATAGAGTGGGGTGGGGCAGGGCTGTCTCCCAGGCTCAGCTCCCTCAGGTTGTTTATGCAGAAACTTTCAGTAATGAAGATCCTGCCTGCTGCTGGGGGAGTCCCGGGCTGCTGCCGCTGCCTCCACTGCCGCCCCCGCCTCTGCCTCCGCTGCTGCCCCCGCCTCTGCCGCTGCCACTTCCTCCCGAGGGGGCCTGAGTCACGGAGACACTCCGCTCCCCCTCTCGGCCAACCAGCCGTCTCTCTCACTGACCTATAGCTTCTGTGGGCGGAGGGACTTTCCCGGCTGCCGGAGCTTCCGTCCCTGAAGCCTGCTCGGGTCAGCTTCTCTGGGGCCACGGCCAGGGCAGTGCTGGGGTGGGGTCCGCTTTCCGGGGTGCGACGGACCCTGGGGACGGCTCTCCCGGGCTCTCTGGAATGGAAATCTCTTCCACTCTGTTTCTGTACACCTTTCAGTGGTCCAGAAGTTATGGGGGTCTCTTTTTATATTAATTCTATGGGCTGTGGTTTCGGAGCTCGTAAACCTGTGTCCTTCTACTCTGCCATCTTGGCTCCGCCCCCCCATGTATTGTGTTCTTGAGGACAAGGATTGTGTATCTTTTTGTATTTGCATCCTGAGTTCTTAGGATAGTGCCTGACACATAGTAAACCCTTTAAAAAATGCTTCTCCCCCTCTACCCATTTATTCATTGCATTTCTTGATCTGTAAAACAAGGCAATTGGGTTAGATCACTGAGCTCCTTTGTGTTGTGAAGTCTATGATTCTCAGGTCAGGCTGCCAGGCCACTAGGAAGGCTTGCCAGGATTGTCAGGTCATTGTTCCTCATAATCACAGTGTCACAGAGTCTTTGACTCTTAGGGAGCTCGGAAGTCATCTAATCTAACTCAGCATAGACAAGGTACTTGTGATGTACCTGACACGTGGTCACCCAGGCTTGGATTGAAGACCAACAGTGAAGGGGAACACATTACCTTCTCAGAAAGGGCATTCCATCCAGGGCTCCACATGGTTGAAAGATCTTCTTGACATGAATCTTAAATCTTCCTCTGTAGCTTCTACTCATTGCTCCAATACTAAATGGAATTCCTCTGTCCAAGGCTAGTCAAGCCAAGTTGAGTCAATGAGCATTTAAGTTCCTACTATGTGTCAGGCACTGTCCTAAGTTCTGGAGATACAAAAAACACTGTCCCTACTCTCAAAAAGCTCATAATTGAGAAGTAAGGTCCCCAGTGCTCATAATGGCAAAAGAACTGAATGGATCTTAAAGAGACTACTCATTTCTCCTCACCCAGAGGAAAAGTTATTGTGAAAGATGGTAAATGAACCCAAGGAGAATTAGTGATTGCAGAGGCTCAGCATGCAACTAGAAAGAAAACTTTGAGTGGGTAGTTCTAGAGAAAAAGGGAGGAAGAGGGAAGTAGAGTGTAGGGATTATTGGTTTCATTCTTTCCACTTGTATCTCTAGCACATAGTAGGCACCTAATATATGCTTGTTGATAATAATCATAGCTAGCATTTAAATAGTTCATTAAAAGTTGCCAAGTGCTTTTTGTGCATTATCTCATGTCATCCTCACCACTCTGCAAATTCCTGTTATTATCTCCATTTCAGAAGCAGAATTCCTGACTCCAGTGTAGTACTCTATCATGTCACCTAAGTGACTAATGATAGCTTCCTGATTGATTGAGTAGTTAACTCCTCTGTCTCTCCCAGTTCTGTGGCTGGATAGACTATTGGTGTTCTCTCTGGGAGATCTAAAAAAGGTTCCATGTTGTGCTGGCCTCTCCTTCCCTTCAAACCTGCCCTCTCAGTGCCCAAGGGGGCAGATGTTCAAGCCATAATTTTTCTGTTCTTTTTCATTACATTTACAATTCTTTTCTCTGCTAAGATTACCTTTTCATTTACTTTCTATATCTTTTGTATGTAGCTAGTTACTCATATGCTGTCTTTTCTATCAGAATGTAAGCTTCTTGAGGGCAGGGTTTGTGTGTGTGTGTGTGTGTGTGTGTGTGTGTGTGAGAGAGAGAGAGAGGACAGAGAGAGAGAGAGAGACAGAGAGAGAGAGAGAGATTACCTCTTTTTAAAGATTGCATCTTCCCATCTCTCCCAGTCTAGAAGAACAAGGAACACATGGACCCAATCCTCTATTGATCATCATGGAATGATGCTTGCTCTTTCTATTGCCTGGGCTGGTTGCTCCTTTTTAGGCAGTCCAGTAGCACCCTGCTTAAGGTTCACCATATTGGTAACAGACTTTGGACAACCAGTAGGGATTGCCCACAGCAGATGAGAATTCCTGAGCTCAGAAGATCCATCAGTCTCAGCTTCTGCAGCTTCCTCAGCAGAACCACACCCACTAGAAGGGTCTACTTTATTCCCCCTTCAAATGGAAGACAAGATAAGTCTAGCTAACAGCTCCTCTGGAATACACGCATGACAATCGCCGCCATTCTTTTGACTGCAGAAAAGAAAATAGCTGTCCACTTGGGACTCTTTCCTTCTACCCCTGGTTCTCTCAAGGGATTAGGATGAGAGGAGCTCTCCAGAGAACAATCTCAAGAGATACCAATGACTCAGGAAGCATCAACTGAGGTCCCGGTGCCTTGTCAACCTCAAAGCCTAAAGGACGTATCAGTCGTTATGATTATCGTTGTTATTGTCTCAGACGCTCACCAGCTGCACTACCTCGAACAAATCACTTCACCTGTGTTAGCCTGAGTTTTCTCCTTTGCAAAATGAGAATAACAGCACCTACCTCACAGCCTTGCTGTGTTGAAGGAAAAATGTTGACACTGTACCCCACATTTTAAGCGTGTCTGCCAGATACAATTTTTATTTATCAGTGTTCTATAGCCAAGTCATTTCTTGCTTAGAGACAGAAATGTCCACCCTGGTATAGTCCATCCATGCCCTTGGACCATCCCCTTTCCCCAGGATGATGTGAGATGTTTAATGGAATCTCAAAAAGGCAAAATGTCATAACAGGTTAAAATATAATTTGGGTTGAACTTTTTAGAATAATCACTTAATCTATTAAATTGAATCTGCTTACTGGATTCCTTCCTTGACTATCCCCTCAAGAACTGAAAGGACTTCCTGCCTATGATCAATATCTTAACCTTGAATGTGAAAGAGGGGTATTGCCCTAGATGGGTTATGTCACCAGACACATGGTGGGGGGATGGGGAGACAATGATTCTATGGAGATAAGGTTAAGTTTCATTTCTGTCCTCAATTCATTTCCTGAAACCTTAGACTTTATTCTGCCCACTTCCCTAAAGGGAAAAAATCTGGAAAGGGTTTTTTGATGAGAGAAAGTAGTATTTTTTTAGTATTTCCAGTTGATCTAAAAAAGGAAGTTTTTAATATGCTCTCTTAGTTGTGGGGATTAAAGGAGAAAATATAAAATTCTCCATAATCATTAAAGTACTATATAAATGTTAGTTATTATCTTTATTACTATTACAAGCAATAGACTGGTATACAAGACAGAGAGTTGGCCTTGAGTCAGGAAGACTTGGATTCAAGTTCCATTTCCAATTCATGTTGACAAGTCCCCTAATCTCTCAATGCTACAGGCAACTCTCAGAGACTGTAAATTGCAGAGAAGGTGCTTACATGCATTGGTGGAGGGAGTTTCCTCACCTGGAAATTTCTTATAACCCTAAAAATATAGATCTAGTTCATATTAATATCATATTAGAATCCTATCAGAGGATGCTAAATTGGTGGAGGCAGAGGGTTTTGCTGGGCTTGGCAAGGAAGACATGAAAACCATTGACTGAATGGATGGTCAATATTGGACTGGAAGGAACTTGTCATAATCTAGTCCAATCCCCTTGGTTTACAGATGAGGAAACTGATGCCTAAGGAGGTGAAATGTGATCTTCACCCAGGGTCAGAGATGAGATTTTTACCCAGGTCCTCAGACTCCAGACTTTTCTATGCAGGCTTCTTTAAGAAGGATTAATAAAAGCATCATTGCCCTGGTTGTTATTCAGTGTTTACAAACAATTTTTACTTGGAGAATGCTTGGCAATCACTTATTCATATTTTGGATTATTCAATAATTAATTTATAAGGAGATTTTCTCATGACAACAGCTGAAAAGTCAGAGGGAAAGAAATCAGCAAAGAGGAGACAAGCCTTGACCTAGGTAAGAAGGGTTTTTTTTTGGTTTCATTTTTGTTTATGATGAAAAGAATTAGGAAAGATGGTGCTGACAGATATCTAAACAGAAGCAACCAAATGAACAGAAAAGGCATTGAAAAGCAATGGAATAGCAAAGATTGAGGAATCGATAGTGGACAAAATGCTTTGACATGTTAGTGGGAGCCCCTGGCTCCATTCAATCAATCTTTGTAAAATACGGGATCTGTGAATCTAGACAAGATGTCCTCAATAAAATAAAAGAAGAAAGAGACTAACATTCAACTGGGCAAAAGACCTAAATGGTTTTGTTGAGGCATGCACAATGTCCAGTGGTGCCTTGAGGTTCACCCTTTTGGCAAAGAAACCTGAGAGGAATTGTGTATGTAATCTCCTTGCTGGCAGCCAAGTGAAAATGAAAATTAGCAGTGAATTTGGGAATGGGAATCTTTTCAGACCTGTGGATTTTGCAAAATTGCTATCCAGAAACCCCCAAAGATGAAGCATCGGGAAGCAGAGAACATTTTCTGAGGTGCGGTGGGGAGAGCCCGGGGCTTGGTGTGGTAGCGCCTCATTTTGGTTCCTGCCTCTGCCACTTAACCTGCTTCAGCATGACTCTGGGCAAGCCACTTAGGCTTTCTGGGGGATTGGAAGTGGTGGGGGTCAGGACTCAGTCTGCTCATCTGTAAAATGTGAGGATTGGACTCTAACCCGTTCAGATCTAAATATATAATTCTAAGACACTGCAGACAGAGCATCTCCACTGCAGAGGGACTTTACTGGAGGAGAATCAGCAAAGTCACTCAGCTGAATGCCTCCAATGCATAGGGTTGGCTTGAATGAACAGATAATAGCATCCATCCCCTTGTGTTCCTTGATCACCTACACCATGACCTAGGAACCAGTGTCATTTAACTTGGATCTAGCCATTGAACCAATTCACATGAGGAGGAGAAGTGGATCTGTAGGAAAAAATAAGGAAACTCTGCCGCTGCTTATGGTGGGAAAGGATACATTGTTCTAGGAAGAAGTGTGCCAATTGATTCCCTTTGGGACTTAGTCACCCTCTCCGAAAGCATCACTCCTTTATTTACATGGTCTCCCCGTTAGAATACAAGCTCTTTTAAGGCAGGGACTGACTTGCACTTCGGTATTTGTATTCTCCAGCACATATTAGGAGCTTAATAAAAACTCATTCATTCCCACACTGGACCCAGGTATCCTGGGAAATGTAGTTTTTCTCCCATCTTAGCTACGGATGCTCCATTAACATTAATTATATAGACAATTAACATGAATATTATAGACTCCCTTTACTTTCCCTTTCTCTTCCTCTCCCTCTCCCATCCTCACCTCATATACTGGATGGTCCACCAAGGAGAAAACAGAAGTTTGTTTCTTACACCAATTTTGTAGTTAGAATTTTCTTTTTATCTGAATTTTCCAGATAAACAATATTAAAATCTTTAAACTTGATTGCTAATGGGCAAGTGGCGGTGGGGGGAGGGCAGTATGAAAGGTCCTTGAGACTTGGAATCCTATAGAAGAATAATCAAGTTCTGGTTAGAATAAAATTTGGGGAGAAAGAGCAAAGTAGGATCAAGCAATGCTGATATTTTTATTTAATAAAGCATAAAACTGGCTTTCATTAGATTTATTCATATTACCAGAAGAAAGCAGCTTGCTAATGAGAAAAGGCTTTATTCTCCAAATTTCAGATAACAAATTCATTTTCCTTCTTCAGTATCTTTTCCTCCTTCTTCCTTGGCATGTTCTGAGACCCGTTTGGTTAAAACAATTATTAATCCCTAACTAAATACCCATGACAATTAATCCCCTAACTGCCTAGGGAGGTTAGTCTATTTCTTCCTGCATGATATTCAGTATTAGAGAATTATCATTCTCTCTTTATAACACCATTTACTGAGCTAGATTCATGCTTCAGAAATTCGTTTTTGGTTAAGAGAAAGAAAAGAGAGGAGAAGAAAACAATGAGACAGTCAAAACATTTGTTAGCTGTATCACAATAGGACTGTTTGGTCTGCAGCTATGTATTTTTAGCTATTGTTGCAATCTCCATTAAGAAATGAGTTCCTTGAATATAAACTGAGGAACAAAAAATCTTCCTTTCAAATGAAAGCTCTTTTCCTGGCAATTTGAAATAAGGCTCCCAACTTGGAGCCCCATTATGTGATTTTTTTTTTTTTTAAAGAAAGGCTCAAACTGAGTCAACACAAAAGCCAAAATTTCTAGTTGAACGGTAGAAGAAATTCAATTTTAGAAGAAATTCACCTCTTAGCTTGGGCTATAGGATACCAAAAGCCTTGATTTTTTTTTTTCTGCTCAGTTTGCCAGATATTCTAGAATGGAACATATAACAATAACAGCACCTGGAAGGTGCTCAAATGGAATTGTATGACTGGAATAAATTGTGCAAAGTGATCGTCATTTGTGTGTTAATGACACGCTAAGGAAAAATAGTCAGAGCTCACCCTTCCACATTGTTTAAAGCTCAGCTGAAATGCTACCTCTTCCATGCAGCCTTTCTTGAGTCTTTTCCCACTCCAATTCAGCAGCTAGTTTCCTTCCCTCCAATGACCTTGCATTTATTTATATCATCTCTATTTTCTATGTTCTTACATATGAACACATTGTTGCCACTGCTAGAATGTAAGTAAGCTTCTGGAGAGGAAGGAAGGACTGTTTCATGTTTTTCTATATACGCTTTTACATGGTGCCTGACACATAGCAGGCATTAATAAAATTCCTATTGATCTATTCATTGAGTATAAACTTCCCCTTTCCCATCATTTAGCTTATATAAAACCTGAATATCAATTTTCATAAGTGTGTATTATGTTTTAAGGTATACCCATATGTATGTGTGTATATGTGTGTAAATATATATATACATACATATATATATGGGGGAGAGAGAGAGAGAGAGAGAGAGAGAGAGAGTATGGCATCAGAAGGAGGAGTGCCATCTAGGAGCAGTGAGGCCAATGGAGATGGATCACAGATTATGGGGAAGGGAGTGAAGGATAAGGTGACTGAAAAGCTAGGAGGGTACCTGTTATTAAGAGCTTTCAATCCTGAAGAGAAGACTTTCTATTTGATTCTGGGGTCATTAGAGAGTGCTTACAATTTGCCAACTTTGTGACATGAGCTGATTGAATATATACGGTGAATGACAATGAGGAGTTGAGGATGACCCCATGACTTTGAGCCTAGCTGACTGGAAAGATGATGGTACCCTGGGCAGTAACAGGAAAGATGGGAAAAGTAGACACTTTGGAGGGAAAGATAAGCAGCTGCTTTGGGCATGTTGAGGTTGAAAAGCCTCAGGACAGCTGATGTGGGATGTCACAAAGAGAGTTGGTAATGTGGGCTATGAGTCAGGAGAGGGATTGGGGCTGGACAATATCTGAGGAGAGGGTTGTATTTGATAGCTTTGAAGGTCCACTCCAGTCCTAAGTCAACAATCTTCTATTATTTATGCTTTACAAACTTTAAAGTATCCTATAAATGTCACCTAATACCTGTTTCTCTGCCTCCCCCTGCCCCATTTGGCCTTTGCCATTTTTATTTCTTACTGTTCCTACCCTTCACAGAGAGTGCCGTTCAGTAAGACCTCAGCCTTATTGTTTAGGGAAATTAGATACAAGAAAAAAAGAAATGTTGTAGGAAATAAGTGGATAGCCCTGCTCTCCAAGAATTTACTGTGTAATGATGATTTAAGGGAGAGAAGCGAGCCAGCACAGTGACCCCATCTGGCAACATGTGTGTATACATATATATACACACACATACAATTATACAAACATACGTACAACATACACGTGTCTGTATTTGTTTTAATATATTTATAGATTTATTTTTATATACATAAATTTATATACATATACATAGATACACAGACACACATACATAGATACACACAGATACACATACAATATATTTTTATTGTACATACAAATTTATATTTTATATATGTGTGTATATATACATATGCATACACATATACATGCATATACATATGTATATGTGTGTGTATGTATATATATATATGAAATGTATAAACTTGGCCACCGTAATCCCCCACCTTTGTACCTGGGGCTGACAATCATAGATTGAGCCAAAAAGCTCCTTAGAGTCCCTCATTTTACAGAGGGGGACCCTGAAGCTCAGTGAAGAGGTGACCTGTCCAAGGTCACATAGATAGGAAGAGATCCAGGGCTGAGGCCAGGTTCTCAGACTCTTCCCCCTGCACCAGTGAAGGGCCTGCATCAGGAGGGCTTCAAAGGAAGTATCTTGCTCTTTCATACCGGGTACCAGAGATGAGTCCAAGCCTGGCATGGATGAAGAGGGCACCTGAGGCTGCCAGGGTTGGCTGAGGTTTGATATACTTGCTACATACCAGAAGTGACTCCTTGTTTCTCTTGCACAGCCCTCTCTCAGTCAAAACAAAGTCAAGGGCAGGTCATGTCATCATTTTCTGATGGCATGGTCTTCTTCGACAACAAAGGATGAACACAGCAACAACACTTATCAGTAAAAACGAGGGGGAAAGGAGATAAAAACATCCTGGGAGGCCCAGGAAGCTGATTCCTGAGCACAAAGGCCCCTTAGCTCTCTCGACCTCCTTATCTCAGGGACAAGGGACCATGCCCAAGGATGGATCTCCAGTGCCACAGACATGGCTGCCATGCTCGTTACTGCTCTGATAGCGACTCCCCCAGTGAGCTGTTGAATCCCAGTGTCTCCATCTGTCTTCTGGAACCTGCTGCTTCTCCCTTGAAATGTGGATTTTCCAGAGCAAACATTTTGCTTTGTTTTTGCACAGAGGACGGCAAGACAGGAATGAAGGAACCGCAGGAGTTAGAGCGTGAAGAGCCTTGAGAGATCGTTCATTCATTTGGAGAATTACTCTGCCATTTTGATGTTTTCTTATGTGAAGGCCTTTTGTTTTGAATACAGCGCTCTTCCCTGATGATTACCCCAAGCTGTCATGCCCCAAAGAACCTTTCCTCATCTCACAAACCCCCAGAAATTCAGCAAAGCAAACTGTCATATTATTATCATAGCTAGCATTTATATCATGTCTACTATGAGCCAAGCACTGTGTTCAGCACTTTACAAATAATATCTCTTTTGATCTTTGAAACAACCATGCAAGGGAGGTGCTATATTTCTTCAGCATTTTACAGATGATGAAACTCAGGCAAACAGAGGTTAAAAGACTAGCCCAAGGTCACACTGCTAGTAAGCGTCTGAGACTGGATGTGAGCTCAGGTCTTTCTGACTCCAGGCAAGTGCTTTATCTGCTGAGCCATCTTACTGTTCAGTCATTTCAGTTGTGTCTGATTCTTCATGAGTCCCTTTGGGGTCTTCTTGGCAGAGATTCTAGAGTGGTTGGCCATTTCCTTCTCCAGCTCATTTTACTGATGAGGAAATTGAGGCAAACAGGGTGAAGTGACTTGCCCAGGGTCACACAGCTACTATGTGTCTAAGGTCAGATTTGAACTCAGGTCTTCCTGATTCTAGTCCTGGCTCTCTATTCACTTCACCACCCAGCTGCCTCAAAGAGCATATGGTGACTCTATGTAGCAATTGGCATCTGTACTCCCCCATTTCTCTACTAAGGGAAGGGAAGCATATTTTATCATCTGTCCCCTGGGGCAACAATGCCTATGGAACTTACCTCATGGAATTGACTGAAACTCAAATTAGATGAATCCAGAGAGTGGAATAAAAATGAATTATTTTTAACATTTTGAATTTTGCTCTCTGATCTGGCAGAAATGGTCAGCTGACTTCTTCATCAACAATCTGAGGGCAAGCATATTTATTTGTTTATTAAGGAATACCAAGCATTTTGAAGAGACAGAAATGAAATTAACATGCATAGAAGTGAGTCAGAGACTCAGAGAAAATGGTTTTAAACCCTGACTCTGCCATTTCCTGTCTGCATGACCTTGAAGAAACCACTTAGAGGTCATCTTGTCCAATCCCTTTTTTTCACAGATAGGAAATGGAAATCCAGAAGACCAATGCCTTTTGTTGCCCCAGGGAAGCTTGAGAAATATTCACAGCAGAAAGAGTTCTGCGTTTGGAGCCAGGAATTCCAGCTCGGCTGGGACAGTTGGCCACAGGGCTCTTGAACAACTTCTGTAAAACTCAGTTTCCTCATATGTAAAATAGGAAAGACAGTATATTATGTTGCCTGTTGTGAAGGATAGTGAAGAAAGTGCTTAACCTCAAAGTGCTATAGAAATATCAATTTTTTAACATTAACAGTAAAACTGAACATTATGTGATGATAAAGACTAAGTCTGGCCCCAGAAGAGTTGAGAAGATTTATGTCCTAGTGAGGGACTACGAGTGTAGAATATTGATGTATTCATTGGTTTATAGAACTGAGTTTTTTTCCTTCAATTTAAAAAAGAAACAACTTTGTTATAAGGGATGGCTCACTAATTAGGGGGGGAAGACCTTATATTCAGAATAAAGATGATGCAAAACCAAAAGATATCAGTAAAAATAAAACTATAAAAGTAAAATGTGAACTTTTATCATCAGGATAATAAGAAAAAAACCATTTTGGGAGGGAGTCAGGAAGGGAAGGTCTCTCAGTATCTTCTGTGTGGCCTTGGATCTCTAACTTTGGGAGAATGACATCTGAATGTTGGCCCCTGATTTTGAACCTCAACTTGCCTTCCTCATCGTTGTTTTATGGTGAAAGTAAAGAGAATGTGGCCAAGTTATTGGGGAGTCCGAATGGGTTCAATTTTTTGTGTTTTTTTTTATATTTAAATTTATTTATTTAAGTTTTCAACATTCATTTCCACAATATTTTGGGTTCCAAATTTTCTCCCCATTTCTCCCCTCCCCCACCCCAAAACGCTGAGCATCTAATTATCCCTATCACCAATCTGTCCTCCCTTCTAACATCCCTCCCTTCCCTTATCCCCATCTTCTCTTTTGTCCTGTAGGGCAAGATAAATGTCTATATCCCATTACCTATATTTCTTACTTCCTAGATGTAAGAACAATACTCAGCAATTGTTACTAAAACTTTTAGTTCCAACTTCTCTTCATCCCTCCCTGCCCACCCATTCCCTTTGAGAAGGCAACCAGTTCAATATAGGCCATATCTGTGTAGTTTTGCAGATGACTTCCATAATAGTTGTGTTGTGTAAGACTAACTATATTTCCCTCCATCCTATCCTTCCCCGCATTGCTTCTATTCTTTCTTTTGATCCTTCCCTTTCCAAGAGTATTGACTTCTAATTGGTCCCTCCTCCCACTGCCTTCCCTTCCATCATCCCCGCACCCTGCTTATCCCCTTCTTCCCGACTTTCCTGTACTGTAAGATAGGTTTTCATACCAAAATGAGTGTGCATTTTATTCCTTCCTTTAGTCGAATGTGATGAGGGTAAGCTTCATGTTTTTTCTCTCACCTCCCCTCTTTTTCCCTCCAATGAAAAGTCTTTTACTTGCCTCTTTTATGAGAAATAATTTGCCCCATTCCATTTCTCCCTTTTTCCTCCCAATATATTTCTCTCTCACTGCTTAATTTCATTATTTTAAGATATGATCCCATCCTATTCAATTCACCCTGTGCCCTCTGTCTCTCTCTCTATGTGTGTGTGTGAGTGTGTGTGTGTATGTATGTATGTGCGTATAATCCCACCAACTACCCAGATACTGAAAAAAGTTTCAAGAGTTACAAATATTGTCTTTCCATGTAGGAATGTAAATAGTAATACTTTAATAAGTCCTCTCTTTGATGTTTACCTTTTCATGCTTCTCTTGATTCTTGTGTTTGGAAGTCAAATTTTCTTTTCAGCTCTGGTCAAGAATGCTTGAAAGTCCTCTGTTTCATTGAAACACCATTTTTTCCCCCGAAGTATTGTACTCAGTTTTGCTGGATAGGTGATTCTTGGTTTTAGTCCTAGTTCCTTTGACTTCTGGAATATCATATTGTACTCCCTTCAATGCCTTAACGTAGAATCTGCTAGATCTTGTGTCATCCTGATTGCATTTCCACAATACTTGAATTGTTTCTTTCTAGCTGCTTGCAATATATTCTCCTTCACCAGAGAACTCTGGAATTTGGCCACAACATTCCTAAGAGTTTCTCTTAGGAGGATCTCTTTCAGGAGGTGATCAGTGGATTCTTTCAATATTTATTTTGCCCCCTGGTTCTAGAATATCAGGGCAGTTTTCTTTGATAATTTCATGAAAGATGATTTCTAGGCTCTTTTTTTGATCATGGCTTTCAGGTAGTCCCATAATTTTTAAATTGTCTTTCCTGGATCTATTTTCCAGGTCAGTTGTTTTTCCAATGAGATATTTTACATTATCTTCCATTTTTTCATTCTGTTGGTTTTGCTTTGTGATTTCTTGGTTTCTCATGAAGTCACTAGCCTCCATCTGTTCCATTCTCACTTTTTAAGAACTATTTTCTTTGGTAGCTTTTGAACCTCCTTTTCCATTCGGCTAATTCTTCTTTTTAAAGTATTCTTTTCCTCATTGGCTTCTTGAACCTCTTTTGCCAATTGAGTTAGCCTATTTTTCAAGGTGTTATTTTCTTCAACATTTTTTTGGGTCTCCTTTAGCAAGGTGTTGACCCACTTTTCATGCTTTTCTTGCATCTCTCTCATTTCTCTTCCCAGTTTTTCCTTCACCTCTCTTACTTGATTTTCAAAATCCTTTTTGAGCTCTTCCATGGCCTGAGACCACTGAATATTTTGGATGTTTGGGATGCCAGAAACCTTGACTTTTATGTCTTTCCCTGAGGGTAAGCATTGTTCTTCCTCTTCTGAAAGGATGGGAGAAGATCTGTTCACCAAGAAAGTAACCTTCTATGGTCTTACTTTTTTGCCCTTTTTTGGGCATTTTCCCAACCAGTTACTTGACTTTGGGTCCTTTGTCAAGAGTAGGGTATACTCTGGGGACCTGTAAGATCTCAGTTCCTCCAAGGTGGCACAATAAAGCATGTACTGGTCTGGGCAGAGAAAGGGATTTTTGTGCCCAGAATCTTAGCAATTTCTTCTCCACAGCCACCTGGCCTCCAGTTCCACCAAGCCAGCACTGGGGGGCTGAAATTCAATAAAACTGTTGGGAGCAGGGCTGCCATTCAGTGCGACACAAAGACCAGCTCCCTCAGGGCCTCTACACAGGGCTGAGGCAAGAACCAGCTCCTCAGTGCCCCCAGGGTTTTTACACTCCAACAATGGATGTGGCTGCCTAGGGGCTGAGGTGGGAACTGCTGCTGCCTGTCTGATGTGGCCTCTGTGGCGACTGCCTAAAGCCGGAGCTAAGGGAAGGCCCTTCTCCCTTCCCAGTCAGCTGAAAAAATTCGTCACTGACCTTTGGAGCCTGTGGGTTGAGGGATCTGTGAACCCACTGCTGCTGCAACTGGGGATTCTGCCCCCCAAGGTGTCCTCTTCCCACAGCCTCGCCATGATGAGTGGGCCAAGGCTGGACTGAGCTCTCCTCCGTCTGGTGCAACAGACATTTCCTGTGGGCCTTTCAGGTCACCCTGGTCTGGAAATCTCCTCCACTCTGTTGTTCTCCACTTCTGCTGCTCCAGAATTTGTTGAGAGACCCTCTCTACAGGTATTTTATGGGCTGTGTGGGGAGAGCCTGCCTTTGTGTGTCTTTCTACTCTGCCATCTTGTCTCCGCCCCCCCCAATGGGTTAATTTACCCCAGTGAGAAAAAAACTTCTCATCAAACTAGAATGTTCCAAAGGAGAAGACTGTGGTATAATGGTAGCTAACTGGCCTTGGAGTCAAGATGGCTAGGGTTCAAGTCTCCCCTCTGTGATGTCGTAGCTATATGACCCTAGGCAAGTCATTTACTCTCTATTTCAGCTTACTCAACTGTAAAAGGGGGATAATAGTACCTATTTCACAAGGTTGTTATGGGGGTCAAATAAGATATTTGTAAAGCACTTAACACTTAACTTGGCATACAGTAAGTGTTTAAAGTGACAGTGGTTATAGACCTCTCCTTACACTAATGAAATCATAGCTCCCAACCAAAAAAACCCATTCTCCCTATCCTTCAAAAAAGATTTCACTAGCTCCAGATATGGCTTCAAAGGAAAATACTGTACTGAAATTCAACATGGCACCCCCTTGCCTCATTTTGCACCTGTCTCTTGGAAGAGTGCATCAAATCAACAAACACTTATTAAGTACCTACTATTTGCCTTTCACTTTGATCAGCCAAGGATATAGTCTCTACCCCAAGAAACTAAGAAGGTAAAGAGTCAAGCCAAGTCAATGAGAATTTATTAGCTGCCTACTATGTGCTGGACCTGGTCCCCTACTCCAATGACATTCTGCTTAGTTATGGCAGATCCAGCAGAAGGAGGAACATAAACTTGTGAATGAGTCTTATTTCCAGCTCTCTACTGATAAAATTAAGGAAGTTGATGTGCCAGTAAAGAGGGAACCTGGTAATTCTCTGCTCTATTAGAATAAAGTCTAGTAGAAAGAGAGCTGGCTTGGGTTCAAATCCCACCTTTGATGTTTATTGCCTGTGTGACCTTGGACAAGTCACTTTACCTTCTTGGGCCTCAGTTTCCTCTTCTGTAAAATGAGATGGATTGATTGAAAGGCCTCTGAGGTCTCTTCCTGTTCTATTTCTATGATTTTATAAAAAGAAAACCTTTGTCAAATGAGGGTGTCAGAAGGCCCAAGGCAAAGGCAGAAAGATGGGCCAGAGCATCCAGGTATTCTGAGGAAGGCAATCTGTGGAAGAAAACAGATAAAGGATGGGTGTGAAAATGTGAGAGCAGAACCCTGGTCCGCTATTCACATTTGTGTCCAATTTTATTTTGTTTTGCTTTGATTATTTGGTACAAAGGTTTGGGTAGTTCAACCGTCTGCCTGTGAGTCATTCTATCTAATGAGGAGTCAAATCCAGTGCAGTTCCTCTCTTCAGAAAAGTGATCTACATGCAGTGGAATTTCCAAAGAAAACAACAGGAAATCAATTCTTGCCCCTCTTTCCCCTTTGTGTCTTCTCTCAGAATCCAGACCATCTTCATTTGCACCATGACTGCCTATAATTTTTTGATTAAAAAACACAACATTCTGATATCTCTGTCATTAAAAAAAAGAGACAGCCTGGCCTTTGAGGAAAATGTGGTTTCCACACATTGATGATATAATTGATGATATTTATGATGTGGAAAATCAATGAAGAATGCCATTTCCTTGTTAAAAAAAAACCCCAACAATAACACAGAAATCCCTAGCAGGCCAGGCAGGGTTGGTGATTCTCTGAGCAGGAAGGCAGCAACTCCGAGCTTAATCGGTTGTTAAGGGAGTGGGCTGGGAGAAAAAAGAGGATTCCTGCTTGACTCCTCATGATTCTTTTCCATCTTGTGTGTTGCCAAAGACCAACTGGGAATCAGAAGGCCCAAGTTATCATTTAATTAGGTTCCCATTGCAAACTTACAAGCACCCACTTCTCTGTATCCATGGCCACCTGGAGAAATAATTGGTACCGCTGCTGAAAAGCCCAGCTGATAAGCTGGGAATCGAATGGGGCCTTGGAGACAGGACTCACCACTCACCTCCGCTTTGTCCTCAGTGTCTGAGCTGCCTCTGTTCTCTGTGGGTGCCAAGGGCCAGAACATCTGGATTCTTTCTAAGTAACTAGGGGAAAGGGGAGGGGTTAAAATGAGGGGGAAAATGAAACAAGCCTCTTTCTCTCCTCTCTCCCTCCTTCTCTCTCTCTTTCTCTCCTCTCCTTTTCTCCTCCTCCTCCTCCCCCTCCTCCTCCTCCCCCTCCTCCCCCTCCTCCTCCTCCTCCTCCTCCTCCTCCTTCTTCTTCTTCTTCTTCTTCTTCTTCTTCTTCTTCTTCTTCTTCTTCTTCTTCTTCTTCTTCTCTTCCTCTCTCTCTCTCTCTCTCTCTCTCTCTCTCTCTCTCTCTCTCTCTCTCTCTCCCTCTCCCTCTCTCTCCCTCCTCCTTCCCCTTTCCCCCTTCTCCTTTCCTTCATCCCTCTCTGATTTTGCTATCTCTCTTTGTCTCTTTCTTTGTCACTCACTTTTTCTCTCTCTGTGGCTATTAAAGGTAACTGCTCAGAAAAGACTGTGTGTGAATTTTCTCAGGCAACAAATCCTGGTGTTTCACAAGAACCAACTTAGAATCATGAGCCAGAATGGATTTTAAAGCCCTCTGGTCTAACTTTTGTCTTTTACAGAGGAGGAAAGTGAGGCCCAGAGATAAATGACTTGTCTAACGTCACACAGATTATTTAGTCCTCTTGATTCCCTTGCCAGTCCTGTCTCCACTGCACATTCTGCCTTTCGTTATTCCATACTTAATTTGGCAAAGTTAAGACATCCAGAAAGTTAATGCGTACAGCTGGTCTGTGTCAGAGGCAGAATACACACCAAGGGCAAGACCCCTTTGGTTGGAGGAGTCCAGTCCCGTCTTCACTGTACCACACCAATCACAGACTCAGTGATGAGGTATAATCAGAATTAGAAACTATGGTTGAATTGCAGCTTGGTATGAAGGCTTGGCACTCAGACAAGACTTCAGTGGGAGCAGTTTATTCACCTACAGAACAATTTATTAAGCACCTATTTTGTTAGAGGCATGAAGCAGAGGGTGGATAGAGTCCTGGACAATCCATTCATCAGTAAGCCTTTATTAAGTGCCTACTATGTGACAGGGACTGTGCTAGGGATACTAAGAGTGTCTGGTGCCCTCCCTCCACACCTTCCCTGAATGTCTTTCCTTTTACTTACCAATGTACATATTGTTTTCATCTGGTAGGAAGAAAAGGATTGGGTCATAGAGGAGATGAATGGCATGAATGAATGGAAAAGCACAGATCCTTCCCATATTCTGTGTGTGAGGCACAGCCCAGTTGGAGAAAGGGCAGACAGAGACTCCAGAGGAAGGGTTGGATTTTTTCTTCTTTTTCCTTTGATCTTCTCCCTTGTTACCTTCTTTTTCTTCTCAATATAGCTCCTCATCCTTCTTTGTGTATTTGATGAACAGGGACTCAGGGCTGAGCTTCTGGAGAGGAAGGGCCAATAAGGGCAGGGATTTGTCCTTGTATTTGTTTATCACAACCTGATTTCTATTCAAGGGAACTCCTGGTCAGAAAATTCCCTCCATCAATGCAGGTTGGTCCCTTCTCTGCAATGAATAGTCTTAGAAAGCTTGTCGGTGGTCCTAAAAGGTTAAATCACTTACCTAGAGTCACACAGCCAGTGTGTGTCAGAGGCAGGATCTCAACCCAGATCTTCCTGACTCCATGGTCAGTTCTCCATCTATGGTGCCATTATGTTTCTTTATGGCTTAACTTGGTCTACAATTTTATTTTGGACTAAGGATTCAGAAAACCTTAAGCACAAGTCCCTGTGGGCAACATAAAGGAGAAGGATTCACAAAGCAGTTGTATGTCTGACTCGACCCTTTCTGGCTCACTTTCTCCATTCCCACTCTTATAGGCAGGTGGACATCCAGAGGACAGTTGACTGCTTCTCTCCTCAGGGGTCTAGAGTTAAAGGGATTGGGGGATACTGTCTACTGTCACTCACAAGCCCCCATCCAGTGTATGCTCTATTGTTTAAAAGCCAGCCAGATGTGTGTGTGTTCTTCCTCCATTGCCAAAGACCATGCCATCAGAGAAATAATGACATGACTTGCACTTGACTTTGGTTTGAGTGAGGGAGGGCACTTCAGGTCACCAGCCTCACTTCTCCTCCAGAGCCACCTGAATCCAGTGACCAGATATTCATCAGGATGACTGGAGATGACCCAGGATGAGGCAATTAGGGTTAAGTGACTTGCCCAAGGTCCCACAGTTAGTGAGTGTCAAGTGTGTGAGGTGAGATTTGAACTCAGGTCCTCCTGACTCCTGCACTGGTGCTCTATTCACTGCACCACCTAATTGCCCTGATAAATTAGCTTTTAGGAAGGGGTATTTATCAAGATGGTTTGGTAAGAGCAGTTGGTACAAAAGACTTTTGGGGAGCTGGGATAACCTCTGTCCTTATATGCACAAGGTTCCTGGGGAGAGTGAGCTCAAACTTAGAAAATGCATGTGAACGAAGAGTAACTCATGGCTTCTGGTTATTGAAAGTCCTTCTTCTGTTTCATGGAGTCCTCAGGAAGTTTCCCTTTGGTGCAGCTAAGTTCAGTGCCCTGGAGTTTCCTTTCTTTGGTGTGTCTAGTTTGTCCTCTACTCCTGAAGCAGCTGGAATCATTATAGGGATGCTGTTCCTGATAGGGATGCCCATTCCCAATCTTTCAACATTTTGAAATTCACAAGGTCATCCCCTGGTAGAGGGTGGAGTTAGGAGAGGAGACTGAGATCTTTTCTTCCTGCCCCCAAGTGATACTCTTTCAAGGGCTTGGCAGAAGCACTTTTGCCATGGTATTAGAATGTTGACTTGTGAACTGGCTTCTTGTTTTATCTCAGCCATGCAGGGTGAGACTGAGTCTCTTCAAGCACCAAAAGACATTTCTGGTGTGGCATCATATGATTTCAATCAATTCATATGCAGTTTATGCCTTTGATTAACTGATACAACAAAGGTATCTAGGAATTGTTCACACCAAGTTCCCACCTCTGATTGACTCACTGGAGGTATCTGTGAATTATTCACACCTCATTGACATCACTTGTTGATTGATCTTGTAACTCAATCAAAGGGGTGTTCTCAGTGATAAAGGTGTGAAGAATCTTGTTCTTTATTCAGTCAATAAACACTTGTCCCAGAAGGCTAGAAATATAAAAAGAGGCAAAAGACAGTCCTTGTCCTCAATAGTCTAATGGAGTAGACAGTACGCACATAAGTACAAAAAAAGATATGCACAAGCTAATGTGTGGGACTAATATTAGTCTAGGATGCCTTCCATACCTGTGGTTCTAGTAAGTTCTAGGTGTTGCAATCATGGATAAATAATAAACCAGGATAAATATCTGCTGCTGGGATGGTCCCTCTTGGTTCTGGATCTGTGCACTGGCACCTAGGTGAAGGATAGATGGGGAAATCCTACTGTCTCCTCCCTTATCCATAATTCCAATCTCAGGGGCACAGTGCCTGGCACACAGTAGGGGCTTGGTGAATTTTTTAATTGGTTCATTTCATTCCTTTCCTTAGCTATTCTGTTTTTTGTGAGAGTACTTGGGAAAGATCTGAGTCAAGACAGGAGTGGACAAAACTGAGAAGTGGGGGGTACTTGGTCTTCCCTGTTTCTCCTTCCCTTTTCCACTCACGCTCCTATCGAGCCCTGTCTGTTAGGCGGTCGCCTCCTCTTCCAGTCAGAACTCCAAGGCAGTTGAAGTCTCTACAGCACTTCGCATGTACAATTTGATTTGAGTCTCACAAATCTGTGATGTAGGCATGGACACTAATGTTATCCCCATTTTACAGAGGAAGAAATTGAGGCCCTGAAAAGTTTAGTGATTTATCTAAGGCCCCCAAATCTGCCTGATTCTTCAACGTACGAGGTTGCCTATCATGGTCCTACTTTGTCTCTTAGTACTGTTCTGTCATTGACACATCTCTCTTCTGTATCTGGTTCCCCAGGCTCTCAATGGGTGCCACGCTAGCCTGTCTGGTACAGAAGGAACTATTAAACTTTATGTACCCCTTTAAGGGTTACAAAGTCAATTACATGGGATTATAAATGTAGGGTTGGAAGGCACCTTTGATGCCATCTGACCTGATTCTCTCATTTTTATAGATGTCCACTCTCTCCATTGATTTGAGTGCCTTCCCCACATCCCAGCCCCAAATCTCAATGTCCATGTCATATCCAATGCATACATATTTTTCCTAGTAGGAAAAGAAAGACATGAATGAATAAAAAAATGTGAATTGAGGCCAGAGAGTGCTTTATTTTTGTCTTTGTGACTCTACTGTCTGGCGCATAGTAGGCACTTGAAAGGCAAGGTGTTGTAGTGGATAGAGGACTGACCAAAGGGTGAGAAAGGCATGAAATTTAGTCCTGTCTCTGCCACGTACTGATGGGGAAACCCTGGGCAAGTCATTTCACCTCTTGGGGCCCCAGGTGACTCTGGAAGACTGAAGTGGCTGATCAGTGTTGGAAGATGGATGTTTTTTTCTCCACTGGAACTCTCTTCAATAATGAAATGATATGTCTGGGGGGAATGCTTTTTGAATGAATAAATGAAGTTTCATAGAATTAAGAGTAAGATAGTAAAGATCATCTGGTCCAACCTCTTCATTTTATCGTTGGGTAAACTGAGGTCTAGAGTGGACCCAAGATCACACAATTAGTGAGTCCTGAATTTGAATTGAGGGTTTCTGAACTCCAATTTCAGTTGTCTTTTATACTTCTTTTCAAGCTCTGAGTGCATTTTCCCCTTGAGTTGAGTGGAAATTCAACAAACATATTGTGTCTATTTTCATGAAATATATTTCTTAAAAGGTGAATACAAAGTTCCTTTCCTGAAACTGGAATAGGTTTCCCAAGACCAGTCCTCATAGGCTTGCAAATGATTCCTGGGAATGGAGATTTGACTAAAGGCCACTGAACATGGGGGTATTTAGGAGAAAGATAGCAGCAGTTTATCATGGTTCCATCTTTGGGGCAGACAGAGGTTATCCTGAGAAATGAAAAGAATCACCCCAAATGGTTCTGCTGGCTTTTTCCAAGGCACTCAGTACCTGGCTGACTATTGTCACCTCTTCTACTTTATGTTGTGTGGCTGGAAAGGGAGATTCCAGGCAGCAAACCCTGAGAATGAAAGATTTCGGTTCATTCTCCCACCCCTCTACCCTGTCCCCCTTCTTTCTGTCAGTTCTTCAGTGATTGGTAAATAATCAGAACAAATATTTAAAAGTTGCCTGTTGCCCACAAACTACCCAGCCCTAGAATGACTGATCTGTTTGACGTTTGAAGCGATGGCTCTGTGTGTGTGTGTGTGTGTGTGTGTGTGTGACGGGGGAGAGACAGACAGACAGACAGAGGCAGAGAGAGGGAGAGGGAGAGGGAGAGAGAGAGAGAGGGAGAGAGAGAAAGAGAGAGAGGGAGAGAGAGAGAGGGAGAGAGAGAGAGGGAGAGAGAGAGAGGCAGAGAGAGAGAGAGAGAGAGAGAGAGAGAGAGAGAGAGAGAGAGAGAGAGAGACTTGTTGCTGTCTACAAAAAAATGCCTCAGGGTGAGGCTGGCTGTTGGGAATGTGCTGTGAGAAAATAAACATCCCTCTCTTCTCTCCTTACCCCACCCCCACCTCCACGTCATAGTAAGGAACCTTAAAACATCATCTGGTCTAACTCTCTCATTTTACTCATGAGAAAACTTGGACTGGGAGAGGGTAGGTGATTTATCCAAGGCCACACAACTCATATGTATCAGAACAAGGTCCAGTCTCAGTCCTGAAGGCCACACTGATCATAGATCTAGGACTGGAAGGGGCTTCAGGGGCCATGTAACTCAACCTTTTCATTTTACAGAGAAGTAAACTGAGGCCCAGGGCTTGATAGTGACTTTAGTATATAGCATTCTAGATCTAGAGCTGGAAAGGTCCTCAGAGGCTGACTAGTCCAACTTCCTCATTTTACAAATGAGGAAACTGAGGTCTAATGAATGGGATTTCACTAATGGAGGTTAGTTAACTTATCCAAGGTGACCCAGGTAGCCTCCATTTGGCAGAGTGCTCCCTAGATAGATTTCTTCTCCATTATTGCCACAACTTAATTCCCAGGATGGGGGTGAGAGGGTGCTGTCAGTACTTGAATCTCTTCTCCCTTTTCAAATGATAGTCTTGTCCTGCTTGTTGCAAAAATCTCTCTCCCAGTTAAGACAGATGCAATGAGGCCACTAATGGATTCAAACTCTTTCTTTATATTTTTTCAGATGGGTGCACTGGTAGGGAGGACACAGGGGGCAAGAACTAGCTGTGAGTGTATCTGGGGCAACTTGAGGCATGTGTGGGGAGGTGGGGGTAGGGACAGAGTCATGGGGGACAGTCCCATTTGTGCTTGAAGATATCAACTTGCCCCATTCCATGGGAGTGGAGCTTGAAGATATCAACTTGCCCCATTCCGTGGGAGTGGAGTCCTAGCTCCAACCAGGCTCTGAGGAGAGGAATGTTGTAGGAGTCATACCAGGGTGTTCAGGGGGGCTCTGGAGCCAGCTTACATTGGCTCTTGAGAGCCAATTGTTAAATTTTCAGTGTGAAAATTTATACCTTGAAAATCAGCAAACTCAGGGCTTCATTCATGGTTTTGTTGATCTCTAAACTTAAGAAAGTGATGTGCCAAAGTGAATACTGGTTAAACTAAAAGTGTGCCATGTGACTATATATATCTATATATCTATATATATATATATGTATGTATGTATGTATGTATGTATGTATGTATGTATGATCCCTCAGTCCTGAATTGGTCATTAAACATTGACCAACACAACCCTACTGGCTAAGATGGCTGTTCCACAACTTTTCAAGGGACTCTCTTGCTTTGTGAAGGAAGTGCTCTCACATGGGTTGATGCCTTAGGAAAGATTCAGTGACCCAGTCAGAGCTTTAAGTTCATAGGATCATAGTACCATAAATTTAGAACTGGAAAGGACCTCATTCTGATCCTCTACAAATGAGAAACTTGAGAACCAGTTAATTTAAGTAACTTTACCAAAGTCACTTTGATAGTAAATATTGAAGGTAAGATGAATTATTTTAAAACAAAAACTGCACTTGCTATATTACTTTCCCAATCAGCTTTTTTGTCTTTTTTTCTTCATGATGTGATTTGCGATGTTCAGGTCATTTACCCATTTTTGGCTTGTGGTATATGGTGTAAGATGTTGACCTAACACTCATTTTTGACTAAATTTTTCCCCACAATTCTTTTCAAAAAAGGAGTTTTGAGAGTTCTTGGACACCGCATTGTTGAATTCAGTTGTTTCTAACTTATCATCTAGTCTGTTCTAATTAGCTTTAAGAAGTCGTCTCCTTTTATGTATTGGTACTGTTTCGTGATAGCAAATAGTGGAAAAGCTGAGTAGGTCACTCATCCACTGGGACAATCAACAGGAAACTGGGTGAAGATGGGTATGACTTCTAGTCCAAAAGGCTACTCAGAGGGAATGGCTCACTGGGGAAGTCTCTTCTTCACCAATCCTTAAACCTTAGATGGAAAAATACAAGAAAATATTTGTCATGTTTTCATTTGAATGTTTGGACCAGGCATATGTTTAGTAATCTTTGGATAAACAGCCAAGTACTTTAGCCATTGGCAATATCGTGACTTCTTTTACATTTAATATAACATTTCGAATGGGGGAAAATATCTCATTAAAACCCCTTAAAAAATCCAACCCTTTATTCAAACGAAACTAAAGAGCCCACAGCACTTGTCAGTATCACATTCAGCTTTCATCATTCACTGATGTTCAACGTAGCTGCTTTAAATTTTATTTTTTTAAAACATGCTTTATTGGCATCTTTTGTCTTTGTATCACAGTTATCTTCCCCCTCCAGATTTAACACTCTCTTTTGACAAGGAAACATAATTAAGCAAAAACATAATGTTTGGTTGGTTGTTGTCCTTCATCTTAGAAGAGGACCAACATGACATCACCATGATAAGGTGAAATTTCAGTGTGTCCGACTGTGGCTGATCAGACCAATACGAGCTCAGGATGTTCTACCACAGGTTGGGCACAGATAGTCTGTATGAATATTTGAGGTGGATATTCCAAATTTGTGCATCCTGCGTTTACTTTATGCTGTCTCAATTCTGCTTTGCTCATAGAACACAGTACCCTTTCTGATGTGGGCATGCCATGCTGAGCGGTTCTGTGCCAGTGTCTTCCATGTTGCACAGTCAAATCCAAAGTTCTTGAGAGAGACCTTGAGAGTATTCTTTTATCACTTCTTCTGGCCACCATGTGATTGCCTGCCCCTTTTTGGCAAGCGTACATTTGGCATTTGAACATCATGGTCAGTCTTGGCACTTCAGCTTGAGCAAGTACTTCAGTGTCTGGTATCTTTTCCTGCCAAGTGATCCTCAGAATCTTCCTAAGACAGTTCAAATGGAACCTATGCCTGGCATGGCACTGGTAGATTGTTCATGTTTCACAAGCATATAACAATGAGGTCAGCATAACGGCTCTGTAGACCTTCAGTTTGGTAGTCAGTCTAATACTGTTTTTCTCCCAAACTTTTCTTCAGAGCCTCCAAAACACTGGGCTAGCTCTGGCAGTGTGTGCATCAAACTCATTGTCAATGTGTACATCTCTGGAAAGTACACTACCAAGGTAACTGAACTTATCCAAAGCATTCAAAACTTCTCCATTTGTTGTAACCAATGGTTTCATGTATGGTGTGTGGTAGTGGCCGATGGAGCATCTGTGTTTTCTTGGTGTCAATTGTTAGTCCAAAATTAGCACAGGCAGCAGAGAATTGATCCATACTTTGTTGCATCTCAGCTTCAGAAGCTGCATGGAGTGCACAATTATCTGCAAACAGAAAATCATGCACCAACACTCCTTTCACTTTGGTCTTGGCTTGTAGCCTTTTCAAATTGAAGAACTTACCGTCAGTATAGTAGTTGACCTTGATGCCATGTTCATCCTCACTGAAAGCATTTGTCAATATAGCTGAAAACATCATGCTAAAAAGCATGGGAACAGACCCACAGCCCTATTTTACCCCACTGGTGACTGGAAAGGCACAAGAGCACTGTACATTATCAAGAACCCAGGCAAACATGCCATCATGAAATTGATGTACAATATTGATAAATTTCTCTGGGCAACCAAATTTTGAAATTATTTTCCATAAGCCCTCATGACTAACAGTGTGAAAGACCTTGGTCAGATCCACAAATGTTATGTACAGACCTCTCTGTTTTGCTCCTGGCATTTCTCCTGGAGTTCTTGGGCAGCAAACACCATATTGATTGTTCCTCAGTCCTTTCTGAAGTCACACTGACTCTCAGGTATATGACCATCTTCCAGGTGATGGATCAGCCTATTAAGGAGAACTCTAGCAAGAATTTTGCCAGCAATGACTGAGAGAGAGACCCTCCTTGTGATTGTCACAGGACAATCTATTCCCGTTACCTTTACAGAGATGGTTAATGGAGGCATCCTTGAACTCCTGGGGAATAACCTCTTCTTGCTATATAACCTGGAAAATTTCAGTCAGCTTTTCTATGAGCAGTGGTCCCCCTACCTGGTAAATCTCAGCTCAAATAGAATCAGCACCAGGTGCTTTACCACATGAAAAGAGCCTAATGATTCTCAAAACCTCTTCTTCATTTGGAAGTTCAGCTAAGGAGGGCTTGACTTCAACCTGAGGTAAATGGTCAATGACCTCAGTATTAATTAACGATTGTCTGTTGAGAACACTATGGAAGTGTTCAGCCCATCTCTCTAGGATCATGTCCTTATCACTAATCAATGTGGCTCCATCAGCACTGAGTAGCTGTGTTGCACCATAGGTTTTTAGTCCATAAATAGCTTTCAAGGAATCATAAAAGCATTTTGGATTGTTACTATCAGCACAAAACTGAATTTCATCTGCTTTCATACTGAGCCAGGAATCTTGCATCTCTCTAAGCTTTGCTTGTACTTTGCTTTTGATGAAATTAAATGCTGCCTTCTTAGAGGTGGATGAACTATCCTGTTGGTAAATCCTATGGAGTTCTTGTTTTTCATTTAGCAGCTTCTGAATTTCCCCATCATATTCATCAAACCAGTCTTGGTATTTGCGAGTGCTCTGATGCAGATGAGCAAATGCAGTGCTGTACACCAAATGTCTGAAAGCTGCCCACTCCTTTTCTGCTCCACTGTTACCAACTGTGTGTTGACTCAACTTTCCCTCCAAATTAGCAACAAACTGTTCACTCTCAGAGAAGAACTCTAATTTGTTGACATTAATTCTTCTGGTAGTCATTTTGCCTTGGGGGCAGCGCTTTTGGTGAATGCCAATATTTAGCTTAGAAAAGATAAGTCTATGATCAGTCCAGCACTCTGCACCACACTTTACCTTTGTCACTTTCACATCTTGTTTGTCTCCTCCTTACAATCGCATAGTCTATTAGATGCCAATGTTTGCTGTGGGGGTGCATTTTATTTTTTAAACATGCTTTATTGGTGTTTTTTGTCTTTGTATCATAGTTATCTTCCCCCTCCGGATTTAACACTCCCTAGTGACAAGGAAAAATAGTTAAGCAAAAACATAATACCTTGTCTAATAATGCATACAACATTCTGTCCTACTCATCCCCCACCTCCAAAGTATTTTTAAAAATAAGTTTTTTTTAAATATAAATTTATTTATTTAACTTTTTACATTCATTTTCACAAAATTTTGGGTTCCAAATTTTCTCCCCATTTATCCCTTCCACCTACCCCAATACACCGAGCATTCTAATTTTCCCTATCACCAATCTGCCCTCTCTTCTATCATCCCTCCCTTCTCTTGTCCCCATCTTCTCTTTTGTCCTGTAGGGCCAGATGACTTTCGATTCCCCATTAACTGTATTTCTTATTTCCTAGTAGCAAGAACAATACTAAACAGTTGTTCCTCAAACTTTGAGTTCCAAATTCTCCCCATCCCTCCCTCCCCACCCATTCCCTTTGGGAAGGCAGGCAATTCAATATAGGCCCTATCTGTGTAGTTTTGCAAAAGACTTCCATAATAGTCATGTTGTGTAAGACTAACTCTATTTCCCTCCATCCTATCCTGCCCCCCATTGTTTCTATTCTGTCTTTTGATCCTGTCCCTCCCCAAGAGTGTTGACTTCAAATTGCTCCTTCCTCCCATTGCCCTCCCTTCCATCATCACCCCACCCTGCTTATCTCTTTCTCCCCCACTTTCCTGTATTGTAAGATAGGCTTTCATACCAAAATGAGTGTGCATTTTATTCCTTCCTTTAGTCAAATGTGATGAGGGTAAACTTCATGTGTTTTTCCTCAGCTCTCCTCTTTTTCCCTCCACTAAAAGTCTCCTGTTTGCCTCTTGAATGAGATATAATTTACCCCATTCCATTTCACCCTCTCTCCTCTCACTACATTTCTCTCTCACCATTTACCTTAATTTCCTTTAAGATATGATCCCATCCTATTCAATTCATTCTGTGCTCTCTGTCTCTGTATGTGCGTGCATGTGTGTATGTGTGTGTGTGCACGTGTGTGTGTGTGTGTGTGTGTGGTTCCACCAACTACCAAGATACTGAAAAGTTTTAAGAGTTACAACTATTGTCTTTCCATGTAGGAATGTAAACAGTTCACCTTTGGTAAGTCCCTTATGACTTCTCTTTGCTATCTACTTTTTCATGCTTCTTCTCATTCTTGTGTTTGAAAGTCAAATTTTCTTTTCAGATCTGGTCTTTTCATCAAGAATGCTTGAAAGTCCTCTGTTTCATTGAAAGACCATATTTTCCCCTGAAGTATTATACTCAGTTTTGCTGGGTAGGTGATTCTTGGTTTGAGTCTTAGTTCCTTTGACTTCTGGAATATCCTATTCCACACCCTTCGATCCCTTAATGTAGAAGCTGCTAGATCTTGTGTTATCCTGATTGTATTTCCACAATACTGGAATTGTTTGTTTCGAGCTGCTTGCAATATTTTCTCCTTGACCTGGGAATTCTGGAATTTGGCCACAATGTTCCTAGGAGTTTCTCTTTTTGGATCTCTTTCAGGCGGTGATCGATGGATTCTTTCAATACTTATTTTGCCCTCTGGTTCTAGAATATCAGGGCAGTTTTCCTTGATAATTTCATGAAAGATGATGTCTAGGTTCTTTTTTTGATCATGGCTTTCAGGTAGTCCCATAATTTTTAAATTGTCTTTCCTGGATCTATTTTCCAGGTCAGTTGTTTTCCCAATGAGGTATTTCACATTCTCTTCCATTTTTTCATTCTTTTGGTTTTGTTTGGTGATTTCTTGGTTTCTCAGAAAGTCATTAGACTCCATCTGTTCCATTCTAATTTTGAGAGAACTATTTTCTTCAGTGAGCTTTTGAACCTTTTTTTCCATTTGGCTAATTCTACTTTTGAAAGCATTCTTCTCCTCATTGGCTTTTTGAACCTCTTTTGCCAATTGAGTTATCCTATTTTTCAAGGTGTTATTTTCTTCAGCATTTTTTTGGGTCTTCTTTAGCAAGGTATTGACCCATTTTTCATGCTTTTCTTGCATCTCTCTCATTTCTCTTCCCAGTTTTTCCTCCACCTGTCTAAGTTGATTTTCAAAATCCTTTTTGAGTTCTTCCATGGCCTGAGCCCACCGGACATCCACCTCGGATATCTGGGTTACAGAGGCCCCGACCTCCACGTCTTTCCCTGATGGCAAGCATTGTACTTCCTCATCAGAAATGAAAGGAGGAAGTACCATCTCTTCCCCAAGAAAGTAGCTTTCTATGATCTTATTTTTCTTCTCTTTTCTCGGCATTTTCCCAGCCAGTTACTTGACTTCTGAGATTCCTCTCCACCCCCACCTAGATCCACCCAGCTAGTGCTTGGAGTCTGAGATTCAAATGCTGCTTCCCAGCCTCAGGGCTTTCAGTGGCAGGTGGGCGGGGCTGCTATTCAATGTGAGCTTAAGTTCTGGTGCTCAGGTGGGGGCAAGGCCGCCTCCCAGACTCAGTTCTCTCAGGGGCTTTATGAGGAGACCTTCAGTAATGGAGCTCCTGGTTTCATAGGGAGTCCCGGGCCGCTGCTGACTCTGCTGCCACCTCCACCACTGCCTCCTGAGGGGGTCCGAGTCATGGAGAAACCCCGCTCCCCTCTCAGCCAGCCCAGAAGTCTCTCTCACTGACCTGTAGCGCCTGTGGGTGGAGGGACCTTCGCGGCTGCCAGAGATTCTGTCCCTGAAGCCTGCTCAGATCTGCTCCTCTCGGGCCACCTGGCCAAGGCAGGGCAGGGGTGGGTTCCGCTGTCTGGTGTGCGATGGACCCCTGGGGATGGCTTTCCAGGGCTCTCTGGAACGGAAATCTCTTCCACTGTGTTTCTGCATGGCTTGCTCTGCTCCAGAATTTGTGGGGAGTTCTTTTTACAGGAAATTTATGGGCTGTGGATTCAGAGCTATCATACATGAGTCTTTCTACTCCACCATCTTGGCTCCTCCTAAGTTGTTTTTTTTTTTTTAAATAGCCTTTCTTGAACTGGCATTGCAATAGCATTGCTTGAGTGGAAATAGCAAACTCACGTGAGGGCTCATATCATTTTTATTTAAAAAAAGTTATTTCCCCTGTTTAAAAAGCTACAAATTTCCCTCATGTTGAAGAAGGTGGGCATTGGATACTGTTTTTTGTCTAGAAGAGCCAGGCCTGGATTGGAGGAGGAGGGAGAGAAGGAGAAAAAATTCATCTTCCTTTGTCAACAAATCCAAACACAAGCATCTTCAGCCATGGGATCCATGATGGAGAAATGCCTGAGTGGGTTAAAGAAGGTGGCTCATCAGGCTTCCCACACACACATTTATTTATTTATTTTTAGTTTTCAGCATTCACTTCCCTAAGATTTTGAGTTCTAAATTTTTCCCCACTCTCTCCTGTCCCCCCTCCCCAAGATGGCATACAATCTGATATAAGCTGTACATGTACAATCACATTAAACATATTTCCACATTAGTTATATTGTAAAGAAGACTCCAAACCAAAGGAAAAAGCCATGAGAAAGAAAAAACAAATACCAAAAAGAGAAAATAGTCTGCTTCAATCTGCATTCAAACTCCTTTTTTCTTTATCTGGATGTGGATAGCATTTTCCATCATGAGTCTTTTGGAATTGTCTTAAATCATTGAACATCAGGCTTATTTTTAAGTCACTTTGGGGATGTGGAGATGAGCTTCCCAAATGATTTTATTTCTTTTTGGAGAATTATTGAGAACTTTACTCTCAAGACATGTCTCCTAAACTCTCTTCAAGAAAGCTTCTCTTTGGCAAAGTCAACTCTACACAAAATTTCAGTGAAAGACTTCCTGGGCAGCAAGTAGAGAACCAGTATACAGACCACAAGGACCTAATCCAAGTCCTGCCCTGACATATACTGGCTGAGTGACCCTGGGCTCAATGTCTCTGTTTCCTGGGGCAAATCTCAAAGATGGTAAGTTGTAGAGAAGGTGCCAACTTGAATTCCATATACCAATGAAATCAGAGGTCCTAGCCCTATGCCTGATCTTTCAACATCAGATAGTATTTAAAGCTTTTCACTAACTAGCTCCCAGTTAACTTTCCAGGCTTATTACTCCCCTCCTTACCAGCTCAACCATGCCTTCATGCACTCCAGTTCAACTAAACTTGCCTTGCTGTTAATAATATTAAAAATTGTATAGCTAGCATTTACATAGCACTTGGGGCTGGTAGATGGCTCAATGAATAGAGCACTGGGCCTAGAGTCAAGAAGACTCATCTTCCTGAGTTCAAGTCTAGCCTCAGACACTTACTAATTGTATAACTCTGGGCAAGTCACTTCACCCTGTTTGCCTCAGTTTCCACATCTGTAAAATGAGCTGTAGAAGGAAATGACAAACCTCTCCAGTATTTCTGACAAGAAAACCCCATTGATAGTATGATCCATGGGGTCACATTGTCAGACACGACTGAACAACAGCATAGAGTACTTGGGACTTTCAAAGCACCAAAATGTGAATCTCATTTGATCCTCTCAACAGGCTTGTAAGATGCAAACTATTATTGTTAACTGAGGCTGAGAGAATAACTGATTTGCCCAGAGTTACACTGCCAGTAAGTGGATGAGGTGGGGTTTGAACAAAGGTCTTTCATATTCTTATTCCAGTGTTGTCACTCCTGGAACCTCATATTCCATATCACCTCCTGTCTTGATGCTTTTGCACAGGCTGTCCTCCAGGCCTGAAATACCCTCCCTTCCTCCCTTTAGCCACTTAGAATCCCAATCTTCCTTCAAAGCACAGCCCAAATCCCACTTTCTACATGAAGTCTTTCCTGATTCCTTTAGTTGCTACTGTCCTGCTTCCATAGTCAATCAATCACCCAACCAACCAACAAGTCTTATACACTTAAGTACTCACACCATGGCAGGTACTAGAGACCCAGAGAAGAAAATGAAAGACGTCCTTGTCCCCAGGTGGCTTACATTTTATGGAGGAGACAAAAATATACAAATGCATACACACAAAATAAATATCAAGCCCTTTCTGGGTGAGAGGAAAAGAGACTCTAGCTAAGGGGTCTGTGAAAGAATGGAGAAGGAGGCAGAGGCAAGATAATGGAGTAGAATGATGGATCTGCTGTAGCTCTCCCCCCAAAGTCAATAAAATACCTGTAAAATGACTCTAAACAAATTCTAGAGCAGCAGAAGCCACAAAACTACAGAGTGAAAGAAATTTCCAGCCCAAGGCAGCCTGGAAGGCTAACAGGAAAGGTCTATTACAACAGGCTTGGAGCAGAGTGCAACCCACGGAGCACAGCCCAGCCTTGGCTCCAGCACAGCATGGAAAGGACTGGAGCAGGCTTCAGGGTGCAGAATCCCAAGTAGTAGCTGCGGTTCCCAGATTCTCAACCTACAAATGCAAGAGACAGCTTCAAAGGTCAGTGAGAAAGCTCTTTCACCTTGGTGAGAAGGGAGCAGGGTCCTGTCCTAGCCCTGGTCCCAAGCAGTGGCAGCAGCAAGAGTGTCCACTTTTGCAACCCTCAGTCTAAAGACCTTGGGGGAATTGAGCAGCTGATCTGCTCCCTTGATTGTGCCACCTTGGAGGAACTGAGAACTTACGGGTCCCTAGAGTATGCACTCCACTTCACAAAGGACTCAAAAGTCAAGTAACTGGATGGGAAAATGCCCCAAAAGGGGAACAAATAAGGGTACAGAAGGTTAATTTCTTGGTGAACAGGTATTTTCCTCCAGCCTTTCAGATGAGGAACAACAAACCATACCATTAGAGGAAGATAGCAAAGTCAAGGCTTCTGCACCCAAAATCTCCAAAATAAATTTGCAATGGTCTCAGGCCATGGAAGAGCTCAAAAGAGATTTTGAAAATCAAGTAAAAGAGGTGGAGGAAAAATTGGGAATAGAAATGAGAGCAACACAAGAAAATCATGAAAAGAGAGTCAACCGCTTGCTAAAAAGAGACCCAAAAAATTCTGAAGAAAATAACACCTTTAAAAATAGACTAACCCAAATGACAAAAGAGGTCCAAAAAGCCAATGAGGAGAAGAATGTTTTAAAAAGGAGAATTAGCCAAGTGGAAAAGAAGGTTCAAAAGCTCACACTGAAGAAAATAGTTCTTTAAAAATTAGAATGAAGCAGATGAAAGCTAATGACTTTTTGAGAAACCAAGAAATCACAAAACAAAACCAAAAGAATGAAAAAATTGAAGACAATGTGAAATATCTCATTGGAAAAACAACTGACCTGGAAAATAGATCCAGGAGAAACAATTTAAAAATTATGGGGCTACCTGAAAACCATGATGAAAAAAAGAGCCTACACATCATTTTGCATGAAATTATCAAAGAAAACTGCCCTGATATTCTAGAACCAGAGGGTAAAATAAATACTGAAAGACTCCACCAATCAATTCCTGAAACAGATCCAAAGAGAAAAACTCCTAGGAATATTGCATCCAGATGTCAGAGTTCTCATATCAAGGAGAAAATATTGCAAGCAGCCTGAAAGAAACAGTTTGAGTACTGTGGAAATACAACCAGGATAACACAAGATCTAGCAGCTTCTACATTAAGGGACTGAAGGGCTTGGAATATGATATTTCAGAAGTCAAAGGAACTAAGACCAAGACTAAGACTAAAACCAAGAATCACCTACCCAGCAAAACTGAGTATAATACTTCAAAGAAAAAAAACGGTCATTCAATGAAGTAGAAGACTTTCAAACATTCTTGATGAAAAGACCAGAGCTGAATAGAAAATTTGACATTCAAACACGAGAATCAAGAGAAGCATGAAAAGGTAAACAGGAAAGAGAACTCATAAGGGATTTACTAAAGTTGAACTGTTTACATTCCTACATGGAAAGATAATATTTGTAACTCTTGAGACTTTTCTCAGTATTTGGGTAGTTGGAGAGATTATATATATATATATATAGACAGAGGGCACAGGTTAAGTTGAATAGGAAGTGATGATATCTAAAAAAATAAAAGGGGTAAGGGAGGAATATATTGGGAGGAGAAAGGAAGAAATGGAATGGGGCAAATTATCTTTCATAAAGGAGACAAGAAAAATCTTTTCCAATGGAGGGGAAAAGGGGGGACGTGAGAGGGAAAAAATGAAGCTTACTCTCATCACATTTGGCTTAAGGAGGGAATAACATGCAAACTCAATTTGGTATGAAAATCTATCTGACACTACAGGAAAGTAGGGGAGAAGGGAATAAGTGGGGTATGGGAGAGGAATGACAGACGGGAGGGCAAATGGGAGGAGGGAGTAATTAGAAGTAAACACTTTTAGGGAGGGAAAAGGACAAAAGAGAGAACAGAATAAATGGGGGACAATATAGGATGGAGGAAAATATAGTTAGTCTTTCTCAGCATGACTATATTGGAAGTCTTTTGCATAACCATGCATGTATAGCCTATATTAAATTGTTTGCCTTCACAGTGGGGATGTGTGGGGAGGGAGGAAGGGAGAGAAGTTGGAACTCAAAGATTTAGGAACAAATGTTGAGAATTGTTTTTGCATGAAACTGGGAAATAGGAAATACAAGTTATAGGTTATAGAAATCTATCTTGCCCTACAAGAAAAGAGAGAAGATGGGGATAAGGGAAGGGAGGGGTGAGATAGAAAAGAGGGCAGATTGGGGGAAGGGATAATCAGAATGCACGGTGTCTTGGGGTAGAAGGAGGGGAAAAATGAGGAGAAAATTTGAAACTCAAAAATCTTGTGAAAATGAACGTTGAAAACAAAAATAGATAAATAGATGAATGAATGAATGAATAAATAATCAAATAAGTAAATAGAAATCGTGAAAAAGAGAAAAAAGAAAAAAAAAAGTGACTTGAAGTCCTGCAAGTCTTTCCCACAAATTGAGCTCTTCTTGATGATTTGCACAATTGATGGGGAGAAGGTTGTGAAACAAGTGAAAGAAATCCATAGATAATATCCAACCTGCCTTTGGCTATTGATTTCCCTGGGCTATGATCCTCCCAAGTGTTTCTAAAGAGAAACAGACCTATTGCAAAATTGATGGATTTGAATGTCAGCTCCTTTTCCTTTTTCCACAAACTCTCCCATGAGAGTCTACCTTTTCTAAACTTCTATGATTTGAGTCTTGTGATGGGTGAGATACGAAATAACTGAGGAAACACCACATCTCCCACAGTCAGTCCCATGGAATTTAGTATCTGATCACCAGGGCTGCTTGGCAGTCTACTCTTGTTGATTGTCAAGAATCCTACATTCAGGAGGAGCCAAGATGGCGGAGTTGAAAGATTCACATAAGCTAGCTCTGAGCCCACAGCCCATAAATTACCTGTAAAAAGAACTCCCAACAAATTCTGGAGCAGTTGACGCTGCGCAGCAATGGAGTGGAGGAGATTTCTGTTCCAGAGGGCCCTGAAAAATTGACACCAAAGGTCTGTCGTGCACTGGACATGGAGCAGAGCCCAGCCCTGCCTTGGCCACGCAGCACCAAGAGGAGCAGATCTGAGCAGGCTTCTGGAACAGAATCTCCGGCAGCCTCAAAGGTCCCTCAACCCACAGGTGCTACAGGTCAGTGAGAGAGACTTCTGGGTTGACTGAGAGGGGAGTGTGGTGTCTCCATAACTCAGGCCGCCTCGGGAGGCAGCAGCAGGGGAAGCAGAGGACAGGAGCTCCCAAAGCAGGCAGGACCCTGGATCCATTATCGAAGGTCTCCACATAAACTTCCTGAGGGAACTGAGCCTTGTGAGGTGGCCCTGCCCCCACCTGAGAACCTGAATTTAATCTCAAACTGAATAGCATCCCCCCCCCCACTGAAAGCCCTCAGACTGGGAAGCAACATTTGAATCACAGACCCCAAGCACTAGTGAGGCAGGGGTGGAAAGGAATCTCAGAAGTCAAGTAACTGGCTGGAAAAATGCCCAGAAAAGGGAAAACAAATAAGACCATAGCAGGTTACTTTCTTGGTGAACAGATGTTTCCTCCTTTCCTTTCTGATGAGGAAGAGCAATGCTTACCATCAGGGAAAGACATAGAAGTCAAGGCCTCTGTATCCCAAACATATGAAATAGATATCTAATGGGCTCAGGCCATGGAAGAGCTCAAAAAGGATTTTGAAAATCAATTTAGACAGGTGGAGGAAAAACTGGGAAGAGAAATGAGAGAGATGCAAGAAAAGCATAAAAATGGGTCAATACCTTGCTAAAGGACAGTCAAAAAAAATGCTGAAGAAAATAACACCTTGAAAAATAGGCTAACTCAATTGGCAAAAGAGGTTCAAAAAGCCAGTGAGGAGAAGAATGCTTTCAAAAGCAGAATGAGCCAAATGGAAAAAGAGGTTCAAAAGCTCACTGAAGAAAATAGTTCTCTCAAAGTTAGAATGGAACAGATGGAGGCTAATGACTTTATGAGAAACCAAGAAATCACCAAACAAAACCAAAAGAATGAAAAAATGGAAGAGAATGTGAAATATCTCATGGGAAAAACAACTGACCTGGAAAATAGATCCAGGAGAGACAATTTAAGAATTATGGCACTACCTGAAAGCCATGATCAAAAAAAGAGCCTAGACATCATCTTTCATGAAATTATCAAGGAAAACTGCCCTGAGATTCTAGAACCAGAGGGCAAAATAAGTATTGAAAGAATCCATCAATCACTGCCTGAAAGACATCCAAAAAGAGAAACTCCTAGGAACATTGTGGCCAAATTCCAGAGTTCCCAGGTCAAGGAGAAAATATTGCAAGCAGCTAGAAAGAAACAATTCAAATATTGTGGAAATACAATCAGGATAACACAAGATCTAGCAGCTTCTACATTAAGGGATCGAAGGGCATGGAATATGATATTCCAGAAGTCAAAGGAACTAGGACTCAAACCAAGAATCACCTACCCAGCAAAACTGAGTATAATATTTCAGGGGAAAATATGGTCTTTCAATGAAATAGAGGACTTTCAATCATTCTTGATGAAAAGACCAGAGCTGAAAAGAAAATTTGACTTTCAAACACCAGAATGAGATTCTTCTCATGAAAAAGTAAGCAGCAAAGAGAAGTCATAAGGAACTTACTAAAGGTGAACTGTTTACATTCTTACATGGAAAGACAATATTTGTAACTCTTGAAACTTGTCAGTATCTGGGTCGTTGGTGGGATTACACACACACACATACATGCATACATGCATGCGCACACACATACACACATGCACGCACATACAGAGACAGAGAGCACAGAGTGAATTGAATAGGATGGGACCATATCTTAAAAGAAATTAAGGTAAATGGTGAGAGAGAAATGTAGTGGGAGGAGAGAGGGTGAAATGGAATGGGGCAAATTATCTCTCATAGATGAGGCAAGCAGGAAACTTTTTAGTGGAGGGAAAAAGAGGAGAGCTGAGAGAAAAGCATGAAGTTTACTCTCATCACATTCGACTAAAGGAAGGAATAAAATGCACACTCATTTTGGTATGAAAACCTATCTTACAATACAGGAAAGTGGGGGAGAAGGAGGTAAGCAGAGTGGAGGGGATGATGGAAGGGTGGGCAATGGGAGGAGGGAGTAATTTGAAATCAACACTTTTGGGAAGGGACATGATCAAAAGAGAGAATAGAAGAAATGGGGGGCAGGATAGGATGGAGGGAAATAGAGTTAGTCTTACACAACATGACTATTATGGAAGTCATTTGCAAAACTACACAGATATGGCCTATATTGAATTGCCTGCCTTCCCAAAGAGAATGGGTGGAGAGGGAAGGATGGGAAGAAGTTGCAACTCAAGTTTTAGGAACAACTATTTAGTATTGTTTTTGCTACTAGGAAATAAGAAATACAGATAATGGGGAATAGAAAGTTATCTGGCCCTGCAGGACAAAAGAGATGATGGGGTCAAGGGAAGGGAGGGATGATAGAAGAGAGGGCAGATTGGTGATAGGGAAAATTAGAATGCTCGGTGTATTGGGGTGGGTGGAGGGGACAAATGGGGAGAAAATTTGGAACCCAAAATTTTGTGAAAATGTATGTAAAAAGTTTAATAAATAAATTTATATAAAAAAAGAATCTTACATTCAGTCTGGGGTCATGTTTTAGGAAGGACATTGATGAGATGGGTCATGTCTGGGGAGAGTAGCCAGTGTGGTGAAGAAACTGGAGACCATGCAAAACAAGATTAGTTGTAAGGAGTGGGCATGACTAGCCTGGAAAAGAGAAAGATGAGGAAGTTATAACTGTAGCCTTCAAATATTTTAAAAACTTATATAGAAGAATTTGTTGTCCAACTCTTCGTGATCTCTTCTGGTGTTTTCTGGACAAAGATACTGGAGTGATTTGCCATTTCCTTCTCCAGCTCATTTTACAGATGAGGGAAGTGATTTGCCTAGGGTCATACAGCTAGGAAGTATCTGAGGCTAGAATTGAACTCAGGTCTTCCTGACTCCAGGTTCAGCACTCTAGCCACTGTGCCATCTAGCTGCCCATAGAGGGATTAGTCTTCTGCCTAGTCTGAGAATAAAGAACTAGACCTATGAGATGTGGGGAAATTTAGATTGAGGTCAAGAAACTTTCAAAGCATTAGAGTTGCCCCAGAGTAGGAGCAGGAATTTGGACCCCCTTCAGTGCAGGTCTTCTAGGAGTAGCTGAATAATCATTTGTTGAGGATTATTCTCAGTGAAGACCAGGTTGGACCCCCAGTCTCTGAGGGCCTTTCTAACTCAGCTTAGTGCTGATTATCATCCCAATTGCCTTTATGCTCTTTGTGAGCATGGAGCAGCATCTTTCTGCATCCCCCATCTCTAGCAGATCTAAAGATGGCATGCCCTCTTGTGCCCTCTCAACCTCCAAAGCTCCCAGCTTCCCTGTACTGCCCCCATTTTGACCTCTTCTTAATGAATGGCCCATTTGGAAATTCCCTTCTCCTAGGGTTTGTTAGGACCTTGCTGCCCTCCTTTTAACTGCATTCCCTCTCATCAAAGTTCTCATGTCAACCAGTATTCTCATCTTGCTTTCCAAGGTGATATTTAGTTAATCTGTTAATCTCATTATCACAGGGTCATGGATAATATAGAGCTGGAAGAGAAGTCAGAAGCCATCTAATCCACCCCCTGAAGTTTACAGCAGACAAAATTGTAGTCTAGGAATGTAAACTGACTTGCCTAAGGTCATCTAGCATCAAAGATAGGATTTGAACCTAGGCCTTCTGACTCTAATGTAGCAATAGGAAAGCTTCTTTAAAGCCCCTTCCCCAGTACCTATGACTCTCATGAACATAATAACAAGGGTTGTCTAGAGCACTGAAGAGCCAGGATGACAGATTAGGGGGAAGCAGCTCTCCACACAACTATGGAAACAATGATATAAAAACACCAGACCCTGTAGGGGTCTGGAATTGAAGCAGAGACTAGAGATTTTAGTTCATACAGATTCAAACTAGCAGGGCAAAACTATGAAACATAGGTAGGCTAAGATCACTGTCTCAACACCCAAAACACTAAGCAAGTGCATCATGAAGAGACACTCCAGCTAAACACAGACTCAGTCCTGGACCCAGGCCTACAGCAAAGGATGGCTCCACACACCCAGAGGAACTCAGGAGTGCTGAGATAGGTCATTGGCATGGAGACTTTCAGAGCTACCCAGAGAGTCAGGCCCAGGTTCATAGCTGGGAGTGGGGAACACGACTCTTGGCCACAAAGTTGGGCAGAGCAGATACTGAATTCAGTCCCCTACCCAGGAAAGTACTGCAGATATCTCCTGGGATTTCAGATTAAGATCCCAGAGCTGTGGGTTTGGCCAGCTATCAGGTTACCCAGAACAGATCAATGAAAATGATTAAACAAAGAAACAAATAGAAAGATCAAGAGCTATCATCAGGTTAAAACTGACCAAGATGCAGATCTGGAAAATAAGAATGGCTCTACAACACTCATAAACAAAGCACTGAAGAAAAGCTCAGTTAGAGTTCCTAGGAAAAAAATAGTGCATGAGGTTTAAAATGATGGTATCATCAATAAAATTAGAGTGATAGAGGAAAGAATTTTAATCAAATTTAGGGAGTTGGAGGAGACTTGAAAAGCCAATTAACCAGGCAGTACGAGAGGTACAAAACCTTACTCAAGTGACAGACACCTTAAAAATTATAACCAAATGGAAGTTAATGACTCCAGTGGAAAACAACACCACCAACAACAAAATTAAATTAAATTAAAATATTGGGGAAAATAGAAGAAAATGTATAGTATCACATATCAAAAGCAACTGGTTTAGAAAATAGAACAATGAGAAATTATTTAAGAATCAACAAACAACCTAAAAGTCATGTCCAAAAAGAACCTGGTTATCATATTTTAAGAAATGATGAAAGACCTCTGTCCAGATTTCTTAGAAACAGAGGGAAAAGTGAAAATAGAATACATTGGTCACTTCTTGTAAGAAATTCTCAAATGAAAAGTAGGACATCATAGTCAAAACCAGGGTTTTCAGAAAAAAAAATACTGCAGGTAGCCAGAAAGAGTTTAAATGCCAATATACAACAGTCAGTATCACACAAAATTTAGCATGTATAACCCAAAGAAACAGAGAGCCTGGAATATGATATTCTAAAAGAAAAAAGATTTAGTCTTACAACCAAGAATAACAACTAGAAAAAGTAAATATAATCTTATAAGGGGAAAAAAATTAATCTTTAGTAAAATAGAGGAGTTCCAGGCATTCCTGATGAAAAGACCAGAGCTAAATAGAAATTGAGAAATGCAAACACAGGAATAAAGAGAAACATTAAAAGTTAAATAAAACACAGTAGCAGCAATATATAACATTGATCAACTATGAAACACTTAGCTACTCTTATCAATACAATGATTCAAAGCAATTCCTAAGGACCCACAACCAGAGAGAGAACTGATGAACTCTGAATACAGATTGAAGCATACATTTTTCATTTTTTTTGCTTTTTTAGTTAAATTTTTTTGCAACATGACTAATATGAAAATATGTTTTGCATGACATCACATATATAATTGGTATCTCTTACCTTCTCAATGGATGGGAAGGAGAGAATTTAGAACTCAAAATTTTAAAAAATGAATGCTAAAAATGTTTAAAATATAATTAGGAAATATTTAATGAAATAAAATATTTTTTAAGAAAGTTAAATACATAATTGGAAACAAATTTATAAGAATGAAATATCTGCATTCTAGTTGGAGGAGATGATAAAAACAACCCCTAAAAACCATGTCAGCTAGTGCCATAAAGGGAATCAATTAACATGGAGAATGTGGGAGTGATTTGTGTTATGTGTAGATAATCCTAGGAGGAGAAAGGAAAGGGAGGAAGTCTACGTTAGAGGGCAAAAAAAGAGTGAGGGAAAATGGGGAAGACATCTCACGTTATTAGGTGGCACAAACAAAAGTCTATATGAATAAGGAAGAGGTGGGACTTGAATCTTACACTGATTTGATGCAGAGTGACCTAACCAGGAACACAAAGAAGAGAGAAAAGGAGTGATAGAACCGGCAGAATATTTGTACTATACAACATATAAAGCTGAACAATTTTGAAAGACAAGATTCTGACCAGTGCAATGATCTAACATAATTTCAGGGGATCGGTGATTTAGAATGCTGCCCACCTCCTGATAGAGAAGTTATGATTTAGATATGCAGAGTGAGATGCATATTTTTGGATGTGAATCATATGAAAATATATTTTGCTTGACTGTATGTATTTATTTGTTACAAGGAAAAAAGGGGGACTCTTTTGTAGACAGCAAGTTATTATTTGGTTGAATATATTAACTTATATGGGTTAAGTAAAATAGTAAAAGCATGTAAGTATTTGTGCATCAGCATGGTGTAAAATTCTTCTGAATTGAGTTAAAAATATGTACACGTACATCTTTAAAGAATACCATAAGAAGTTCCGTTTTTTTCTTAAAATGTTCCAAGTCCCACAAGTCACATAAAAATCAATCAATAGTAAATTTGCACCTATTGTTTACATTAAGGATTGCAAAATGCCTCAAAACAACCCTTGGTGTCAGGTGGTATAAATAGTATCAACCCTTTTTGAAAGATGAAGAAATTGGAGTTCAATGACATCCTCAAGGTCACAAAGCTATAAAGTGTCCAAGCTGCCAAAGGAAGATACTTCCTCGAGGTGGTAGAAAGAGTCCTGGATTTGGAGTTGGAAGGTCGTGGGTCCAGTCTCAGCTCTGACACTTACCCGTGTGACCCTGGACAAATCACTTCTCATACACCTCATTTTTCTCTTCTGTTTAAAAGAGGGATTGGACTAGATCCCCTATAGAGTCTTTCTAATTCTATGATTGTTGATAGTCTATGAAATTCTCTCATTTTCCCTCCCTCATTTCCCAACTATTCCCTCTATCCATTTTTTTTAAAGAGGTAATTGGGATTAAGTGACTTGCCCAGGGTCACACGGATGGTAAGTGCCTGTGAACTCCAGGGCTGGTGCTCTATCCACAGTGCTACCTAGCTGTCCCACCTTTGCCTCTATTCTTAAAGCTGTACAAATGTTGTATTCATTATTCTTCTTTAGCTCCATTCCCTAGTTATTTCCACTTAAACCAGTACCATCTAAGGCCACAGTGGTTCCAGGATGTGGTCTCCAAACCTTCCATACAGTCCTTCCCTGACCCAGGTTAGTTGTTCCAATATTCACAAGTGGATCGTGATATCACTGGTGTGGAAGGTCCTTGCAGCAAGTTAGATCGCAACCTATATCCATGCCTATGCATCTTGCATGACTCCTTCCTATGACCTCCCATAGGTTCCTCCCAGGAAATCCATCCAAAGAATGGGAGGCCTTCCCCACATTCTCTTGCCACCCAGAGTGTACTGGTGGCATAAACATTTAACCAAAAGGCATCTTGGGGCCTGCTTTGTCTACTGCTCAAACCCCAAACCCTCAGCTGCATCTCCAGGTCTTCTCTCAGTAATGAAGTGTGGCTGTGGGCATCTGTGTTGCGAGCCTGAAAAGAGACCAAGAGGAAGCAGGGTGTTCTAAAAAACATGAAACAGCAGCTTAAAGAACAGAACAGATCCAGGAAGGAGGCAGATACATGTTGTAGATAAACTGAAAAATGACTTGGCTACTGGGCAGCACCTTATCAGGTGCTTAGCCTCCATCTCATTAAAAAAGATACATAATTAAAATGAAGTAATTAACTGTTTTGTAATTAAATACCAAAATAATTACATTTGGAATTAAGCATGATAAGATCCAAGTTGTCAGGACAGGATTAATTTGAGTCTTCATCTGATGAATTTTTTTCATTGTTTTTCTGATTGAGTCTTCTAGGAAGGAAGTTGTACCTTTCAAGTGTGGAGTCCCCATTCCAGGGATCCTGGAGCCTTTTTTTCCCCCTTCCTGATGGGGCTTTACTTGTGACCCAGATGTTGGAGACATTGATTCTAAAGCTGCTGCTGCAGGAGCTAGGGGAAGGCTGGAGGAAAGTGATAATTTTATGAAATTTGCACTTGGGTATTTAGAAAATAACTAAATTAGCTGAATAGGGACCTAGGAACATTCTGTGACTTGTCATTCTACTGATTTTGGCTTCCTCTGCATTCAGCTGATCAAAAACCTATGTGCAAGGCACTGTGCCCAGGCTATCACTCAGGCACTGAGTCCTGAAGGAAGCCAACAGGCATTGGTGAGGAGAGGAGGGGGGCATTCCAGGCACAGAACACAGTCACGGTATAGTTACAGAGGGGAAGGTGATTTTTCCTTAGGGCAGCTAGGGGACCCAGTGGATAAAACAGTGGTCTTCGATACATGCTAGCTGTGTAACCCTGGGTAAGTCATGTAATCTCTTTCAGTCTTGGTTTACTCATCTGAAAATGATGATAATGACATCATTTAAGTCCCAGGTGTGTTGTGAGAATCAAATGAGATAACATTTGTAAAGTAGTTCCTAAACCTTAAAGCATGATATAAATGCTATTATTAATGCTGTTGTTATGATGCTACTGTTGATGGATGATACCTAACATGATGCCTACCCATGCCTTATCATTACTGCAAAAGTAGCTCAGTTGTCTTTGGTGTTTTCTGGACTGGATGGAAGAGCAGACCATCTGAAGGGCTCTAAGCCAGTGGAAGAAACTTTACTTTCTTGCTGACTGATGAGTATGTTACATAAAAAATGTTGGTCACCAAAGAGGCATCATGTCTAACATCTTTTAAGTAAGTCTACATGTGAATAAGCAAAGCCTAAAAATGTTATTTTGTGTTAAAAATATTAATTGCAATCCCAATAGATAGACTTTTGTGCAATTTGTCTATTGTGCAATGTGCTTTCATCCTCGAGAAAATCTTGCTCATAGGGCTATACCGTAAGATGCCTGAGATTTTAGGCATGAAATACAGCAAAGATTTTGCAATGATGATTTTTAGTAAATGCATTTGCTAAAAGCTAATTGTCTGTTGGTTGATTGTTAATGAAAAGAACATTGATGGGGGCTCAGGAGCTACAATCGTAGGAGAAGCTAGCCATAAGGTTATCCTAAGAACCTGAGAAGTAGTTGCCACTGTCTGAGGAGCCTTCTGTCCAGTTTGGATGTGAGTAGAAGCAGCCCCAGAGGAAGTGTTACATACACATGAGGAAAAGGAAATTCAGAGAGCACATGAATTGCGATGGCCAAGAATGCAAAATGAAGAGTCATGGCCCTGGGGATTCAGAAACTGATTAGTTCAATGAAGTTCCTACCAAGTTTAGTCAATCCTGGTGCAAATATTAACCTTGTAAGGTTAACTCCACTCCAGCCCCAACTTCAGCCCAAATTAAATTTGACATGAAAAACAGCTAAAAGTCAGCAGAATTTCTTGCACCTTCTAAGGGGTTAATGAACCATATTGGGGCAGGTCAAGAACTTGGAAAGGAAGATTTTGCTCCATTGGCTGTGGCAGATGCAGCTGCCAAGGACATTGGAAGGTCAAGTGTTAAATCTAAATTTTCATCTGGAAAAATGCAGGGTGATTTGTAACAATAATAGTTGTCATTTGTATAGCGCCTTACGGTCTGAAAGGCGCTCCATCTCATCTGATTCTCGGATCCATCCCTCCCCCACTGCTAGTACTTCCATTCTTCTTAATTCTCCTTGTATTCTACTTATTTTTGTAAAAAAATGTTATATCCTCTCAGCCCTCTCAGTGTCCCTAGATGTCAACAGATTATTGTGGATTTATCTTTCGCATATTTTATATCTAGTTCCCTGTGTACGTTTATTTCCACAGTAGAGTGTAAACCCTTAAAGGCAACGAATATTTGCTTTGCATTTTTGTATTCCCAGCAGTTAGTGCAGGGACTGGCACATAGTAGGTATTGAATAAATGGACAAAAGAGTATTTATTAAGCACTTAGTGTGTGCCAGTTTCTGTGCTAATTGCAGGGAATGCAAATAGGAAATGGAGTCAGTCCCTACTCATAAGGAGAACCCATTCCAAGAGAGGTAGATAACAAAACTGGGAGAGTTTAGCTGTAATGAGAACTGAAGGCCTTGATGTTTCTAAGAGCGTGGTTACAAGGTAGATGGTAAAACCCAGACCCCTTGGGATTATTGAATTTAGTTGAATGCAATTTCTTTGGACAGGAGGTGTCAAGAAAATTCCTCAGTTTTAATCTGGACCTCTCTCAATCCAAAAGCCATTGGGGGCGGGGAAGGGATCTAGAAAGTCCTCCAGTGGGCAGAAGAGACTAAAGAAAAAACAGAGGAAGGAAATCAAAAAGGCAAGAGTGTTGCTACAAATTATCCCTGCAGCAACATCCTAGTTTATAATCATTTGTTGAGGCATTTCCCTCTTTCCAATATGACAGGGCAAAATCATTCCATTCAATGGTCCCAGAGCTCAGAAGTTCCTTTTCCTCCACAACATGGATTCTCTTCATAGGTTGAAAGGCAAAAAAGAGCATTGATGTGTCACTGGGATTCACATTTGTCAGGCTGCCATTCTCCAGCAATAAAGTTAAAAGCCAAATTCCTTTTGGGACACAAGCAGCTGGATGATTGCCCATGCTTAATGCATGGTGCTTTGCACCCTCTTGTCTATATGCAGAGGAAACAGCTCATCCACAGATGTATTTTGTGGTTGTAGATACACAGGGATGTGTACTCTGAGGTCCTCTCAGTGTATGTAAATCTCACACCTTGACTGGGAAACCCAGGTATGAGAGATACTATTCTCACAAGTGGAAGCCCAGAGTCTCCATTTCTCCTTATGCAGGGCCTGGGGGATGGTTCATGTTGCTTCTCTTAAGTCCAAAGGTTCTGGGCCATGGTTAGTCATGTAATGATTTCAGCACTGTAGTTCAGCCTAGAACCTCAGCAAAATGGGAGTGGCTAAACCTAAATCCATTCCTTGAAGGATCATCCTCTGAGTTGGGAGGAATTTGAAAGGTCATCTAGGGTAGCCCATATCTGAATATCCTCCATATCTTGCCTGATGGAAGGTTTTCCATGTTGGCTTGGAGCTCCAGGGAAGAGGAAGTCATTATCTCACAAGAACTCCCATTCCACTTTTGGTTAATTCCACTTGCTAGTAGGTTTTCCATCACTTCAGGTCTAAGAGTGCCTCTTGTAATTCCCATGTCTCCCATTTCTGCCCTCTTGGGTAAAGCAAGACTATTTCCTCTTCCTGTTTTCTTCTTCTATTCCTTTTACTTGTTGTGGTTCAGTCATTGCAGTCATATCCGACTCTTTGTGATCCCATTTGGAGTTTTCTTGGCAGAAGTATTGGAGTGGTTTGCCATTTCCTTCTCGAGCTCATTTTATAGATGAGGAAATGGAGGCAAACAGGGTGAAGTCACTTTCCCAGAATCACATGCCTAGTATGTATCTGAGGCTGTATTTGAACTCATGAAGATGAGCCTTCCTGACTACATGCCTAGCAGTCTATCCACTATGTCACCTAACTGTCTTCTCTATGACAGGTAGCCTTTCAAATACATAGGTAGCTTTTGTTTCTTTTTTCCTGTCTTCCAACTTTTCTCCTTTGAAGGATAAACATCTCCAATTCCTTCAGCCTCCATGACATGATCTAGAATTTTTATGTCAGCCTGGATGACTTCTCCATTCTTTCTAGTTAATTAATGTTCTCCCTAAAATGTGGTACCCAGAAAATCCCCACATTGGGAGCTTTCCACACAATCCATGCTTCCTCAGTGGCCATGGGGACAATACTCACCTTGCTCCTAAGGTCGTCCAGCCTGAAGCCAGAATTCAATGTTTGTTTATCCTGTTTATTACTGGTTGCTCATAGATAGAAAGAAGACAGACAGGGATGGCATCTGCCACTTACTTGCTTGGTGACCTTGGGTAAATCACTTAACCTCTGTTTCCTCATCTGCACAATGAGGAGGTTGGATCAAGCTGCCTTTCACTTCTAAATCTATGATCCCACAAGTGCCCTTCCAACTCTGAATTTGAAAATAATTCTTGTCTTTGCATTAAAAGCCATGTCTTGAGGTAAGACTGTGGGACTGTGGGGCCAAATCTCATGATATCCATCCCAAAGGTCCACTTATATGAAAGTAAAGAAAAGAGAAATTTCTGGAAGATGCCTTTGACATTTCTCACTACAGGATCCTATGAAAAAATGAGCAGCAAGAACTCTTCAGGTCTGGTGGAGGTGTGGCATCAATTTGGATGCATCTGGAATAATAATAATGAAAATAACTGGCATTTATATAGTTGGTCAGTGAATAAACATTTACTCTCTATCAGGCACTGTGCTAAGTGTTGGGTATACACATGTGAAAAAGAAAGACATTCTCTGCCCTCAGAGCTTACAATCTAAAAGGGAAAGACACTGAACAAAAGGAAACTGAAAAGGAGGTGGTATCCAAGGAGAGAGAAAGATACCCAGCCCAGGGGCATGATGGAACACTCAAAGAAGCCTGAAAGGGGTGCAGCCAGGTGGGAAGCCAGGAGGTGGCTGTTCTGGGTCCTCTCCTTCTGGAGGTTTACAAGTTCACAGCTCCACCCTCCAGTCAGAAGGGTAGAGAGTATTGATTAAGTAGAGAGTTCCAAGGCTAAATGGATCTTACACAATGATGAGATTTCCCAGTGATGAGGTGCCTGAGCTCATGGTAGAGGTATCAAAGTTCAAAAGGGTGCATCCAAGTGGGCAGTGACTTTTAAGTTTTGACAAAATGATTTCCAAGGACACAGTTATGGAGATTTGGTGAAATAGGGATGCTAGGACACAAGGATTTCCCAGTTTCCTTCAAGTTGCCTTGGCTTTTAAACTTGGGAGACCTTCCTTCTGCCAGGAGGCCAATTGTACAAGACAGAAAGGTCATGGGGAAAGATGGAAAGGAAAGAGGACCTTGGGCTGTGCTGGCCCTTCATTCTTCTTTTTCTGCAGGGAACAGGAAGGACTGGACCTTGGAACTGGGACAAAAAGCAAAGAAAGCCATTATTGCTGAGACCTTATGGTGTGGCAGAGAGTATGCAGAGATGAAAAGATATTACAGCAGATGCCAGTGCCCTGGAGTAAAGAGCAGATGGAGCCAAACCAGGAGACCACAGCTGTTGAGAACAAGGAAGACCAGCCAACATCTCCTCCCATTCTATTCCCTTAAACCTTACACTAGGGAATCTCTCTTCACCTCCCCAAATCCTTCCCTTCTTCTTCCCCCTCCACTCAATGGGGATTTGGAGTTGGGAGTGGGGAAGAGATTCAGCCTTCCTGCTGCCATCACATTTCAATTCCCTATGCTTCATTTTAGTGGCTGTTTAAATTCCAATGTGATTTTAAATTTTTATTAACGTATGTGACCATTTGTAATGATTATAATCTAAACCATTAGTATAGGTCAAGACTGAGAGGAGGGCAGAAAGCCCTAAAAAGAGAGATTTTCATCGTCTCAAACTCGGTTTGGGACAATCCTGTGGGATTATATGTAAATTTTAAATGTCTTTGAGATACCCAGACACCAGACTTCTTTATAAACCTGGAGAAAAACAAGCCAAAAGAAGTGAGGAGTTGAGGTTGGTGTTCTATAAGCACATGGTTTCATACAAATTATCTCATTTTATCTACAAAAGAATGCTCTGAGATCAGTGCAATTATCCCTGTTTTACAGATCAGGGAACTATCAATCAACCCATCAACTAGCATTTATTAAGTTCCTACCTACTATGTGCTGAGTATTGTGCTAAGTACTGGGGACACAAAGAAGGAAAAAAATGGCCCCTGCCTTCAAGGAGCTCAGAATCTAAAGGGAAAGACAATGGACCAACAGCTATATACCAGGTAGGACAAATTGGGTGAGGGGTAACCTCAAAGAGAAGGTATTAAGATCAAAGAAGACAAGGAAGGCTTGAAGGAAGTTGGAGGCAGAGATGAAGAGGAAGAGGATTTGAGACATGGGGGGCAATCAGCAAAAACATCTGAAATCAGGAAGAGTAGCATAGCTCTGGTGACTTGCCCAGGATCATAGAGCCCGCAAATATTTGTGGAAGGTTTTAAATCTAGGTCTCCCTGACCTCAAGCTGAGGGTTCTGTCCATTCCACCACACTGCCTCCTACCACTCTCTGTCCAATGCATCAGATTACTCAGATGGGCAATACCAAATGAGGAAACTCAGAATCGGGACTGCTTTGCTGAGAAGCCAACTCAGCTTGAACTGAAACCAGGTTCTGGATGTCGCCTCACAGCATCTGCAAAGAAGGCATAAACATGTCGATGGCTGCAGGCCTGTGTGTGCTGACTGGCTGGCTTCCACGTAGGAATTCATGCTTATCGGGTGGGCACCTCCCTCTTCTTTCAGTGCCAAGAAAAGCCCTGGGAAGAGAGAGTTGCCGATGGCAGCTGACTTTGCCCAACTCATTCGCCTACCACTTAGGAGCAGCCAAATTGGATAAGTGCAGTATTGATGAATTGCAGGGGTTTTTGTTTGTTTCAGGGGAGAGGGTGGATACATATCTTGATGATGTCTTATCATTAATACATTAAGGAGCTGAACAAGCAATATGGACAAATGGACTTGGAAACATAGTGAAACTTCTCTATCCATCTTGGTCTAATTTATAGCCACTGCCTCTTGGCACGGGGCAGGACCCATTAAGGGTGACACCTGGCTGGAAGGAGCAAAATTCTTTTTGAGTGGCAGAAGTGGTGGGGTATTTATTATTATTTTTCAAAGAGCAGGCTTCTGATGGGCTCTTTGTCATGGGGAGAAGATCTTGATGATTGGAGACACCATGTAAAGTGAGCATAGATAGATAAACTGAAATGAATAAACTTTACTCTAGGTATCAATCAGCACTACTGAAATTGGACAGCATTCAAGTTAGCAAAGTCTTACAGCCCTGAGCAGTAGCTGGAAATGGCAGAAGAGGAGGATGGGGAGAAAGAAGGAAGGAAGGAGGGAAGGAAGGAAGGAAGGGGAAGAGGAGGAGGAGGAACAAAAGGACAAAAAAACCCATCATTATTTTGATCTCCTCTACCCTTATGGCAACATGATATAAGGCAGAGTCAGGGAAGGGGAATTCAGTGATCTAGCTTCTTGACCTGCCTCTTCTATTCATTAGTTGTGTCACCCAGTTTCTTCATCTGTAAGAAAAAAAAAGAGTGCGAGTGGGTGGGATGGGGTTAGACTGGAGGATCTCTAAGGTCCCTTCTAACTCTAATTCTATGATTCTATGACCCCTTCCAGTCCACATTAGAAAGAGTTCTGGATATGGAGTTAAAGGATCCATGTTCAAATTCCAACTCTGCCAAATCTCTTGGGGCCTCAGATTCCTCATTCGTGAAATAAGGGGATTGGACAGTGACCTCCAAGGTTCCTCCTGAATAGGCATCCATGATACACTCAATCAGCCAGTTTTCCCTCCCCTTCCTTCCTAAAGAATGTGTGACTGGTTTTTCTCTTGTGTAGTTTGGCTATCACTTTCTATGACTGGTCAGAAATAAAGAGCTTGAAAAAAAAGGCTTCTTGCCCAGATGTTGGCAATGAGAGCTTCGAAGGGGTGACATCATTAAGTGTGCTGGGAGGTGGGAAGGAGGACTCTTTCAAGAACTAGCCATCCTAGGACTGAGAAATGCTTCCTCTGTCTCTACACCAGCCCCCAGTCTTGCTCTTGTTCCCAAGTTCTAGTGCCTCCTAATTTATCAGCCTGATTAGGTTTTCACTTCATTGGATTATCACCAGCTCGGAAAAAGCCAAGCCAAGCAGCCAGCCAGCCTGTGTAGAGTGCTTTATCTCTGATTACTTAGGAGAAAATCCCTGGCATCCAGGGAGTCTAGAGCTAGTCTGCTATAAGAAACTCAGCCTTCAGAGTCTTTTCCTCCTTCCATTATGACCCTCCCTGCACTGAAACTCCAATGCCATTCAAACATTGAAGCATCTGCAGAAGACCCTCCTGCCTCAGTCTTCCTGATTTTGCTGATGGGGTAGGCTTTGTGAGGGCCACCTTAAGTATCTTCCTGTTTCTGAAGACTGCCAAGGCCTAATCCCTCCAGTGTTCCCTGTAGCTGGCGATAGGGGGCCAGCTCTGAAGGAGACTGAGGGAAGTGCTAAATGCCACTGGAGGCCATATGCTTCTGTAGGCTCCTAGCCATAGAGTCAGGCATACTGCTGCTAGCTATTACATAATGCATTGGGCAGAACCCTGAGAGGACAAGGGTGCCAGAGTGAAGACAGAGGGGTCAAGAAGCTGCAGTTTCCCTACTCCCCCACTCCCTCCCCAGACCTCCCTATAAAGGGATTCCCTTCCCACTCTCTCATGTTGAATTTCACTGGGGAAGTCTCCTTTCCTCTGACAGTGCTGATATTAGGGCCTGCCTTCTCCTACAGGATTCCTGGGGGGGGGGGCATTTTAGGCTCAAAGGATCATAGATCCAGAGCTGGGATTTCAGGGAAACTGAGGCCCAGGGAACTTTGACCCTGGTCACACAGGTGTCATCATCAAAAGCAGGAGTTGATATCAGGTCATACTCCAGATGATGATGGTGCCAAGGTCAGTGTTCCTTCTTCCACGGTATTCTGCTGCTCCTCCAAAGACCCTGGGGAGGCTTCCATCCAGTATTGGCATGAACATGAATTCAGGAGGGACTTAGAGATGAGTGGAACATAATAAAGGAATGTGAGGCGGGGTTAGGGGGTGGGGATGGGGAATCAAACCCATGAAATTCTTTAGAAGTGCAAGATTAGTTCAATTTAATTCATTTCAATGAGCTTTTATGAAGTGGCTAGTTTGTGAAGAGTACTGACTTCAGAGTAGGGTGACCTGAGTTCAAATCCTGCCTCTGAAGCACACTCCCTGTGGGACCTTGGGTATTACTTTACTTCCCTGAGCTTCAGTTTTCTTGTTTGTAAAATGAGGATGTTGGACTAGACATCGTCTGAGAGGCCTCTCAGCTCTTCATGTATGATCCCAAAGCCTAGGTCAGCAAAGCACAGGTGGGTGACTGAGACCCATTGGAATTGTGGCTTCCAGCACTTTCTCAGAATCCAGCTGGCTTCACCTTTTTTATTCTAACCCACTTTGGATTGCTTACAGTGCTGTCTTCTGTCTGTATTTTGTGTCTCTGTTTAGAGGCAGTGTGTGGGCTGGACAGAGCCCTAAATATCTAGGTGACTGAGGGTAGGTCCCTTTGCCTTGCTGATCATCAGTTTCTCCCCCTTAGGAGGCTTGGAGGTTCCTTCCAGTCCTGACTTCCTATATATTCTATAGTAGAATATATCCTACATATTCTGAAGTAGGAGCAACTAGGTGGTACAGTGGATAGAGCACCAGTGCAGGAGTCAGGAGGACCTGAGTTCAAATCTCCCCTCAGATGCTTGACATGCACTAGCTGTGTGACCTTGGGCAAGTCACTTAACCCCAAATGCCTCATCCTGGGTCATCTTCAGTCATCCTGATGAATATCAGGTCACTGGATTCAGATGGCTCTGGAGGAGAAGTGAGGCTGGTGACCTGCACAGCCCTCCCTCACTCAAAACAAAGTCAAGTGCAAGTCGTCATCATTTCTCTGATGGCACGGTCTTCTTCAGCAATGAAGGATGAACACACACATCTATTCTGAAATAAAGGAATATGGTCAAAGGTTGGTGGCTCTCATTCAGGTTCTCAAGGAAGAGGATCTTTGATCTAATTATGTCCTTAACTCTCCTGACCCCCTTTCCTCATTATGTCCAGAACATTATTACCCCAGGATAGCCCAATATAGAAAGGGCTGACCACCACAGTTCTTCTACAAGGTAGAACAGCCGAACTTAGCTTCTCTTTAGCAAGAATAATCAGTTAAAATAGGAACCTGAATTGTTTGGTTTAGGGATTGCAACAGTGGTTCCAGTACTGGCAGAGATAACAGACCCATGGACATTAGCTTCATGCAGCCCATAAAATTCCCTACTGTGCACAAATCAGAGTAAAACATAATTGGGGAATATTTAACAAGATAAATAAAAATACAGCACAACATAGATAATGTTAATTTGTGGTTTTCTAAGTCAACATGTGGCTCTCTACAGGGATCTGTTTCTATTTGTGTTTGATACCACTGGTATAGGGAACTCTTAGTGAGGAAATGCCCTCTATTTCTCCTCTGAAACTTAGAGAAACATAGAATCTTGGACAGTGCTGTGGTTCTGCTGTCTTTGATTTAGAGATCTTAGAAGTGGAATGTGAATTTTGTGAGCCAGCTAGTAGTCCAATCAGGCTGCAACACGGACATCCTGAAAAGAAGAAATATAAATTAAGTCTGGAAAAATAGATAGGCAGGAGCTGAAGGAAGGAGGACCTTCGTGCATGCTGCCTTAGGGGAGAGAGTACCCAGGTGGATGAAATTAGGTATCTGCCAAGGTGATAATAACAAAAAACCCAACTCCACAAACTACCAAACAGTGATGCCGAATGCATCTGGGGTATCTTGAGAAGCTATCTTCCTGCTTTTCTACAATGACTTTCTTCCTAAACACTCACTAGCTTCCCTAGCTGTTTAGGGGAGGGAACTCGAGTTGCTTTTTTCCTCTCAAAAATAATAAAACGATATGTTTGATGACCTCTCTCTACCCAAAGTGGTGTGTCTGGGCTTTCCTCTTTGAGTGCAGAGAGGACTAAAATCTCTGTCCCTGGTAGAGAAGACTGCCAGGTCTGGAAAAAAGCCTCACGTGGAAGGAATAAGCACCTAATAAGTATTAGTGGGACTGGCCACATTTTAGGACATTGGTGAGTCAGAGTGTCAAAAGGAGGGAAACAGGGAGTGGGGGGGTGGGGTCAAGGGCCTTGAGTGTAATTGGTTTGATGTATGGTAGGAATCAATTTTAAGGGACTTCAGAGGTCATCTAGTCCATGGTTCTCATTTTACAGATAAGGAAATGGAGGCCAAGAAAGGTTAATCACCTTAGCCAGGTTCTTCTTCTTGGTCAATAGCAGAGTCAAAGAGTCCAGTTCTATCCCAGAATTTCCTCTCCACCTTGCCAGCTCCTTCCATTCACTGTCTTGTAAATTTTCAGGTTCTCCAATCTCCTCCTCACCCCACTTTTCCCCAAACCATCCAAAACCTTCACATACAAGACAGAGCTTTGCATACTTTCCTGAGCGGGGGGGAGAAGTAGAAAAAAAAAAACCCAACCCTAACATGTTGACAGAAAGACCACTTTGGAAGGCTTACAAAATGGCATCCAGTTTGGGGCTGAGGTTTTACAGGGATGGGGGCCAGGGGCCTTGGCACACAGCATCATCTAAGGTTATTTCCATTAGCCAGTGGCAATCCCAAGCTGGAAAGGGAGAGCAAGAACCTCTTTCAGTTGTGGTATTAGTGCCTATAGCCAGCATGGTCCTGGGGACTGCATCAGACCCAAGCTGGTTGTACATTCCAAGCAAGCTCGGCTTGGTGTCTGCTCAAGCTTGAGTAGGCCTCCGTGGCAGTGCCCATTCAGAGGGGATTGTGGCAGGTCAGTCATCATTATTGATTTGGTAATTCACAATCTTTCCAGGCAAATTACCTTCCCAGACACTTTAGCAGAAGCAGTGAAGGGCCAGGCCCTGAGATGGGAAGAAGGGAGATGAGGGGAGACAAGGGGAAAAGTCAGTGAGAGAGAGAGTGAAGACTTGGCATCTGAATGCCTGGGTTCAAATCCCAACTTTTCCGCCAAATCATTTCACATCTCTGGGCCTCCTCCTCTGTAAAATGAAAGGGACCAGACAAAATCTCAGGTCCTTTCCAGCTCTCAATCCATGAAAACTGGTCCACGGGACAGACTGAAGGAAGACTGGGAAAGGACCACAGAAAATCCATGTGCCCCACGAGGGCATTTTGGAGAATTTACTCTAAGTGCATCTTTCTGGGATTTCTGCTCTTGTGCATCAGGCATCCAGGGGACCAGGACAAGGTTAGTGGTTTGGAGGGGATAGTGTGGTGAAATGTATAGAACAATGGATTTGGAGTCAGAGGGTCTGGGTTCAAATGCACACCCCCATACCCCCACACCCCCACACGCTTACTATGTGCCAGGCACCCCGTTCAGCACTTTCAGTTATTATCTATTTCAGCCTCACCACAACCCTGGAAGGTAGGTGCTATTATTAATATGAATCCCCCTTTTACAGATGATGAAACTGAGGCAAACAGGTTATGTGACTTGTCCAGGTCACACAGCAAGTAAGTCATTTGAACCTGGCTCTTCCTGACTGCGGCCAACCACTGTGTTACCCAGGCACCATTAGGGAAGGAAGGAATGCGCTTTAGTTCTTAGAACCCTTTCCTTGTTTTGTTTCAGTCGTGTCTGATTCTTCATGAGCCCATTTTTCAGTTTTCTTGGCAAAGATACTGGAGCGGTTTCACATTTCCTTCTTCAGCTCATTTTACAGATGAGGAACTGGAGGCAAACAGGGCTGAGTGACATGCCCTGGCTTCTAGGTCCGGCACTTACCCACTGAGTCACCTGGCTGCCTCTTAGAATCCTTAGTTTCTAAGTGGAGCTCAGGGGTCTCCTCCTTAAAGATCTTTCCTGATTTCCCAGTCTCTAGTGCTCTTCATTGCACCCAAATTATTTTATGGTTCCTTTGTATCATATATGTTTTATGTTGACGTGTGTGTGTGTGTGTGTGTGTGTGTGTGTGTGTGTGTGTGTGCTGTGTATTCCCTCCTTTCCAACACTCGGGAAAAGGTAAACTCCTTGGGATCAGAGATTATTTCATTTTTTGCATTTGTATCTAAAACGCCTAGTATAGCACCTGGCACATAATAGGTGCTCAGTAAAATGCTTTCTGGAATGGATGCAGCTGAATGAAGTTTGGGTGATGGGCTCCCCCTTTCCAGCGGCACAAAGAGCCTGAAAGTCTTTCTTCTCTGGAGTCCAACCTGGGGGCTCTGTATCTGATCCGAATACTAAGATCTTTAATGGGCTGCTAATTGCTCTGATTACAACTCAAGACCAAAGAGGCATTTCTGGAATCTTAGAGCTCTCTGGCAGACATGAAAATACCAGAAGAACATTTTTGATGAATAATTCAGTGAGCTGAAATGGGAAATGAGGAAGTTTTCTTTCCACTAAAGTGAAATGAAAAAAAAACAGAGAAGAAAGAAAAAAGAAATAATAATAGTAATGAGGCTGAACCTTCTGGTCTCCCTTGCCTGCTTTTGGAATGTAAATGCAGTCAGCCTTTGTTCTGTCTGTGCACGACTAGAGATGTGCCCACCGGTTAGGCTCCTTTTGTTTGCACACAAACCTCTGCGAGGCTGGATGAGGGAAGGGGAAATACCCGACTCTTTACAAATTAGCAGTTTGTATGCCTACGGCCAGCAGCACCTAAGGGAGAAGCCTTCCCTGAAAAACGGAAGGATTCTTTGTTACTCGGGATTGCAGAGGGGGAGGAGTGCCAGGCTAGGAAGGAATCGTGCTCTCTCCCCCTCCCCCCCCATTTAAAACCCTTGAGCAAAACTCTAGTGGCCCTAATCTAGTTAAATCTCTGGGAAAATGAATTAGAAACCTTGGATTGAGTCAACAACTTTCTTAACCACACCCATCCTCCGCTCACCTAAATGTTTCTTGTATGTGAACCATTTTTTTATTTCAGTCTTTTCTGTGGGGGAGGAATCCTCCATCATCTCATTTGATTAGTTTACAGGATTATAGATTTAGTACTGGAGGGACCTTAGATGCCTTCAAATCCAACCCCCTTGTTTTATCGATGAGGAAACTGAGGCACAGGGGCGCTAAATCACTTGCCCAGGGTCTTGAAGTACCTGAGACAAGATTTAAACAAAAGTTTTTCTGATTCCAAGTTCAAGACCCTGTCCCTCCAGAGCTGGAAGAGATCTAGTTCTTTGTAGATCTTTCTCCTTTCTAGATCAGAGACAGGAAGTGACGTACCCAAAGTCTTACAGTAAATTGCAGATCTGGTTATGCAAAGGGAAAGGTGTTCTGCCTCTCAGGTGGATTGTGTGGGAAAGCCAGGGCCTTTATAAATCCTTCAGCAAAATGTCAATTTAGAGAGATGCACTTTGAAAAAGAAAAAAGCAACAACATCCTATAGCATGTGAACAACGGCCGAGAGAAGACGGACTAAATAGGAAAAGGAATGTCTTGAGAATACTCACGTTCCTTCAAGTTCATCTCCTTAGTCATATTGGAGCCTCTGAGTGAGGACTCCAGCTTTTCAGGCTATAGATTGACCTCTCATTAATTTTGAAATTGACCCCATACAGGATAGCCCTGAGTTTGTTTTGTCCATTATTTATTCATAATGCTAACCCCCAGACAATCCACCATTTTACACACTTCCATTTGGGAATTTGTCGCCGACCTCACAGAGTTATTGGAAGAATTTGTAAATTATAAGGTGATATACAAATGTGAATTGTGATGAGGAAGAACCGGAATGAAGCTCTGGTTTTCCTACCAGGTTCAATCTCAGGGACTCTTCATATAATCATTTTTTTTCACTTTTGCTTCCACCAGGATTTCCCCCTAAGAACACCAAAATTTGTCTCTACTCTAATTTCTACAATGAGAATGAAAAGGGCCCTTGGCTCCCATGCAAGCACTCAGGCTGATAAAGGACTGAATAGAATAGATTTTATTTAACTGCAACCAAACAAAAATAAATCACAAAGGACTCACACTTGAATCCATATACAGTCAGGGCAATCTGCTCCCTCTCTAATGACTCTAGGGTCCTACGTAGTCCTTCTTCTTTATAGTGCTACTTTGTATGGGAAATTCTTCGAAGGGGAAAGAAGCTTGGGGTTGCTAGAGAAAGAAGTAAACAATTCACCTCCCAAAGTAAGCCATACCTCTCAGGGACATATATCGATGGGCCTTCTGTTCTACTAACAGTGGTTTCCCCAGCCCTATAAGCAGAAAGATCTTGGAGCTGTTAGTGAGTCAAACCCGAGCTCTTCCATCTGCATGGTCCACAGTATCAATGATGAAGAGGTCTGGGTTTGCTTCTCTGTGTTGTGAATGTCTCCCTCACTGCTCTTCAGATCTGCCTTCTTGGTCCAGGAGCTTTTCTGTCATAGTCTATGACTTGTACAAGAATATCTCAGATAAGATCTTCCCCTTGTTCCCCACTCCATGGAAAGCCTTCCCTCATCACCATGGAATCTAAATGACCATAGCCCCTGTTCAGATGGATCTTCTAAATATCCACAACAAACTTTTCAGACTGGTCATTTTTCTCCCTTATCAGAGTCATTTGTGTTATTGTTACTGCATGGAAATAACCGATCCCTCCCAAACTCATTTCCCCTGTATAATTCCAAGCCATGGAATCCAACTTAATTTTTCTGTGGATAATCCAGAATCTGCTAACATCATATCAGATCAGACCATTGTTGAATGTTATAGTTGGAAGGAACTTGACAATTCGTCACATCCAATGCTTTCATTTTATGGATGAGACCCTAGAGAGAAGTGACTTGCCCAACGTCGCTATGCCTGACTTTCCCCTTCCTTCTTTCTCATTAACCTTAAAATGGATCACCTACTTGTTATGTGTAATGTGCCAAGGCCTTCCACTTACCTGGGCTTTTAATAAAATAAGGGGGACAGGATAATCATTGAACCCCCTTCTCGCTCAAATTTCTATAATCTTTGGTATTATCACTTCCTCTCAAGATTCCTGTAATTTTTATTTCAGCCACCAGTTCCTCTTTTTATCGGTCAGGACAAGTTCATACCAAGGGTTCCCAAGGGAGTTAGACACTCATTATCCAGTCTAGCTCTCTCATTTCACAGAAGAGGAAACCGAGACCAAGAGAATGAATATATTTCCTGCCCAAAGTCAATGAGGCAGCATCTGGCAGAACGAGAATTTGGACTTTGTGACATTAAGTTCAGAACTCTTTCTGAGGACTACCAATTATTTCCTCTGTGCTTTGAAGGAAAGAATATTCATTGAGGAGGCAAGGGGGAAAAGTCAAGGATCTACCAACTCCATTTTTATCAGCACGAGAGCTCCCACAGATGTCTGGGGAGTGGAAGTCTCCATCACTAACCTTTCTCACCTTCATTGCACATCTGTGATCTGTATCTAGAACTCATCAACCATTTTCTCCCTTTGATCAGGTGGTCCATGAGGTTCTCCTGCCACCACATTGGTTCTGTTTCTCTCTCCATCGATTCTAATCCAAATGCCCTCCTCTACTCCGCACCCTGCAGCCTCTTCAAGGCTCACCTCACAGAAGCAAATCTTTTTGATATATAATGCTGCTCCACCATCCCTTTTATCTAATCTGCTCCTTTTGAATCAAATGTCTTTCTATTGCCATATTCCAATCATAAGTCACATCCCATTAAGTGCCTTTGATATCTAGGAGGTTGAATTAACCATCCTGCACTGAGCCCTCTTTCACCTGGATGGTTACCCATAATATGCACTTGTGTACCGACATCTGAAGGCAGAAGAATTATTACTGTCCCCTCCCCCTTCTTGGATGTTTCTAGTTTTCAGTGAATTACAGGACTGATCTATTGGTGTTCTTCTATGTCATGCTCTTGGGGCATCTGACTGAGTTGATTTATATGTGCGTGTGTGTGTGTAGGTGTGCGTATGTCTGTGTGTGTATATATGTATGTATATGTATATGAAAGTTCCTTCTCCCTCCACATTTTCAGTTGAAAGCCTTCTTAATCAGAGAGGCAGAATAATTTAATGGAAAGAGTGCTCATCCTTGGGAGTGAAGAGAAACTTGGTTCAAATCCCCGCTCTGATAATCACTAGTAGCTGGATCACAGGGAAGACAGTCTCTCTGAGCCTCAGTTTCCTATTCAGAAAACTAGGTATCATGATACCTGTAGTTCCTCCCTTTGCAGGAAAGAAAGAAGGAAGGAAGGAAACATTTATTAAGTGTCAGACACTGTGCCAGAAACAAAGGAGATAATGTGTATAAAGTGTTTTGCAAATCTTAAAGTGTTCTATAAATGTCAACTGTTATCAGTCTCCCAGCAAATATATATTGGCCAACCCTTGTTAGCTGCATGTTCTTCATATCCAAGAGCCCTTTACTCTAGCCCTGGTTAAGAAATCCAAGACCTATTCTCTGAGATCACTTTCTTAATAATTTTATTTCCTCCTTTTCATATTTGATCTACTCTAGGTTTTGACCAAAGATCTCTGTTTTCTTTTTGTTATGAGAAGAGATAGAATATAAACAACTAGTCCTGCCCAAGTCCTTACCTGTGAAAGGTAAGAATTTATGAGAACTTTATGTTAGCCCAACTCTCTTTCCTAGGAGACACCCTAGTGTGTATGACCTTGGTCTATATTGCCTCGAAGGGCAGCTATGTGGTACAGTGGATAGAGCACCATTGCAGGAGTCAGGAGGACTTGAGTTCAAATCTCACCTCAGACACTTGACACTCACTAGTTGTGTGACCTTGGGCAAGTCACTTAACCCCAATTGCCTCATCCTGAGTAATATCCAGTCATCCTGATGAAGATCTGGTCACTGGATTCAGATGGCTCTGGAGGAGAAGTGAAGCTGGTGACCTGCACAGCCCTCCCCCGCTCAAAAAACAAAGTCACGTGCAAGTCATGCCATCATTTCTCTGATGGCATAGTCTTCTTCGTTAATGAAGGACAAACACACACATCCATTGCCTCACTACCCTTTCAGTTTCTCTAATTCTATTGTGGTTTACTCACCATTCCTTTTTCTGCCTCTCCTACTGTCTCCAGTTAATTCCTGCTTGCCCCTCCTGCTTGTCTCCTCTGCCTGTTCTGCTTACCTGGTGCCAGGGGGAGTCATAGCCCCTGCCTTCATTTTCTCAGGGGTCTCAATATATCTTTACCCTGACCTTGGTTTAAATTTCCCAATAAGTTTCCAGTTCACCTAACCAACAGCCTCTCTTACTCCATCTGTAGACCCAAACTCAGTCATTGATCCCTACACCCCCTCCCCATTTCTCAAGAATCATTAACAATACCTGGTGAACTCATTTTTAACACCTTCCAGAACTTACCCAGTAGAACCCCATCCATGCCAGGCAATTTCCATGAAACCCTTCAGAGATTCTTTGAATGAAAGTCCTCATAAAGAATATGCCCACTTGTTTAGTCTCTGAATAAGTAAGCAATTACTTACCTCAGTGGTTTGCAAATTTAGAAGCTGAGGTATACAGTCTTTAGCATGACCCCTGACCATCTCTTTAAGTTTGGAGGTATGGTGTCACAAACCTTTCCCACTATCCTTGTGTATATCCTTCATTTTCGAAGAGGACCATGACATCAGAGAAATGATGACATGACTTGCACTTGACTTGGTTTTGAGTGAGGGAGGGCTGTGCAAGGTCACTAGCCTTACTCTGTCCTCATGAGCCATATGAATCCAGTGACCAGATATTCATCAGGATGACTGGAGATGGCCCAGGATGCACTGGGAGAACCTTGCCCTTTTAGTCTAAGGCCTTTTCAGGTACTCACTTAAAGTGGGGTAATGCTCATTCAGGGAATAGGCCTTGCCTTTTTAAGAAGTGAGTTAAGGGTTGGCTCCTTAATTATCCTAAAAGGCTACAAATCTACAAAGGTAGAAATGAATGAAATTCAAACAAAGAGTGGGAGATACCTTCAACTTATCCTCTTTTCTTTCCATCTTGCTCTTTATAAGTCAGTCCCTTCTTATAGCTCCCCCCTACCATGATACTAATTATGATAAGAATTAAGAAAATATTGGCAGTTAGGTGGTATAGTGGATAGAGTTCTGTCGGAGTCAGGAAGACCTGAGTTCAAGCCTGACTTCAGCCACTTACTAACTGTGTGAACCTGGGCAAGTCATTTGACCTTTTTTGCCTCAGTTAAAGAAGCAAATGGCAAATCACTACAGTATCCTTGCCAAGAAAACTCCAAATAGGGTCTCAAAGAACTGGACAGTCATTTCATAATGTTTTAAAGTAGACAAATGTATTATTTCATTTCAACCTCTGCTGAACAACAATACTGTGGAGTGAGTATTCCTTTTTTATTGATGAGGAAAATAAGGCTAAAATGAAGAGGTGAAGGGATTAGCCCATGATCATATAGCTAACACATGTCAAAAGTAGTATTGTAAGATAATCATTTTAGAACTGGAAGAGACTTCAAAGTCCCCTTGTTCAATCCTTTCTTTTTAAAGATGAGAAAACTGAGATGCAGTGACTTGCCCAATGCCACACAGGTAGTAAGTCAAAGATATGGTACTAGAATCCAGGTCTTCTGACTTCAAATCCAGGGCTCTTTCTTCTACAACAGAATGAAAGAAAGCCCAGAATTCCTTCTGACTGTATTTTATGCACTGTGCCAGCCTGCCTGCCTAACCATCAGGCTAAGTCAAAGATCATAGGACCACAGATCTATAGTAGGGGTTGATAAATTTTGTGCCATGGCCCCTTTGGGCAGACTGGTGACACCAATAGACCCCTTCTCAGAATAATGTTCTTAAATGCATAAAGTAATGTGCAGGGGAATGACAAAGTATACCAATATATTGAAATGTACTTATTAAAATATTCAAGAAAACAAGTTCATGAACCCCAAGTTTAGAACTGCTGACATGGAGGATCTGGTGTGAGGGATTATACATGTATTGTAAGAAGTAATAACACATGGAAAATCATATTACAAACCTTGAATATAATGATTATTTTTTTATTATAATAGATAGGGAAGAGACCTCAGAAGTCCCTCAGAGACCATCTAGAGCAACCCTTTCTTTTACAGATGAATAAACTGAAGCCCAAGGTTCTAACATGACTTGCCCAAACTATCAATATGTGATGAAATGCTAAGTAAGGAACTGGATAAAGCGACAACATATGGAATGAATAGGAAATAGCAACAAAAGGGGAACTGTCCAGGGTACTGAAATCAGGAACACTGCTAGGGAACTTGAGAGAAGGGCTTAACTTAAGGTCTCACCTGGCAGTCATTTATCCAGTCATTATGAGTTTTTCATTTTAATCCAGAAGCAAACCCCAATATTGGTATGGTCCTGAAGTTTAATACTTTATTTTTATAAAACCATTGTCATCTTTGAAGCCTTACCCCCAGCTCCCCCAGGCAGATCTTTCTTCAGGCAGATAGAATCAGTCTTCCAAGCCAAGAACAACACCAGCCACTATGAAATCAGAGCTTAATGGAAGTTCATGCCATAACTCAGAGCAGTCACAAGCTCCTCCTCTGCCAGAGTCCAGTGATCAGGATAGGGAAAAAGAGCCTGGATTGCACAGCTCCTCCTTCTCCAGGTCAGAGTTCTGTTTTCCCCAAGAGCAGCTTTCGACATTGATTTACAAGCATGCATATATTCTCCTCTCAGGCTGTCACAATTCCCTGCCCACTCTGATGGGAAGGGAATCTGGTCACTGAGTTCTTCCCTAACCAAAAAATAAAAATAAAATAAACGGGAAATTGCCATCCTGTGAGTGACAGCCAGCCAGGCAAGAAGAAAGCACACAAGTCAGATTTATAACCCACTGATTATAGCTTACTTGGTTCTGGTCTTCAAACTCAGTGGAAACTGTTTTAGGGGGCAAAACACAACTTCCATTTCCTAGAAGAAGGGGCAGTGTGGGAGAGGGTGATGAACTGTATTAGGTAACTGGAAGAAGTCTCCTCCCCTTCAATGATGCCCTGACCTAAATGGGTTTAGGGGGATGAGGCAAACAGAGCCCGATGGACAACATAGCACTGTGTTTGGAGTCAGAAAACCTGCACTTCATTTCTGTTTTTGTCTCCTATTATCTCTATGACCTTGATAAAAATCATTGCGCCTTTCTAGGGCTCAGTTTTCTCATTTACTCAATTCAATAAGAATTGTTTTAAGTGCTGGGTACTATGTGAGATGCTAAGGGTACAAAGACAAAAATGAAAACAGTTTTTCCCCTAAAGAAGCTTAAATTCTGGTATCACTATCCACTTTGAAGCAATGTGTCATGGTAGATCAAGAGATGACTTTGGATACAGGAAGTCCTGGGTTCAAATCCAACCTTTGACACATACTATGTGACCTTGGGCAATTCACTTAACTTTTCAGTAATCCCAGGAAACTCACTCAATCTGTAAGTCAAAGATAAGCTAACATATCAGTGGAGGATATTTCTACCCTGGAAAGGTACAGATTTTTCCCCCACCCTAGTCACACAGATGAAATTATAGGTCTAACCACCTCCCCCCAAAAAAGAATTTCTGGGTTCAGTGGAAAGAAAGTATATGCTATACTTTGTCTCTGCTTCTCACCTACTATCAGATCTACTTTCCACAATCCAAACTGCAATTTGCCATTCTAATGGCAGCAGGGCATAGTAGAAAGAATCCTAATCTTAGAGTCAGAGGAAACCTGGGTGTGTTTGATTCCAATTCTAACTTGTGCTAATTGTATGACTTAGGGTATGACATTTCACTTCTCTGAGTTTCTTCCTCTATAAAATGAGGATATTGGATTAGATAAACGCTAAAGTTTCTTCCAGTTCTAGATTAATGATCCTATGAACAGGCAGTAGTAGTAGCTTTTCCCTCAACTCAGTATAGACTGCTGCGCCTTGGGCCAGCCAACATTAGCTCATCTGGGCAGGGCATTCATCTCAGTGACTCTCAGAGGCAAGCTTCTAACCCTGCAATAGAATTGAGCTGGCAGACCCAGTGCTCCCGTATGGTGGCTCTTAAATTCGAGACTCTACAGTATCATTCTGCCCATTAGAGCTGTTCTGTGAGGGGGAACATTTGTACTGGCTGCCTCACTTGCATAGAATGCTCCTTGGCTTCCTGTAAACCTCATCTCATCTTATAAGAATCATTTCATAACCTGCCTTCTAAGACTTACCCTGTACCACCACCACAGCCTCCCATACATACACACTAATGTGCCTTCCCTCAGAGATTGCCTTCTGTTTACTCTGTGTATATCTTCTAAGTGCCCAGTTATTTATATACTTCCCTCATGGGAATGTAAGCTCCTTGAAGGCAGAGATTTTGTTTTTGCAATTTTTCTATCTCCAGCACTTGGCACATTGTTTGGCACATAGTTAATGCTTAATAAATGTTTTTTGTCTGACCCATCTTTAAACGTTGACAGCCAAAAAATTCATCTTCCTTTGGCCAACCAGGTGTTGAGATTCTCCAAACTTGGCTAGGCTGACCATCAGAAGAGGGATGTCCAGTCCTTCCCCAAACCTAGAATGAGAGCTTTTGTAGCTCTATTGGACAGACCTACCTGAGCTCCATGGGCATAGGCTTTGAGGACTCGAGGGTCATTCACTTCAACATAACAGTGAGAACCTGACTTAAAAGATTACAGCATCTTATTGTGACAGTGGTCTGTGTTCTGATTAATCAATTCAAAAAAATATATTAAGCACCAAATATGTGCCAGGGACTGTGCTAGGTGCTGGTGACAAAAAAGCAAAGGAGAAATCATCTTAGATCTCAAGAAGACAGTGTGGTGGGGGCGGAGCCAAGATGGCGGAGTAGAAGGACGCACGTTTATGAGCTCTGAAACCACAGCCCATAGATTTAATGTAAAAAGAGACCCCCATAACTTCTGGACCACTGAAAGGTGTACAGAAACAGAGTGGAAGAGATTTCCGTTCCAGAGAGCCCTGGAGAGCTGTCCCCAGGGTCCGTCATGCCCTGGAAAGTGGACCCCACCCCAGCGCTGCCCTGGCTGCGGCCCCAGAGAAGCTGACCCGAGCAGGCTTCAGGGACGGAAGCTCCGGCAGCCAGGAAAGTCCCTCCACCCACAGAAGCTACAGGTCAGTGAGAGAGACGGCTGGCTGGCTGAAAGGGGAACAGGGTGTCTCCGTGACTCGGGCCCCCTCGGGAGGAAACGGCGGTGGCAGAGGCAGGGGCGGCGGCAGAGGCAGCAGTGGCGCGGCCGCGGCGGCCCCGGACTCCCCCAGCAGCAGGCAGGATCTTCATTACTGAAAGTCTCTGCATAATCAACCTGAGGGAGCTGAGCCTGGGAGTCGGCCCTGCCCCACCCCACTCCATTACTGAAGGTCTCTGCATAAAGCCCCTGAGGGAACTGAGCCTAGGAGGCGGCCCTGCCCCCACCCCAGCACCAGAACTAAAGCAAACATTGATTAGCAGCTGGGCGGGCGGCGCGGAAAGCACATTTGAATCTCAGACTCCAAGCACTAGCTGGGCAGATCTAGGTGGGGGTGGACAGGAATCTCAGAAGTCAAGTAACTGGCTGGGAAAATGCCTAGAAAAGGGAAGAAAAATAAGACTATAGAGAGTTTTTTCCAACAAATGCAAATGATCCCGACTTTCAGATCTGATGACGACGACGAGGAAATATTCTTGCCATCAGGGAAAGACGTGGAGGTTGGGGCCTCAGTACCCCAGACATCCTAGGGGGATGTTGGGTGGGCTCAGGCCTTGGAAGAGCTCAAAAAGGATTTTGAAAAGCAAGTTAGACAGGTGGAGGAAAAACTGGGAAGAGAAATGAGAGAGATGCAAGAAAAGTATGAAAAACGGGTCAATACCTTGGTTAAGGAGACCCAAAAAAATGCTGAAGAAAATAACACCTTGAAGAATAGGCTCACTCAATTGGCAAAAGAGGTTCAAAAAGCCAATGAGGAGAAGAATGCTTTCAAAAGCAGAATTAGCCAAATGGAAAAAGAGGTTCAAAAGCTCACTGAAGAAAACAGTTCTCTCAAAATTAGAATGGAACAGATGGAGTCTAATGACTTTACAAGAAACCAAGAAATCACCAAACAAAACCAAAAGAATGAAAAAATGGAAGAGAATGTGAAATATCTCATGGGAAAAACAACTGACCTGGAAAATAGATCCAGGAGAGACAATTTAAAAATTATGGGACTACCTGAAAGTCATGATCAAAAAAAGAGCCTAGACATCATCTTCCATGAAATTATCAAGGAAAACTGCCCTGACATTCTAGAACCAGAGGGCAAAATAAGTATTGAAAGAATCCATCGATCACCACCTGAAAGAGATCCAAAAAGAGAAACTCCTAGGAACATTGTGGCCAAATTCCAGAACTCCCAGCTCAAGGAGAAAATCTTGCAAGCAGCTAGAAAGAAACAATTCCAGTACTGTGGAAATACAATCAGAATAACTCAAGATCTAGCAGCTTCTACATTAAGGGATCGAAGGGCATGGAATAGGATATTCCAGAAGTCAAAGGAACTAGGACTCAAACCAAGAATCACCTACCCAGCTAAACTGAGTATAATACTTCAGGGGAAAATATGGTCTTTCAATGAAACAGAGGACTTTCAATCATTCTTGATGTAAAGACCAGAGCTGAAAAGAAAATTTGACTTTCAAACACAAGAATGAGAAGAAGCATGAAAAAGTAAACAGCAAAGAGAAGTCTTAAGGGACTTACCAGAAGTGAACTGTTTACATTCCTACATGGAAAGACAATATTTGGAACTCTTAAAATTTTTCAGTATCTGAGTAGTTGGTGGGACCACACACACACATGTACATGTATGCACACACACATACACACATGCACACACATATAAAGACAGAGAGCACAGAGTGAATTGAATAGGATGGGACCATATCTTAAAAGAAATTAAGGTAAATGGTGAGAGAGAAATGTAGTGGGAGGAAAGAGGGTGAAATGGAATTATATGTCATTTAAGAGGCAAATAGGAGACTTTTTAGTGGAGGGAAAAAGAGGAGAGCTGAGAAAAAAAAAAAAACAAGAAGTTTACCCTCATCACATTTGACTAAAGGAAGGAATAAAATACACACTCATTTTGGTATGAAAACCTATCTTACAGTACAGGAAAGTGGGGGAGAAGGAGATAAGCAAGGGGGGTGATGATGGAAGGGAGGGCAAAGGGAGGAGGGAGCAATTTGGAGTCAACACTTGGGGAGGGACAGGATCAAAAGACAGAAGAGAAACAATGAGGGGCAGGGTAGGAGGGATGGTAATCCAGTTAGTCTTACACAACACGACTATCAGGGAAGTCATTTGCAAAACTACACAGATATGGCCTATATTGAATTGCCTGCCTTCCCAAAGGGAATGGGTGGGGAGGGATGGATGGGGAAAATTTGGAACTCAAGTTTTAGGAACAACTGTTTAGTATTGTTGTTGTTACTAGGAAAGAAGACATACAGTTAATGAGGAATAGAAAGTCATCTGGCCCTATAGGACAAAAGAGAAGATGGGGACAAGAGAAGGGAGGGATGACAGAAGAGAGGGCAGATTGGAGATAGGGAAAATTAGATTGCTCGGTGTATTGGGGTGGGGGGAGGGGATAAATGGGGAGAAAATTTGGAACCCAAAATTTTGTGAAAATGAATGTAAAAAGTTAAATAAATAAATAAAGAGAAAAAAAAAGAAGACAGTGTGGTTCAGTGGAGAGACTGCTGGAGCTGAGTGAATCTTGACTCCATCACTACCTATATGATCTTAGACAAGTCCTTTAACCTTTCTGGACCTCAGTTTCCTCACTTGTAAAATAAGGGGGGGCTGAACTAGGTAGCCTCTGAGGTTTCTCCCAACTCTAAGTCTATAATTCTATTTCCTATCAGGAGAAACAACATGTACATATATGTGCAGAGGTTGTATTCATCCTTTGCTTTCGAAGAAGACCATGATATAAGAGAAATGATGACATGCCTTACATTTGACTTTGTTTTGAGTGAGGGACAACTGTGCAAGGTCACCAGCCTCACTTTCTCCTACCAAGTGATCTGGATCCAGTGACCAGATATTCATCAGGATGACTGGATATGGTCCAGGATGCAGTGGGAGACCTTGGCCTTTTTAGACTAAGGTCTTTTCAGGTACTCACTTAGAGAGAGATAATGCCCATTCAGTGCATAGGACTCTTTAAGAAGTAGTCAGGGAATGACCTCTTTTATGATCCAAATTTACCTTCTCTCCAAAGGAAGGTAAATTTGGATGGCCAGAGACTTCCCAGTTAACTTAGGGTTTACTAGTTAGATGTCTTTTTCTTCCTTCCTTCCTTCCTTCCTTCCTTCCTTCCTTCCTTCCTTCCTTCCTTCCTTCCTTCCTTCCTTCCTTCCTTTACTAAAACCTGAAGCCCAGTGCACTCTGAAACCCATGTGTACACAAAGCACAGGAGAGTCACTAGCATTTGTAGGGTATGGGGAGAGAACAGAGAAAGCTTCATGTACAAGCTTTGAAGCTGAGCTTTGAAGGAAGCTGTGGATTCTGAGGCAAAGTTGGAGAGGGAGTGCACTCCAGACAGAGGGCACAGCCTATACAAAGTAGCATAGATAAGAGATGGCATATCACATGTGATGGATAACAAGAAGGCTAGTTTGACATTTCTGTAGTACTTCACCTCTTCTCTCCTTTAGTCTGCAAGAGACTAAATTGGGCTAGAATTGTACCTCCCTGCCATAACTAAAATATCTCAAGTCTAGGCTCAGAAGAAAAGTCATTTCTCTGATCACTCTTAGGGAGGGCATCCCTCAGGATACATTTACCAGCTTAGCCCCTTCTCACCAGAAACCATTTATACAAAGAAAAAAACAACACAAGAACAGAAAGCAAAAAAAAAATCAATTTATCCAAGCAAAACATCAAATAGAAATTCAAGAAGTTATACAGATTAGAGTATACTGTGGAGTATACAAGAATAAACGAGTTCTTCCACTGGGAGTGAGATAAGATCTTAGTTCAAACCAGGAGAGAGAATTATCTCACCTAGGGATCTCTAGAGTTGTAAGCTCTGAAGGTCAAGGGACAGGATGGGGCCAGCTTCCTGCACACGTTTAAAGCTTTGAGGGCTCCACTCTGCCATTCAAAAGTGTGTCTCTTTTTCTCTTTGTTTTTGTCTCTGGCCCTCTGTTTTTCTATCTCTGGTATCTGATCCCTTTCTATGACTGTGTCTGTCTGTCTCTGCCTTTCTGTGTCTCCATCTCTATCTCTGTCTGTCTCTGTCTTTGTCTCTCTGTCTCCTTTGCTTCTTTAGAAATCCTCTCTTGCATCTCCAAGGGACTCATGATGGAAAATGCTGTCCACATCCCGAAAAGGAACTATGGAGTCTCAATGCAGATCAAAGCATATTATCTGCTTTCTCTCTCTTTTTTGTTTTTCTTCTTTCTTGCGCTTTCTCCTATTGGTTCTAAATCTTGTTTTCCACATGATTAATGTGAAAAAAGGTTCAATACGAATGTATATGTAGAGCCTATATCAAATTACATTCTATCTTGGGGGAGGGGAGAGATAGGGAGAAAATTTGAAACTCATCATGTTATGGAAACAAATATTGGAAACTAAAAATAAATAAATACTAAAAAAGGAAGATAGAATGAAAGAAAGAGAGAAAGAAAGAAAGAAAAAAGAAGGGAAGAAAGAAATCCTTTCTTAAAGTGTCTCTGCAACCAGCTGGTCCAAATCCTTTACCTAGGCATGCAGCATCTCCGTCAGCATTCTCTCAGCCATCCAAAGGTCACATCTCCATCCAAGTGCATAGTAAAGAGATATTCCTCCTCCCCTTCATCTGAGTGAGAATGGATGCTACATATATTATCTCATTTGATTCTCACAACTTTAGGAGGTAGGTAAGCAGAACAGGCATCATCAGCATAGAGCTGGAACTGAAAAATACTTCCAAAGCCACTGACTCAAATGCTTTCATTTTGTAGACTGGGAAATCCAGGGAGAATAAGTGACTTGACCAAGGCTCCATGTCCCCCTCAGTGGACCATAAGCTGCTTAAGGAGGTTTTCTACCTTGTAATTCCAGCATCCAGCCCAAGGCCTGGCACATATACTGTTTAGTTTGTTCACTTGGATTGAATCAAATTCCCCTCACTAGATCTGGAAGCTAAATTTGACACTGTGACAAATATGGAATCCAAAGAGTGACTTTTTCCTCCTGTAGCCTTTCAGAATTCACTAGTGAACTCTTAAGTCTCCACTGTCAAGATACCCCCCTGGCTTACTGCCTGTGAAGAAAAGGCCATCTGCATCCAAGTATCCAAAGACAAGAATTTCTTCTCTTGGCAGAGACAAGATGTGGGATTCAAGCTGTCGGCAGGTCCGGGGTGGGACCATTAAGGAAACAGGCCAAGAAACAAAGACTACAGCATCTGTTCCTGGAGTGACCAGGTTAGGACTCAAGATAGGGTGGGTTTTTTTTTAACCAGATCAATGGCAAAGCTCATCTGTAGCTTCATCTACTTATGACTGCAGGGGTACTCCTGAGGCCCAAGAACCTTGGATTTTCACTGCTAACAAGTCTAATAAAGATCTTTTTAACAATGACATCCCGTCTCCAACATGTTTCCCAGTTCTTTCCCTTGTAGCTTCTTCCCAACATGGAAGACCATCTCCCTACTCATTCTTAGACTCATCAGAGCGTCGTTCTAGAGCTGGGTTCAGATCCAGCCCCTGCTACTAACAATCACTGATTCACTCCCTTTATCCCTCTGACTCTCAGTTTCATCATCCATAAAAGGAGGCAGCTGGACTTGAAAGCCTCGAAGGTCCCTTTCATCTTCAATTCTAGGAATCTAAAAAGGGGTTGGGATAATCCACTCTGATGAAATTTCAGCTCAGTCCATCAATGAACAAGCATCTATTAAACATCTCTATGTTCCAGGCATTATGTTGGGAATACCAAGTCAAAAATGAACCAACCCCTGACCTTTCTGCATTTTTAGTTTACATCTTATTGGATTCTCAAAATGTTGAAATATTTCTAAACAATGGGAGGAACAGCTCACAAGGTAGGGTTAAAAGAAGGGCTAATGATGAGACCTCATGAGGGCTTACCGTTCCATTCCATTCAAAAAACAAATGCCAACCATGTGCAGAATCAGCACAGTATAGTGGATAGAAAGCCAGCCTCAAAACCAAGAAGACCCAAGTTCAAGTCCCACATCTGACACATACTATTTGTGTGACTCTGGGCAAGACACTGGACCCCCTCCATGCTCTATGCAACTCTCTATGACTCTGCGTTGCAGAGGAGGTGCCAACCTGCCTTGCTAAAGGCTATTTCCTCACCTGGGAGTTCTATATACCAGTGAAATCCCATGCCCAATCTAATGCTTGCTATGTAGGGTACTATCTACAGAAGATACAATGAAGGATTTGGTCAAGTCACTTTGTCTCAGTTTCTTCATCTGCAAAAACGAGGAGAGTAAGATCTCTTTTACTGCTTTACCGGGATATTGTGAGGATCAAATAAGTTACTGAAGGTAAGCCTCTTGAGGGCAGGAGCTGTTTTGTGCATTTGCCTTTCTTTGTATCCTTAGTGCTTAGCATAATGCCTGACACATGGCAAGTGTTGCAATAAATACTTATTGATTGCCAGACTTTACAAGGTGTTCCATGGAGCTCAGTCCCAAGTACTAGAACCTTAGTTCTGAAGAAAATGCCATTATCATTTGCAAAGATCTGGAAAGTTTTCATGGAAGAGAAGAGAGTTGCTCTTGGCTTCAAAGGATGGTCAGGTGAAGAACATGGAAATAGAGGTCATAAACAAAATAACATTTAATTCCTTGGGGCGGGGGGCGGGTGGGGGTGGTCTGCATTCCCAGAGTGTTGGCTTCTTATGAAATTTGGAGCTTGAAAGTTTCTTAGCCACATTCCTCCCTTTGCCCCATTTACAGACGAGGCCCACAGAGGTTGAGTGACTTGTCCAAGGTCATTCCAATATTCCAGTGAATGTTGCTGTGATCTCAGCAATGCTAGATATGAGTAACAGCTGATTCATGTTGACTTTCTATTTGGCTCTAGCTGATGTCTTCTTACAAGTTCAGCCCAAGTTGTTGGAGTCCACTGAGTGCAACAGCCTTATTTGTATTTTCCCACTAAATCAAAGAATTTAAGAGTTAGAGAGCACCTCTGGGGGCAATCTCCCATCTCTGTGTCTTTGGGCTGGCTCTGTTTTACCTGGGACTCTCCTTCCTCACTTCTGCCTCCTGGTTGTCCCAGCTGCCTTCAAGACAACCCTACCTTCTGCAACAGGCCTTTCCTGGCTCATCTCTAGTAGTCCCTCTGAGACTGCCCTCTCTTGCCTTCCGACTATACAGTATATATCTCATTTGTACATAGTTATTTACATACTGCACTCCCTCTTTAGAATGTGAGCTTAGAACGTGAGGGCAGGGCAGACATTTTTGCCTTTCTATATATGTAGAAATTAGGAGCTGGCACAAAGTAAGCCCTTAGTAAATGACTGTTGATTGACTGACTGACTGATTGACCCCTTCGTGAAAGAAATCCCCACCCCCTGACTGTCCATCAGTTACCTCTCCTAGCCACATTTCTGACCCTTCTTTTTTTTTCTGGCATCTTTTTTTAAAAATTACATTCTTTATAAAGCTTCTCCTGAGTGATTCTTCATTTGAGGGTTACATACCCATTGCACCTTGCCAATGCCCTTTGAGCCTCCAACTTTAATTGTTCTTAACAGTAACCTGTCATGACTTACAACCATGTAGCAACAGAACCTGAATATGCCCAAAGGCCAAGTAAGCAGAAAGAGCACTAAGTTTGGAGTCAGAGGCTCTGGGTTCGAAAAACAGCCCTGGTTTTTTCTGCCTGTTCTCATCATCTTTTCCCTTGTGCTCAGAATAGAACTGGTTGACTGAGTGGTCCAAGGCTCTCTTTCCACTCAGGAGAGTTTCACAGAACTGAACTATCCTCCAGAGGGCTTGGCCCACTCCACATCATGTGGGGATTTTCTTCATCTTTGTGCCCCCCATCATGGCTGATAAAGAACATGCATTTCTTGGCTCCCTCTTGCAAGATTGTGGCCTCATTGAATACTCATTCATAGAGAGTTTTCAGCAGACTTTTAAAGTGTGATTGATGAGCTGGTAAATTTGTGTGTTGCTGATACGGCCCATCTGTTTGTTATTTAGCAAGATTTAGGAACCAATGGTAATTGGAGTACTCAAAGCCCCTTTGGCAGCCTATGGCATGAAGGTGGGTCATCCCTGCTTTTGAAAAGATGGAACAGGCTGGCATCTGACTCAGTTTTCAACTGGTCTGAGCTGCAAGAAGATGGAGGCAAGAAGGCCTCAATTCAAAGCCTACCTCTGACACTTACTGTCTATGTGGCCCAGGGCAAATCACCTAATCCCTCTCAGCTCCTATAAAGTATTTCTATAAAATGGAGATAATAATATACATGGTACTTCCCTCACAGGTGGTTTTGAGGCTCAAATGAAAACACATACTCTTAAATATAGATGTAGAAGGTTGGAAGCCATCTGGTTCAACATTTTACAGAGGAAGAAACTGAGGTAGAGGGAGGTCATCATCATATGATCAGAGTTCTAGAGATAGAAGAGACCTAAGAGACCATCTAGTCCAAATCCTCTTTTTACAGATGAGAAAACTGAGACACAGAAGGTTCTGGGACTTCCCCAAATTCACCCAGGTAGAAAGCAGCAGAAATGGAATTTAAGCCCATTTGCAGTGTACCAGGAGATTGTGCCTGTAAAACTCTCAGCAGACTTCAAAGGGTTCCATTAATGTCAGTTAGGATTTATTATTCTCTAGATTGCAATTTGTACCACATAGAGTAACCTGAGGTCCTGTAAGAAAACACTGAGGTCTTCTGCAGACTTCTTGGATTAAGCCTTTCTGTAGTTGGAACTTTTCATTAAATCTTTGTAAAAGCCATCACTTTCGAAGTCTATGGTATCTGTTATGTAAACATTGGGAGGGATTTCAGAGGCTTAAAACTCATTCCCCTTTTTTATCAGAGTGGTATCCAAAAGACGATAAGGCCATGCATACTCAGGGCCAGAACTGGGGTGGGGTGACTGAGACTTTGCTCCAAGGAATTGAAATTTAGAAAGCCTTTACATTCATTCATGGGTATAGAAACAATTGAGTTTGGTGCCTAGTTGACAAGCACAATTCATTAAAACAAGACAATAACTCTAGCAATGGAAGGAAAGAGGTAGAGCCTCTAACCCAGTTTCATTTTTTTAGATGAGGAATTGTATGTGACTTACCAAGATCACATAGGCAGTATCTGAAGCATGCTTTGAACCCAAGTTCTCCGATGACAGTCAATGTTCTTTCCATTGCGACAATCTACAAGATGGCACAATTGTTCCCTGTGGTGGTTTCATTCAGATCAGAGGAGCATAGATTTGGAGCTGGAAGGGATCTGATCTAACCTTAGCCATTAAATCGAACATTATTTTGCCTATAAGAAAACTGCATCCCATAAAGGTTATAGTAAATGACTTGCCCAAGGTCACACAAATTTTAAATGGCAGAACTGACTCCCAAACCAATGTTTTTTCTACAGCACCAGGCTGATGACTTTCCCTTGGGTTCTGTCTGGCTCATCTCTTTCTTCTTAGACTAGGTCTTTCCCCTTAGTGAGTCCCAGGGTTGCTATCTCTCCCTTAGCTAAATTTGTCTCATAAAGTTTATAAGCTTATTATGTGTCCATTTTGTGAAGTTTTTTCTGAGCACCAAAATGGTCAGTTGTGACTCCATGCACATCCCAATGTAACGTGAAAGGGGGTTGTTGGTTACTTGGGATCAATGCCAACAGCCAATAAAAGTATTTTAGGTCCAGTGTCCTACCCCAGATGTATTTCTATTCAGTAGTTGCTGTATTGAGGTGGCACAGTGAAGTCAGGGAAGATCTGAGTTGGAATCCTACCTCAGATATTTGTTAGCTCAAAGACCCTGGGCAAGTGTCCTAACCTCTTAGTGTTAGTTTCCTGCTCTGTAAAATGGGGATATATTAGCATCTAATTCATAGGCTTGTTGTGAGGATAAATGAGATAACTTTTTTTTTTTTTACAAATAGTAAAGTAAGATAAAAATGCCTTTTACTATTATTAAATGTAAAAAGGGAGAGCTATTAGACCTAGGCCTTCCCATCTATAATGTCAGCTGACATGTGAAGGTTTACAGACCACTTTACATACATTATCGCTTTTAATCCTGAGGGAAGTGGGAAGATTTATTCTACATGGCACCAGAGGGCAGAGCCAGGAATGATGGGTGTTATTTTCTCCCTCAATTTCTCTGAGAAGTTCAAATCTAACTTTCTATTCTCATTCTCCCCCTCTGCTTCCCCCACCTCCCCCAGTCTTAAGATGGGAACAGTTTTTCTCCAGGATTTGACAGGACTGTTAATAAAGCCACCTGTCCTCCTCTCCCCAGCCCGCCCCCTCCATGTCACAGTTATAGGACTGTTTGGGAAAATACACAGATACACACACACTCACACACACGTACTCACACATCCCTCCAAGTCTCAGGTCTGAAACGTAGGGGAATAAAGCAGCCACAAAAATAAAGACGATTTTTAAAAATACATAAAGCATCTGCTCCTATCTAATACTTGACTGACAACTAGCCACCATGTTTCTCCATCAACACTTGTTCTAATCTTTGCCCCGGCTTCTGTCGTTTTCCCAGTTTGACCGGTGGGTTCTCCATGTTGACCTCTAATTTAGAGCAAAAGAATCTGTTTTCTGAAAGATGAAAGGAGAAACTCAGAAGAAAACCAATGGAAACTTTGTCCATGCCTCTCTGTCCTTCTTTCTGTCATCTCTGCCCTCTTTGTCTTTCACTCTCTTCATCTTTTCTTTCTCTATTTCTGTATCTCTTCATGTGCATCTCTGTCTCTGACTTTCTCTGCTTTTCTTATCCTTTTTTCTCTCTGTCCCTGCCGCTCCCTTTTTTCCTCAGTCTGTCTCTACATTTGTCCCCTCCTTTTTCTGTCTCCATCTCTTTTTCTGTATCTCTCTCTCTCTCTTTTTCTGTCTTTTAGTATGTACGTCAGACTTCAGTACAGCCTAGATCCCCTATAGGATGGCCTTCAATACTGCTCCCTTCAGTAAGTTTCTGCAGCTGAACCTGGGAGAGAGGTGAAAGGTTCAGGAAAGGGCTGCCAGTGACACAGAAATATCCATTCATGCAATGTCCTCATATGACCATGAAGAGAAGGAGTTCTATCCTCGGAAAAATTTAGGGTTGTGGCTCTTGTTGTTGGCATTTCCAGAGCCCACGAGAGAGGGGAAGCAAGTCCTGGGAAGCAGCAAGGGTAAATAAAGTACCCGGGAGGTAAATGAAGCACCATGGGAGGTAGCAGCTTTGGGAATCCCAGTATGAATGAGCTTACCGCAGCCTATGCAAAGAAGCTCCTGACTCAGTGGTTTCACTGAGTGATTGGAGATCCAGATGGAAAGGTATTCTTAATTCTCACTAGTGAAGTCATCTGCAGCTTGGATCAAGGAAGGAAAGATTCTCACATTTCTATATTTATCCATGAGATTTTTTAGTACCCTGGCAGTGTAGGAGAGAGAATCGTAGATTTAAAGCCTTAGAGGTCAAAGAGTTCAATGCCTTTGTTTTACAGATAAGCAAGGACCAGAGGGGCTCAGGGATTTGCCCAAGGTCACACAGCTAGTAAGTATCTGAGGCTGGAGTGAGAGATGGTGAAGAAAGTCTTGAGTGAAGCCTAGCTAGGCATGAGCCATGGCTGGCCTGAATGTCCTCCTAAAATGGAGGTTCTAGGGGAGCCATCTAATCAGAGAAAGGATGAAGGGGTGGAGAGTACTTCTAATGTATGAATTCCAGGATTGGAGTGAGGTTTCTGGATGAAGAAATGGGATATGATATAGAATGTCCCTCCTGTATCCCTGAGAGGTAAAAGACAGGTCTAGGATCAGACATAATGGGGATGATGTGGAACTCATTCTGTTCCCTCTGGATCTCATTTCTTCTACTAGGTCTCTATGTTTTGAAAGTTTTTCATTCCATGTAGTTGGGAAATTATGAGTATTGGGTATGGTGATATCTAAAAACATCCTCAAATTTTTCTGGATTAATGTTATGCCTAGAATATTTGGATCAATACTTTTGTCTGTGTTATGATTTCCATTCCAGGTTGGTTTATTTGTTCAGTTTATTTGCTCAGGTTTTTTTTTGGGAGGAGAGTTGAATTTGTAGTTATAATATGAGACTTTGTTTTCTCTTAGTTGCAAAGGATAGTGAGTTTTTGATGTATCATTCTGGCTTCCCAAGGGCATCATTCTAGGTATTCTGTTGGTGCAGTCTACAACAATGTATTGCAAAATTTCTGCACTTCCTTTCCAAGTTCACATTGGCCACTTAATTCCACTTTTCTTCAAGACAAATTTTCCATGATTTCTGATGGCAATGATGTGGTCTTCAATCACCATGAGTCCCCTCTCCTCCATATTTTTTAAACAAATTAATGTTTTTTTATAATCCTCCACTTCATTAGTCAAACTGCCTGCTCACGGTTCCTCACACCACACAGTTTACCATTTCTGATCTTTTATCTGTTCCCCATTCCTGGAACTGAATGAATCCTGCCTTTGTTGTGGCCTGCTGGAATGCATGACCTCCTCATTTCCATGTTTCAGAATTCCTGGGTTACTTCAAGATTCAGCTCAAGTACCACCTACTCCATGAAGCTGACCCTTCCAGCCTTCCAGAGTCTTTCCTCGTTCCCCATGTATTTATTTTGAATTTATTCCTTACACACTCCTATGTTTGCACATTGTCTCCCTAATAATAGTCAAATCAGTGAGATCAAATGAAGTGATATTTGTAAAGCACTTAGCAAAGTACTTGGCACATAATAGGTGTATAGGTTATAAGAATAAATGCCTGTTCCTTTTCCCTTCCTTGGGAAACTCCTTGGGGGCAGGAATTGTTTCATTTTTGCCTTTGTATCCCTAGCACATAGTAGGTACTTCATAAATGGTAACTGGCTAATTGATTACTGCTACTGTGGTCACTATTCCAAGATCAGCCAGCCTCTGTCCTTCCCTTCAAACAGACCTGTGAAAATGCAGGAGGTAGACAAGGTGAAATTCCAGGTCCCTTAAAGCTTTAGGTCTGTAATCCCTATAAATTTATGGAATAAATGGGGGCAGCTAGGTGGTGCAGTGGATGGAGCACCAGTGCAGAAGTTGGGAGAATCTGAGTTCAAATCTCACCTCGGACACTTGACACCCACTAGCTGTGTGTCCTTAGGAGAGTCACTTAACCCCAATTGCCTCACCCTGGGTCATGAATATCTGGTCAGTGGATTCAGATGACTCTGGAGGAGAAGTGAGGTTGGTGACCTGCACAGCTCTTCCTCACTCAAAACAAAGTCAAGTGCAAATCATTATTTCTCTGATGGCATGGTCTTCTTCAGCAAGGGAGGATGAACACACACACACACACACGCACACACACACACACACGCGCGCGCACACACACACACACACGGAATAAATGAATAGACCAGGTGACAAACTGGATGGAACACTGGGTCTGGAGTCAGGAAGACCTGACCATTGCTAGCTCTGTGACCCCAGGCAAGTCAGTTAACCTCTATCTGACTCAGTTTACTCATCTGTAAAATGAGGACGATAATGGCACCTACTGACCAGAGTTGTAAGAATCAAATGAGATAATTTGTGTAAAATGTTTAGAGCCGTGTAAAGTGATTGTTGTTATTTTAAAAAGCCTGTGTTTGACCTTGGGGATCCGAGGGAGGCTTGCTACGTGGGGGGAGATGAGCACAGTCAACATTCTGTCTGTGCTAGTTCTCATTTCATTGCTGTAGAGCCCCCCAGTAGCTATTAGTATTGCCGGGACTGATACTGTTCCAGCATATCAGCTCTGCCCCTAGGAAGGCATTTTCCTCACCAAAGACATCTTTCACGTCATTATTATCATCTTGTATTGAAACATTCTCATATGTCCATCAACCCATTGATAAATCTGTGAGTTTAGCTCCAGAGAGGTTGGGGTGGGGAAGGGCTGATAGGAACAAGGAGACAGAACCTGACTTCAAGGAGTTTAAGTCTAGTTGGGCAATAAGAGGAAATCAGAGATCTGGTGATGAAGTTAGAGTCCTGGTGATGGGGTTGGAGCCCTGGTGATGGGGTCGGAGCCCTGGTGATAGGGTCGGAGCCCTGGTGATGGGGTCGGAGCCCTGGTGATGGGGTTGGAGCCCTGGTGATGGGGTCGGAGCCCTGGTGATAGGGTCGGAGCCCTGGTGATGGGGTCGGAGCCCTGGATATGGGGTCGGAGCCCTGGTGATGGGGTCGGAGCCCTGGTGATAGGGTTGGGGTCGGAGCCCTGGTGATAGGGTCGGAGTCCTGGTGATAGGGTCAGAGTCCTGGTGATGGGGTCAGAGTCCTGGTGATGGGGTCAGAGTCCTGGTGATAGGGTCAGAGCCCTGGTGATAGGGTCGGAGCCCTGGTGATGGGGTTGGAGCCCTGGTGATGGGGTCGGAGCCCTGGTGATAGGGTTGGGGTCGGAGCCCTGGTGATAGGATCGGAGTCCTGGTGATAGGGTCAGAGTCCTGGTGATGGGGTCAGAGTCCTGGTGATGGGGTCAGAACCCTGGTGATGGGGTCAGAGCCCTGGTGATGGGGTCGGAGCCCTGGTGATGGGGTCGGAGCCCTGGTGATAGGGTTGGGGTTGGAGCCCTGGTGATGGGGATGGAGCCCTGGTGATGGGGTCAGAGTCCTGGTGATGGGGTCAGAGTCCTGGTGATGGGGTCAGAGTCCTGGTGATAGGGTCAGAGCCCTGGTGATAGGGTCGGAGCCCTGGTGATGGGGTTGGAGCCCTGGTGATGGGGTCGGAGCCCTGGTGATAGGGTTGGGGTCGGAGCCCTGGTGATAGGATCGGAGTCCTGGTGATAGGGTCAGAGTCCTGGTGATGGGGTCAGAGCCCTGGTGATGGGGTTGGAGCCCTGGTGATAGGGTTGGAGCCCTGGTGATGGGGTTGGAGCCCTGGTGATGGGGTCGGAGCCCTGGTGATAGGGTCGGAGCCCTGGTGATGGGGTCGGAGCCCTGGATATGGGGTCGGAGCCCTGGTGATGGGGTCGGAGCCCTGGTGATAGGGTTGGGGTCGGAGCCCTGGTGATAGGGTCGGAGTCCTGGTGATAGGGTCAGAGTCCTGGTGATGGGGTCAGAGTCCTGGTGATGGGGTCAGAGCCCTGGTGATAGGGTCGGAGCCCTGGTGATGGGGTTGGAGCCCTGGTGATGGGGTCGGAGCCCTGGTGATAGGGTTGGGGTCGGAGCCCTGGTGATAGGATTGGAGTCCTGGTGATAGGGTCGGAGTCCTGGTGATGGGGTCAGAGCCCTGGTGATGGGGTTGGAGCCCTGGTGATAGGGTTGGAGCCCTGGTGATGGGGTTGGAGCCCTGGTGATGGGGTCGGAGCCCTGGTGATAGGGTTGGGGTCGGAGCCCTGGTGATGGGGTTGGAGCCCTGGTGATGGGGTCGGAGTCCTGGTGATGGGGTCAGAGTCCTGGTGATAGGGTCAGAGCCCTGGTGATAGGGTCGGAGCCCTGGTGATGGGGTTGGAGCCCTGGTGATGGGGTCGGAGCCCTGGTGATAGGGTTGGGGTCGGAGCCCTGGTGATAGGATCGGAGTCCTGGTGATAGGATCGGAGTCCTGGTGATAGGGTCAGAGTCCTGGTGATGGGGTCAGAGCCCTGGTGATGGGGTCAGAGCCCTGGTGATAGGGTTGGAGCCCTGGTGATGGGGTTGGAGCCCTGGTGATGGGGTTGGAGCCCTGGTGATGGAGTCGGAGCCCTGGTGATAGGGTCAGAGCCTTGGTAATGGGGTCAGAGTCCTAGGGATGGGGTCAGAGCCCTGGTCATGGAGTGAAAACCCTGGTGTCAGATTTAGAGGATCTGGATTTTAGAATAGAAGTTATTTTTCAAGTATGAGTTGGACTGAGGGGCTTTCCTAGAAAAATAATAATATCTTTATTTCTATGTATCAAACAGCCAAGAATCTAAAACAACTAAAATTCTCTTTAAAATACAAGCTTAAGAAATCACACACAAAGTGTTCAATTTTTTGAGAGGTTATGGTTGAACTTCTAACTCTGAGATTCTGAGATGATTGACAGGTTCAAATCCTACTGTGACTCTGACTATGTGACTTTGGGGAAGTCCCTTAAACTCCTTGGACCTCAGTTTTCTCATTGATGCGTTGGGTTAGATGGCTTCTGAGGTCCCTGCTAAGTCAGAGTCCTTTGCTCCTCTCCATAGCAGCACTGATAACAAGATAACCGACCACATGAGGCAGTCACAGTTATGCACCAAGTGAGTAGTAAAGCCAGGGAGCACTGCGAAAGCCCAAGAGATGGTTTGGGTGACCATGGAAGACTTGATAGATGAAGAAGGATTGAGGGTGGCTCTTGAAAGATGGGGAGGGTTTTGTTAAATGGAGGTATTTTGTCTTAGCGAATCACAACAGGCAAAAACTGGGGCATAGGGAGACACAAACCATTTTTGACTGATGGATAAACCAGTTCAGCTGCAACAGAGTTGTGTGTAGCCATATAATGGGAGGGGAAGTACTTGGAGATCCGAATATGGGGCTTAGGAGCTGAGTGTCTGAGAAGGCATCTGGACTAGGGCTTTGAAGGAGTTTTGTTTCTCTCTCTGTATCCCCAGTGCTCAGCGCAATGCCTGGTACATTTAGGGGACCAGAGCTGTGATCTCATCAGTATAGGCAATTTCAGTTAAGGAATTTCCTCTACCAGTACAGGTATGTACCTGCCCTGCAACTTTAAGTCCTGTTTGTCTGGGATACAGAGAGGATCGGTGATTTTCTCAGTGTCACACAGCTGGGACAGGACTTGGCTCCAAGGCCAACTCTTCATTGTGCCCATGCTGCTTCACATCACCTGGCACACAGTAGGTGCTTAATAAATGCACATTTATCGACACACATTGTAGGAGATTAATGATAATTGACTGACTGATTGACTGAAGACACACTCTTTGTATCTGTTGTGTCCCTCAGTAGGCAAAGAGCATTCCAGTTTGTCTTATTTCTCCAGCATCTGGTAGCCCAGTTCCTGGAACACAGTAGGCAACTAATAAGTGGTTGTCATATTGAATTATTAGTCAATAAGCGCTTATTAAGTGCCCATATGTCATTAGGAATGGAAACATGAAGAAAGAAAGACAGTCCCTGCCCCTCAAGGATGACACACATAAAGGAAAATGAAGAGAGGTAGGGAAGAGACAACAGGGGAATGGAAAAATGTGGTGGAAAAGCCAGAGAAGGTCATCTCACTAGGGCCGGGTAGGTAATGAGGTAGCATCTGAGCACCTCCATTTTGATGTTTAGTTGTTTCAGTAGTTTGTGAACTCATTTGGGGTTTCCTTTGCAAAGGTTCTGGAGTAGTATGTCATTTTCTTCTCCAGCTCACTTTACAGATGAGGAAACAGGGTTAAGTGACTTGCCCAGAATCACACAGTCAGTAAGCATCTGACCCCAGATTTGAACTCGCTAAGATGAATGTTTTTGAATCCAGTCATGGCATTCTATCCTTTGCTCTATTTCGCTGCCTAGTGCCTTAATGGAGGCCATCAGAGAGGAAGAGGATAGTGATGAGACTGCATCCCGAGTGATGGGATCTGATAGGGTGATGAGTTTTTCCCAGTAATGAGCTTCCTCAGGGCACAGTGGAGAATTAAACCAAAGAGTTTTTGAGCATGAGAGACCCCAAAAAGAGGCATTTTAAAGTTAATCTAATTCTTAACCATGAACTTATTTTCCTCATATTTTGATAATTACATTTTAATCCAGTTGGTTTCCTTGGGGATTTTTTTTTATTTTATGCATTCACAAAGATTATTCTGAGAAGGGGCTTGCAGGCTCCACCAGACTGCTCAGGGTTCTAGGTCACAGAAAAAGTTAAGAACCACTGACCTCGGGGGACCTTGCAGGATAGGTTGTTGGGCGGGACCATTTCCATTTTCAGGTACTTTTTAGGTGTTCGGGATCATGCAGGGGCTCGTGGGCATGGACATAGCCCTCTCCCTGTGGTGAACACCATTAATGACCACTAACTATAGAAGCCTGTAGTAATGGCCTGCATGCATTCCTTCTGTAATGCCTGTTTGCAAAGAGTCAACCTGTGATCAGTTGCCCTCTGTGGCCCCTTCAGGAACATCATGTGTGCTCACCCAGGCAGAACAGCAGAAGGGGTAAAACCCTGAGTACCCCATGTGTCAACATTTGCAAATCTGCTTGCTCCTCGTGTGGAAAGGTGGTCTTTGATGATCTACATGTCCATTACTCACTCCATGAACTACTCTCAACAAGTTTTAAACTCTGAGCTGGTTTGCCTTATAACCTACAGGGTTCCCAGATCTCCTTCCTCTACTGTCAGCAGATACTTGGGGAATACTAATTAATTTTAATAGTAATTTATGAGGAATCTAAATAAGAAGGTAGATCGGCTGCTCCCCAAATCATATCTGTTACAGACTGACTCATACTCATACTTTTCTTCCCTATCACCATCCCCAGCGGTAGCCACCATCATCCCCCCTCCCAAGAGGGGACGTCTTCCTTTTCTGGGTGGAAAAGGGACTCAGAAATAACACAAGTCAGTGCTCTTTTGTCCTTGTTCCCAAATGCTGCAATCTTTTCTCTGGAAAAGTATCAGGACAGCCTCCACCCATGGAGCCACCAGCCAGCAGAGGTATACAAAATCTATTCCATTGTAGTGTGCACCCTAGAGATTTTTGGGGGGTGGGACATTTATTGAATATATAATTATAAAGGACATTATTATTCCTCAAACCTAAGAAACTAAACAACAAATTTTAAAATTAATAGCTAAACTTTACTTGAAAATAGGAGCTTTAAAAAAGACATGTAAATACTAAAAAAAAAATGGCGCATTAGGGAGTCCCTGATCACACTTGGCACAGCCTACATGCATACTTATCTATGCCAGCCCCTCTCTCACTCCAAACAAAGTCAAGCGCAAGTCATGTCATCATTTCTCTGATGGCATGGTCTTCTTCGGCAATGAAGGATAAACACACACACTATCTATGCAGCCAGCCCCATAGGAGGAGGGCTTCCCACCTCCACGCTGCATTCTAATATTAACTCTCTTGATGCTGTCTACAAGACTGCCTCCATGGGCAAACCTAACTCTTTGGGGCCATATAACTGGATCCGTTCATTAATCATTCGGGTCCTACACAGTCATAAAATAATAGCTTTAGAGGTGAAAGAGACCTTAGAGGCCATTTACTCTAAACCTCTCATTTTACATATGAGGACACTGAGGCCCATACAGGCTAAATGATTTTACCTGAGGTCACAAAACCAACAAAAGTCGGGATTTGAACCTAAGCCCTCTGAGCCCAAAGTCAGCATTTTTTTTGTATCACTTTCTGATTCACACCACTAACCAGTGACCACAACACTGACTCCTACAGATACTCAGCTCTCCCTGTATTACACATTTCATACCTCTAGGATCTGGTTTCCTTGCCAGACATACTCCACCAATTGCCAGTGTCAGGAGAATGTCCTGATTTCTTCTTCCTATCTGGGGGTAGGACTGGTAATTAACAGTTACAGGCAGCTGGAAGCCCTCTTCCACTCAGCCACACAGCTGTTCCCCATTCAGAATCTATCAATATTTGGCATGCCAAATCCAAACAGACAGGCTCCTTCTGCTTATCTGATATTTGGGATCATTTGCATCTGGGTTCCCTTCTGGTGAGATAAATAATTAAGAGCTGATTGTAGTAATCTTTTGGAGAAGAAAGGTTCCTCTGAGTCCCTTAGGAGCAAGATAGGGACAATAGTTTATCATCCTAGAGTCTACTGCCCTCATTCTAGTAATTCCAAGGATTGGGCTGTGGGAATGGGGCTATATCTTAAATTGTATCTATTTTTTAAAATTTGCATATAGATCCTATTTACTCAGTGATACTGAATACATACCTATCTATGAGAATCTTCCTCTACAACTTAAAGTTACTTCTAGCAATAGGCAGAATTATTGTGATGGGTTTCTAGCAATGGGCAAGGGATATTCCAATCTGGCAACATATATACTCCACTGTCTCAACTCAACAACATTAACTAAACATGCCTACTATGTGCCAGACACTGTGCTGGAGATAGAAAGAAAAAATAAGATGCATTTCTTGCCTTCAAGGAGCTGGCAACCTAGTAAAGGAAATTATTACAAAAATAATTCAAATAGAAGGAGAAAAATCATTCAAAATGCTGAGAAACTTGAGCAGAGAACACTTTCATCTAGGGTGATCAGGGAAGGCTTTATGGAAAAGATGAGAACTGAAAAAGACCTTGAAGGAAGGGAAGACTTTTGATAAGTAAAAGATTCTATTATAGGAATGGGGAACACATGAACAAAGGTATGGAGGTAGGAGAGGGCAAGATCAAAATGGGATTTGGTAGATGATCTAGTTTGACTAGAACACTGAGTGTTTGACGTCTAGTCGGCGTTGACTCTTTAAATCTCCTTCCCCACCATCCTTAAGGAGAGGGATGTGCTAATGCTGGCTGTCCAGGAGTATGAACCAACACTGGTGTGTTGGCAAATGTTTAACAACCAGCTCAAGGTGGGGAGGGGTATGTAGGCACAACACATGTTTAAATTTAATATGCATTATTAACATTTTCTCCATCACATTCTTAAGCCAAGACAATCAACGAAGTAATGTATTAAGTCTTGATTTGCAGAGTTTGCTGATTGCTAATTTCTGAGGTGCAAATGCTCCTAGCAAAAACTTTACAACCAGCTCTTGAGGATCAGTAGGACCACCTCCAGCACACCTGAATAAATACCTGGAATCAGGAACCCTAGACAACTTCTAATTCAGAAGTGGATGTAGACCAGACTCTTCTCTCCTACATTACCTGTTTGGTCTTGTCATCTGGAAGTGACCCATTTGTATGCGTATACTTCATAAGTCATACTTTATATAACAAGATGCCCTCAGGGTCAAGGGCCATGTACCTTGGCATCATCAATCCATCCATTCATCCATCCATCTCTCTATCAATAAATCAACAAACTTTTGTTAAGCACCTACTATGTGCCAGGAATTGTGCTAAGATTATGAACAAATCTAGGGCACTATCCCCCAAGCTCTACATGGCAGCCCTTGTGGTGCCTTTTAGACCCAAGGGCTGGGCTAGCTTGGCTTGAGGGGGAGAGAGAAGAAAAGGAGAATCAGGATGGACAAATCTTGGCCACTAAGGGAGGGGAGAAGGGAGGGAATGACAGAAAGGGATGAGTCTAAGATGGCAAGTGAGTTGGATTCTGCTTGGCTTAGAGAATGGGAGAGTCATCAGGGGAAACCGAGAAGTGAAGTAGAAGGAAAGACTTTAAGAGAAGAAGATGAGTTCAGTCTTGGACACAATGAGTAAGAGAAAGTCTCCAGGGATCTAATGGTTGGATATTCCCAGAAAGATACACCCTATACATCAAAGAGGCAGCTGGAGATGAGACATCAGGGGAATATCTTGGCTTGGAATGTCAGGGGAGATGCTCAGGGTACAATCAGACTTGATAAAGACTGAAGAAATCAGTTAGAAGGGATCAATAGGTTTGAAGCTGGAAGAGACCTTGGATAAGGAAACTGAATCTTTGAAAGATTATGACTTACCCAAGGTCTTACTGGTAGTAAGTATCAAAGGCAGAATTCTGGCTACAAAACCTTAAGCCAAGAATTCTTAACCTGGCATTCACGAGTTTAAAAGAATTTTTTTGGTACCATATTTCATTATAATTGGTTTCCTTGAAACCCAATATATTTTAAATATTTAAAACCAATATACTTAAGTATTTTAAAACATGGTTCTGAGGTTCTAAGACTCCAGGCTCCTCCAGATGCCCCAAAGTGTCCATGATACAATAATCCCCCTTGAGAGCTATGTTGATCAGATTACAATTCAAATTTAAAAAGGAGACTGAGGCACAACTATACTTGTCTTCAGTAGACAAACTCAGGGAGTTTTCCTGCAGCTGTTCTAACTCTGATGTATTCTTGGATGTGGCCTTGGGAAAAAACCAAGTAGGAAACAGAGCTCGTTGTTTTTTTGGGAGCTGATGGTTTCCTGTCAGGTTCTTCTGTGGGCACATGGCAAGATTGTGTAAGAAAATTGGAGAGACAAAAGAGAGACTTTTGACCTGAGAAATCATGGGGGTGCAACTTTCTCATAATTAGTCCTCTGGATCTCCAGGGGAACTCTTGGTAAGTGGATTTTGCTGCCTTGCAGAAGTATAGAAACTGAGGTAGTATAGTTTGGAAGAAAGGGAAAACTGGGTCAAGTTGTGGATCCAGTGTGCAGTGCACTGTGCTATATCCTGAGGGAAAGACAAGGTTTAGATAAAAATAAAATGTCCCCTGACCTCACAGAGCTTACTGTCTGGTTTTGCCATTCAATTCTTGCTATGATATTTCAATTTTTAAGCTGTTCCTGCCCTGTCAACTCTATTATGGCTCCTTGAGGCAAGGATTGTGTCAGCTTCGTTGTGCCTTTCCTTGCCAATGCCAAGCACAATGCTTTGTAGAGAGTTGGCATTTGACAAATGCTTGATGAGTAAGGATAGAGGTTAAGGCTGAAAGTAACAATTTGCTTCCACAGAAGGAGTACGCTAGTGGAACAGGAAACCGAAGGATGGATCCGTGGACTGGCTGCGTGGCTCTTCAGAGGGTACAAACGAGTAGATAAACCACTGAATCTAAAGTTTTCTCATATTTATTTTTAATTCTGAACAAACATCACAGAAAAAGAACAGAAAAAAGAAATGTACATGAAACCAAAGACCTCTATCACATAAAGGCTGCTTTTACTTTTAGGAAATATAAGAACTTCAACATGCAGTTTTTCAAAGTTCCCTCTCATCTATCTTTTCTTCTAGTTTTTCTTCTGTTCTTTTCTGAATATTTTAAAAAACTGTTTCAATGACCCTATTTTGTTTATTTCTTTTTTTGTCCTTTTGACAATCATACTGCTACTCATTCTCTTTTTCCCACTCTCGTCCCCCAATGGAAAAAAAATAATTTAAAATTCTCCTTATAAATATATATATAATAAAATGTGATACTCCCTCTGGGGCTATTGCCCCAACTCCCACTGGCAGGTTGGTCCCCATGGGGTGGCTGACTACTGCCCACTCTCAGGATTCTAGGGATAACCCTGACGGATTGCAGCTTCTAGTACCGCTACTCAGAAGCCCCAATTTGGTGTATTTTCCATTGATTATCAATTAGCTAGCCAGAGTTACTTAACTGTTAGAAAGGAGAATTTACTGAAATTATAAAGAACAATCTTTCCCTAAAAGACAGGGACATACTCTCCCACAATTACACACATGGTCTATGGGGAAAGTAGGCTCAAACTTAGAGAAGTGGTAGCTCACAGCTTTTTCCCTTGGTGGAGTTCTCATGAAATTCCCTAGAGGAGTAACTCTCTGATGGGGAACAAGGGATCTCTGTAGAGTCCTGACGTTGACTCAATGTGCCTAGCTGGCCATGAGCTACTGCTGCTCTGAGGACCCTGCTTCTGATACCGATGGGAAGCCCAAATCTTTTGAGTTTTCCAAGTTCAAGCTGATAGTACAGACAACTCAGTTTTCCCCTATTCCCTCAGGACAATTTCCTCAACAACCACTAGACTGGCCTGTAGCTAGAATGTTCCTACTGGAATATTTGATTCCTAAAGGACTTGTTGTATAGGTTTAGGGGTGTGTCTGATTCTTTTAATCAGTCCAGACATCCTTCCTGTCTGGTGTCATCTGATGGCATTCACTGTACAATGTACTTTGTGACTTGTAGAATGATTGAGAACTTTTTCATATTTCATTTATATTTCTGAATAATTAATTGATTCAATCAAGAAGTATGAGATCTTTTCTTCCATAGAAGTTGGAATGGAGGCTCCCATTCCTACCCTTACAGAAAGAAAACAACTCCCCACGTTAGTCATATCCAAAAGTATTTGTCTCCAACTGCATCGTGAGTCCATCACCTCTCCATCAGAAGATGGGTAGGATGCTTCATCAACAATCCTCGGGAATTATGGTTGGTTATTACATTCATAGAGCTAAGTCTTTCACAGTTGTTTTACTTTCATTGTTGGTATTATTGCATAAATTATTCTTTGGGTTCTGTTTATTTCGTGCTTCATCAGTGAACACAAGTCTTCCCAAGATTTATTCTTTTCATCATTTTTTATGGCAAAACAATTCAGATATCATGTCTTTTTCTAAAAGTCACTACAAACATTCATATATGTATGTATGTATATACGTATGTCCATTCCTTTCCTCTCTCTTTGATCTCTTTTGGCTATAGACCTAGAAGTGACATCACTAGGTCAAAGGGTTCCACAGTTTAATAACATGCTTTCCACCTTGGTTGGTCCAATTCATAGCTGTCTGTTTTCTCACAGCCCTTCCAACAATTGTCATTCTCCTCCGTTGTCTTCTTTTCCAGTCTGATGGATTAGAACCTCAGAGCTGTTTTAGTTTTCATTTCTCTAATTATTAATGTTTTGCAAAAAAAAATTATATAGCTGTAGATAGCTTGGATTTCTCCCTTTGAAGATGCTTGTTTATCCTTTGACCATTATCTTTGGGAAGAATGAATCGAATTCACCATGAATGATACGAGTTCCTAAGAAATGTAGATTAGAAGTTAGAAAAGAAAATGAAGGAGGAGAAGAAAGTCTAGAGATAAAATGCTGTTGTTTCTTGCTGGCCCATCCTCCCCGACACCAAGTAGTATGATTGATAAGACCAAGACTGATGCATGAAATAGGAATCGATACAGAAAGGATGGACATAGCAGAGAGATTAATGATTGGGAAATAAAGTGCAGGGGAGTTACCTAGAGAAGGGTGGGTTCAACAGCAATATTGCTTCTGAAGCAGTCATTAGCAAACCCCAGACCCTAGGAGGACAATGAAAGCTTCATTTCAATAAAACATTCAGGAAGCTGGAGGATAACTTTGATGGACTTGCAGGAAGCCAATATTTGTTTATCTGTTCATTCAACTGTTCCTTTGGTTGTTTCCTAGGAAATCATATCTCCGAAACCATACTTGTGGGTGTTGGGGTGAAATCCAATGTTAGGATAAATTGTAGTAAGCTAGCGGTCACTTCCCTCTTCGTTTGCATTCAGGGTAGGATAGGGGTACCCAAAGGGAACCAAAGGAGACACCCTTCTTGTACATCTTCCTTCTTTATGTGGACTCCCTAAGGCAAACATCAGCCTGACCTCTTGGGCCCTTGACCCTGAACTGAATGGACAGACACAGACTTAAATGTCATCCAAGCCCCTTAAACTGAGGGGACCTTGTGACAGTTATTTAATTAATATTGGTGGTAGGGAGGGAAAGAAACTATTGGGAAACTCACTCTCAGTTGGTAATGGGCAAATAGCCCTGAATATCATGACCTTACATCATACTTAAATCTCTCTTTCTCAAAGTTCCAACCACTGTCCTTGGTTCTGCCTTCTGGGACCAAGTGGAACAAATCTAATCCCTCTTCCATGTGACAACTCTTTTTTTTCCTTGGTGCAGTTTTAGCTATTTTAATTTTTCTCTCCTAATGTATTTGTTTTTAATTTTTATCAATCACTTCCATAATTTTAAATTTTCTCCCACTCTCTCTCTCTTCCCTCCCCAAGATGGCATACAATCTTGTATGGGCTCTATACATACATTCTACTAAACATTTTCACATTAGACATGTTGCATAGAAGAATTAAAATGAATGGGAGAAACCATGAGAAAAACCAAATGAAGACATAACAAAAGAGAAAATAATTTGCTTCATTGTGCATTCCAACTCCATAGTTCTTTCTCTGGATGTGGATGGCATTTTGTATCGAGACCTTTAGGAATGTTTTAGGTCCTTGTATTGCTGTGAAAGGTTAAGTCTATCAGAAACAGTCCTCGCACTTTGTGACTGTTACTGTACAAAGTTCTCCTGGTTCTGCTCATTTCACTCAGTGTCTGAAATCCTCCTGTTTGTCATTTCTTATAGCACAATAGTATTCCATTACATTCATTCAGGTATTTCTGAATTCCTCCTGTTCGCAAGTGACAACTCTTATAAGACTTGATGACAGCTGTCATTTCTCCCTAAAGTCTTTTCTTCTGACTAAACATTCCCAATTCCCTCAGCAATTCCACATATGGATGATCTCAAGGGCCTTCACCTTACTTGAGATGGAAGCTTTAGGTTGTCCAGAATGCTGGCTTTGGAGTCAAAGGGCTTGGGTTCAAATCCTGACTCAGACCTTTGTCCAGCCACTTGGGCTTTTAGGGTCAGAGTTTCCTCAACTGCAAAATGAAGGACCTGGAACAGATGGCTTAAATCCAGCTCTAGGTCTGTGATCCTATGGAGGAGGAAGTGCTCTCTAGGTAGGGAGGACAAACCACATGAATATACACTGGTACAAGGTGAGAGTGGAGGGAAAGTAGTTCTGTTTGGCTAAAACCTTGACAGTATGAAGGGAAGAATGTCAAATGTGGATGCAAAGGTAGGGAGCAACAAAATGGTGGCATTGACTAAAAATCAGGCTGGTAGGTTTGTATTTTATCTTGGTATCAAAAGGGCATCACTGGAGACTTTTTACAGGGAGTGAAGTACTCAGACTTGTTCTGTGGGAAGATTATTGAGGCAGCTCTGAGAAGGATGGTGTAATACAGAAAGAGGAAATTGAGACCTAGAGAAGTTAAGTGACTTGCCCAATGCTACATGGGGAGTAAAGCTCAGAGGTAGGATTTGAACTCAGGGCTTCTGATTTGAAAGCTTTTTCTCTTTCTATAAGCTGTGGGTCTAGAGCTTAGGAGAGGCCAGGAACATATATCAAAACTTCAGGGTCATCTGCATTAAGATGAAAATGAGTCCATGGGAACAAATGAGATCATCCAAGAGAAAAGATGCAAAGAGAGTTTATGTAACTGACTTTGGTCACAGGAGTTTGGCAGAAGCAGTACCTCATCTTTAGTGGGACAGTTCCTGAGATCTGGTTGGATTTCATTTTCTGTTATAAACTTTGGGGAAGTCATTTTATTTCTGAACATCATCAAATGTTAGAGCAAGAAGGGACTTATGAGGTCATCTTGTTGATGAGGAAAATGACATAAGCTTGTGCATGCATACATACAGAATGCACAGTATGAATGTACCTATATGTGAATGCATATAATCTAATTTGTGTACATGTATGCATGTGCACATACATATTTACACATATGATACATACACATTACCTCTCTGTCTCTCTATCTGTGTCTTTGTCTCTCTTTGTCTCATATATATCCATGTATGTATTTATGTGTATGCATGTGTGTATGTGTATGCAGCCATTTCTTATTAAATGCAGAGGCTTCTTACTACATAAGCTTCTGGAGTATGGAAGATGTGTCTTGTGCTTAATTATTTCTGTTGTCATGGATAATAATACTGTTGAGGAAAATAAACCAGAGAAAGACAGTAAATTAGATGTCCAAAGTCAAGGGGGGACCCAGTAGAAGGATCACGCTGGCAGCTTAGCCAGGCTTACAGTAACTGCCTCACCCTACCCCCAGACACTGCCAGTATGAGCTGGACCTTCCCAGATGTCAGACCTGCTGGCCTTTCTGAATAATTTTGCTGTAGCTCAGGAAAAGATGGGCTAAAGGAAGAAATAATGAACCTGTTCTAATTTGGAGAGAAGTTCTTAATGAAGCGGGGACTCTGTCAAAAGGGATCCTAAAATGGTGGTCAAGGGATTGTGAGTGGGGGCCCTACACAGAGAAATGGTTATACAAGAAAACATGCAACTTACCAAGCTGTACCAAATGGCTCCTTCCTACTTCCAAAGACCCACCATGTGACCTAACCCTAATGTCACCCCGAGTATTATGATAAACTAGGTGGCTCAGTGGATAGAGTCCCAGGCCTGGAGTCTGTAAGATCTGAGTTCAGATCTGGTCTTAGATGCTCACTAGCTATGTGATCCTGGGCAAGTCACTTAACCCTGCTTGCCTCAATTTCCTATAAAATCTGTAAAATGAGCTAGAGAAGGAAATGGAAAACCACTCCAGCATCTTTGCTGTGAAAACGCCTTGGGCAGTATTGGTGTGCTGAAGGGTCAAAATGAGTCTGACATGACTGAAGAATGACAACAGATGATGCTTTGAGCATAGCGGGTGATTAGATCATATTTATCCAACTGAATTGAATTACATTGGATTATAGATCATAGTGTCATAGGTGAAATCTGGAAGGGACTTTAGAGGTCACTGAGTCCAGCTTCATTTTACAGAGAAGAAAACTGAGGCCCAGGAAAGGTAAGTGATTTGCCCAAGTGTTTGTTGTATCCTTAACAATAATGATGATGATGATGATAGCTAATATTTATATAGTACTTTAAAACTAGCAAAGTACTTTATAGATATGTCATTTTATCCTCCCAACAGCCCTAGGTTGGGCGCCATTATTGTCCTCATTTCATAGAAGAGGAAACTTGGTCAGACAGAGCTTAAGTGACTTGTTCATGATCATGCAACCAATAAATGTCTGAGGCAGGATTGGAACTCAGGTTTCCCTGATTCCAAGTCAAACATTTGACTCAGAATCCATCTGTTCCTACATTAGGATGTGAGTTCCTTGAGTGTAGACATAATTTCATGTTGTGTTCATTTACTAGTCCCTCTTCCTCTCCCCACCCCAGACCTTAGCTGGCTGCCTATCACATGGTAGGAATGCAGACTGGTCCATTATAGCTCTAGAACTGGGAGACATCTCAGGACTCATCAAGTCCATCCCTTTCAATTAACAAGAGAAGAAACTGAGGCCCGGAAAATGTTAGACTTGGGATCCCACCCACAGAATATGCTGGCCTGCTTGGCCTGCAGGTCCTCTGTGCACCGGGGCTGGCCCCCTGCCCCATCCTCCCCAGGCCAGGCAGCTGAGTCAGCATGACTCCTGGCAGTACTCTCTGTCTACTTCACTCTCTCTGGCCTCCCACAGTCAGCTGGTTGCAGGTCACTGAAGCCTGACTAGGGGAGAAGAAAGGCTAAACACAGTCTATGGAAGCTGGCCTGAAACAGGGACTCTTCAACCCAAATAAGGCACAACAATCCATCACTGCCTCTCCACACCCGAGGGAGTCATGGTGGGTGGGAGCAGTGAGGCCACTGCCTTCTAACAACATAGAAATAGACATAATCAATAAAGGCCATGAGTGTAGGAGTCTTGACACATTAAGCCACAGAAGAGAAGCCTCCCTGGAGCTGTCCAATGTCCAGGCTCGAATTAGCATGACTCCTGCTGCTCCAGCTTCAGAAGAACAAAGGCTATGTGGCTTCCCTGTGGCCATCTCTGTGTTCATCTACCTCTGTCTTGTGAGGAAACAAGCCAGGTCTGTGTCTCTCTGGGCCTCAGTTTCTCCATTTGTACGAAGGAGAAGCAGGAGATCATTTGTCCAACTGCTAATTTCTCATGTCGACTCATTGGATGACTAGAAAAGTGATAGCGAAGTACATGTCACGTGTACAGGGCCTCAGTGACCTCCTGGCTAGGGTCAACTTTGCTGCTCCATAGGATGCTGGTCAGGAGTGGTTCCCCCTGTTGAGAAAGAACACAGATTCTCCCAGAAGGGAGCTTCACATCCAAATCTCCCCATTAGAAGTTTGCTCATTTCAGTTAGCAAGAATCTCTTTTAAAATTTTAAATAGAAAAATTTAAAATATGTTTTGTGTATAAATTCATTAATGCATAAATATACTCTGAGGGATCTGTGATCTCATCAGTTTGGAATTTCCCTCCAGTGGTGCAGATCGAAGCCCTCCCATCCTGTACTCCATTGAGTCAGGTCTTCCCATAAGGTTGCTGTAGGGTCTCCCTTCAACGAGCTGAGCACCTTCCTTGTTTTCACCTGACATGGAAAGCAGACCTGTGGTCAATACTAGCACCTCACTCTCACCATGGGATCAGTTCTTTCTTTTCTCTAGCATATGTGTCTTTGAGAGGAAGCTTGGAATTGTGAGTAGAGTGCCGGCCTGGAATAAGGAAGATCTGGGTTCAAGTGACACACCTGATACTCGTTTTCATTTAGCTGGGTGACTGTAGACTCATCATTTAACCTCTGAACCTTAGTTTTCTCCTACATTAAAGGAGATGTTTGAACAAGACAGCCATTCAGGTCTTTCCAGATCTCAATCTGTGATTCTTTATTCCCATTCTTTTTTATGATTCCCATAGTTCTTTATTTGAAATATGTTGTGACTTGCTCATACGCACATGTGCCTCTCATGTAATAACTCATTTTTAATTGTATGTAAATCATGGTGTTGCATGATTCATAGCCATACAAACCCACCAGGAGAATGTCTCTCTTAATGTAGTTTGAGTGAGGTTTGGGCATGGTGATGGGACAGGCACAATCTCCCTAGGCTGCCACTGATGTTACTGGGGGAAGAGCCTCAGGGCACATGGATCAGGGAAGGTCCCGAGGCATGGCCTGGTGTCAGAGAGATGGGACAAGTTCCTCCCACAGGGGCTCAGACTTCCTGGCCCAGCCTTTTTATTCCTTACTCCCATAATTAAGTCTTGGGAGGAAGGTAGAACATGGAAAGAGAGAACTTAGGACAAGGTGGGAGCTAGCAGAGATAAAGTGAGGTAAGCCAGTTTACTGAGAGGAGGTGCTCATAATCAGAGGATTCAGGGAGGAAAGAAACAGGCCAGGTCCCTCTGGGATCCCCAGAGAAAGGCGGGGCCCCCAAACTAGAAAAGCCTGGTTGGTTTTTAATAGGATTCTTATCTGGGTCAAGTAGGACCAGCATTGAGGGGAGGGAACAGAGTCTGAACCTGGTATGCAGGTCAAGGTTCAGGCATTCATGCTGATTCATCCTAGGGGCAACATAAGGGGTTGGTGGGCATGCTGATTCCCAAAGTCCCTGCCCACAAGAAAAGGGCCCTTTGGCCATTTCTGCTGGCCCTACTTCAGTCTAAGAACTCAGGGGATTGGGGCTTCTAGTTTGGTGGACAGGGAGGCTACTGAGGTCCTTAGAATATCTCAGTATTATGAAGATGGCACTTTCCTGGAAGAAGTTTGAAATGAAATGCAACCCTTAGTGAATTAGCACTTTAAACTAATTCACACTAAAATATGAATGACTGATAACTTATATTAATTGCTTACTTCCTATGTTTTCTTCCTAAATGAGACAGGTTGCTGAGGAAGTTTAAATAAAAAGGGGTATTTAAAAAATTATATCCATGGGGGTTAAGGAAAGACTATACCAGATTCAGAAGAGAAGGCTGCAAAAAGGAGAGGGTGGCTGAGATGGATGTCAGCTGAAGCCTAGGGTCATGGAATGAACACCCAATTAAGAGTGAAGACACAAAATTGACCCCGACTCTGCTTCTTCCTGTTTGCTCAACTTTGGACAAGTTGCTCTATCTCCTTGGCCTCACAATAGCTAAGATCCCTTCAACTTCACACCTGGTGATCCAAGGCCCTCCATCAGCAACGGGCATCTCACTAAATACTTAGTGATTAAGTTCCTGGAGAAAGGTGAATATCTTTACCTTTTATTGTAGCATGGAGCCCTTGGGCAGGTGTCTGATAAAATTTAGAGTCTTTCTCAGAATAACATTTTTCAATGCATAACAGAAAATGCATTGAACTACAAAAGAAATATTGAATAATATTGAAATAGATATCAAAATAGTTTTTAAAAATCACATCAAACTCACAGACCCATGGGGTCAAGAACCTCCCACAAAGATGTAAGTAGTTGTGGAAAGTTATCCGTGTAGATACGTTATTCTTTTTGATGATTTCTTGTTGAGCCCTCATGATCCCAAGCCATAACATGCAGAAGATGCAGCCCCAAAGCAGCATCTTGCTCTGGATCAAGGATCGTTAGACCACAGTGCCTGGAGAAACCACAAAGATTGAGTGGTTCAGCCCAGACTTGCTCAAAGTCACTCAGGTAGTAGATCTCAGAGGCAGAATTTGAACTCAGGTTTCAGAACAATGCCTCTTTCCACGGCAAATCTTGGGAAGACAAGATCAGAGAAATACTGGGTATTTCTTTAGAAGGGCAGTATGACACTGAATCAGTGAGCCAAGGCTGAAGGAGTTAGCCCAGAGAACAAGGTCTCCTAGATGGTCACATACACCTGCTCAGGGCCATGAGTGGGCAGTGGAGGGACTTTAGGCCACTCCCCTTCCTGGTCCCTGGCTCCCAGCCCCACTCTAGAATGATGTATTCTCATCCCACTGCCGTTTCTTGGAGTCTCAATTTCCTCATCCAGGAAATATTGCTTTCACCAGCCCCATGGGGGCAGAAGGGGCCACACTGGACAGGAACGGATGGCTTATAAACTCCAGCTTCTCAGAAGAAAGGGGCTTGGCAAAAAGCAATGTCATTTTTATAATGTCTGCCAAGTAATTAAAATCGACTAAGTAATTTTTAGTAAGCTCCAGCAGGGAGCAATTAGTTGTTCCTTTCATTCCCTACCACCCGCGTGTTTTTGATAGCATGGCGCCTATGCTCCATGGTACAGTGTTTGAGACCTGCCCTGGGCTACTCAGTCCATAGCACTGGTGACACACAGCCCAGCAGGGACACTTGTGAGAAGTAGAAAAACTCTCATTTACAGGATGCTTTAATATTTACAAAGTGCTTTTCCTCATCATGTCCCTAGGAGGTCAATGGTGCCAAGTGATGTCCTTGCTACAGGTGAGAAGCTGGGAGAGGGTTAAGCCATTCTCCCAAACTTGCTCTGCTAACAAGTGTGAGTCACGTTTCAATCATAGGTCTTTGTATCTTGACTTTAGGTCCAGAGTTCTTTACATTTCACTGCAGCTCTCTAACACATAGATGGCTTCAGGCAAGGGCCCATGTGTTGCCCGCTTTGGTCCCTCCTCCTCTGCCTTGGAGCATACTCAGTGTCTCCAGGCATGTATGATGGAGGCGCCCTTCCCCCCTGCCCACTTCAGAATATCTGCAATAACACTCTGCTTCCCATCAGGCTGAATGGCTAAAAGCTTTGCACTGCTGGGTGATGAAAAAATCTCTTAAATAGCCTTCTACCTGTCTGAGGCCAACAAATGACTCCACGGGCCTTAGCTCTTTCATTTCAGGTAAAGGAAGTTGGAAGCTATGACCTTCTGAGTTCTGAAAGGTCAGAAAAGAGCCATCCAGAGGTCTAGGAATCTAAGTCTAGGATTTGACCCCATTTGTGTCCAGTTTTACTGCCGGCTTAACATTGATGTCCTAAAAATCAAAAACCAAGAATTGACCTTTGGGACCTAGACCAGTGGTAGCCGAGGAAAGGCCTTAGCAGACAGGGATGTTGCATTTTGATGTGAACCTGGTGGAACCAATGCTCTCTATATACTTGACAAAAATTCCTGGGGAAATTGAACAGCAGTATGGAAAAAATTCGATTTAGGGCAACACCTCACCTTATACAAAATTAAGCTCCAAATGAGTATATGACCTAGATATAAAAGGTCATATCATAAACAAGTTAGAGAAATATGGAAAACCAGCCTATCAGATATACAGATAAGAGAAAAGTTTGTGATCAAATAAAGAATAGAGAGGATCACAGGAGAGAAAATGGATAATTTTGATTACATAAAATTTGTAAGCTTTTGCACACACAAATCTAGTATAGTTAAGATTAAAAAGGAAACAATTTAACTGGGGAAAAAATCTTTGCAGCAGGTTTCTCCAATAAAGGTCTCATTTCCAAGATCTATAAGGAACTAATTCAAATTTATAAGAAAAACAACCAATCTCCAATTGATAAGTGATCTAAAGATATATACAGACAATTCTCAAGGAAAGAAACTCAAGCCATATGAAAAAATGCTCAAAATCACTAATAATTAGTGAAATTCAAATTAAAGCAATTCTGAGATTCCACTTAATACCTATCAGAGTAGCAAAGATGGGAAAAAGTAAAGATAAATGTTGAAAGGGCTGAGGAAAAATAGGCAAGTTGATTCATTGTTGATTGACCTCTAGAAAGCAATTTGAAATATACATTAAATGTTATTAATTATAGCAAGGTTAAGCCTTATGCAAAATAGATCAAAGAAAGGATAAAAGGTCATTTGTGCACCAAAAATATTTATAGCTGATTGGGGGGAGGAGCCAAGATGGCAGAGAAGAAAGATTCACATATGCTAGCTCCGAACCCACAGCCCATAAATTACCTGTAAAGAGGAACTCCCAACAAATTCTGGAGCAGTGGAAGCCACACAACAACGGAGTGGAGGAGATTTCTGTTTCAGAGAGCCCTGAAAAACTGACACCAAAGGTTTGTCGTGCACCAGACCCGGAGCAGAGCCCAGCAGGCTTCAGGGACGGAATCTCCAACGGCCACACAGGTCCCTCCACCCACAGGTGCAAAGGTCAGTGAGAGAGACTTCTGGGCTGGCCAAGAGGGGAGCAGGGGGGCTGGTCTCCATAACTCAGGCCCCCTCAGGAGGAAGCAGTGGGGGAAACAGAGGACAGGAGCTCCCAAAGCAAGAAGGAGCTCGGATCCATTGTTGAAGGTCTCAGCATAAACCCCCTGAGGGAACTGAGCCCTGTGAGGTGGCCCTGCACCCACCTGAGAACCTGAATTTAATCTCACACTGAATAGCAGCTCCCCCCACCCCCAATGAAAGCCCTGAGGCTGGGAAGCAGCATTTGAATCTCAGACCCCAAGCACTAGTGAGGCAGGGGTGGAGAGGAATCTCAGAAGTCAAGTAATTGGCTGGGAAAATGCCCAGAAAAGGGAAAAAAAAATAAGACCATAGAAGGTTACTTTCTTGTTGAACAGATATTTCCTCCTTTCCTTTTGGATGAGGAAGAACAATGCTTGCCATCAGGGAAAGACATAGAAGTCAAGGCTTCTGTATCCCAAATATATGAGATAGATATCCAATGGGCTCAGGCCGTGGAAGATCTCAAAAAGGATTTTGAAAATCCAGTTAGACAGGTGGAGGAAAAACTGGGAAGAGAAATGAGAGATGCAAGAAAAGCACGAAAAATGGGTCAATACCTTGCTATAGGAGACCCAAAAAAATGCTGAAGAAAATAACACCTTGAAAAATAGGCTCACTCAATTGGCAAAAGAGGTTCAAAAAGCCAATGAGGAGAAGAATGCTTTCAAAAGCAGAATTAGCCAAATGGAAAAAAAGAGATTCAAAAGCTCACTGAAGAAAATAGTTCTCTCAAAGTTAGAATGGAACAGATGGAGGCTAATGACTTTATGAGAAACCAAGAAATCGCCAAATAAAACCAAAAGAATGAAAAAGTGGAAGATAATGTGAAATATCTCATGGGAAAAACAACTGACCTGGAAAATAGATCCAGGAGAGACAATTTAAAAATTATGGGACTACCTGAAAGCCATGATCAAAAAAAGAGCCTAGACATCATCTTTCATGAAATTATCAAGGAAAACTGCCCTGATATTCTATAACCAGAGGGCAAAATAAGTATTGAAGGAATCCATCGATCACCACCTGAAAGAGAAACTCCTAGGAACATTGTGGCCAAATTCCAGAATTCCCAGGTCAAGGAGAAAATATTGCAAGCAGCTAGAAAGAAACAATTCAAGTATTGTGGAAATACAATCAGGATGACACAAGATCTAGCAGCTTCTATATTAAGGGATCTAAGGGCGTGGAATAGGATATTCCAGAAGTCAAAGGAACTAGGACTAAAACCAAGAATCACCTACCCAGCAAAGCTGAGTATAATACTTCAGGGGAACACCTGGTCTTTCAATGAAATAGAGGACTTTCAAGCATTCTTGATGAAAAGACCAGATCTGAAAATAAAATTTGACTTTCAAAAATATTTATAGCTGCTCTTGTTGTGGTGGCAAAACACTGGAAATTAATGGGATGTCCATCAGTTACGGAATGATTAAGTGAGTTGTGGTACATGAATGTGATGGAGTACAAGAATGCTTGTAAAAAATAAAAGACGTGGAAAGACACATGAACTGATTCAGAGTGAAGTGAGAAGAACCTGGAAAAATGATACCATAATAGGGATAGCATAAAAACAATTTTGAAGATGAAGAATGGTATGACCAGAACCAGGACCACAGTTTATACAACCATTAACCCTTAAAAACCAAGTGACTTTGAAAGAACTGTGATCCCTACAGTGACGATCCATAATCCCAAAGGGCAACAATGAAACATACCATGCACCTCCTAACAGAGAGGTGGTAATTTTAGGGCATAGGATCAGACACACACACACGTACTTATATACATTTGTGTGTATAGCCGTAGAAGGGAAAATTGTTTTGATTGATTATGCATATTTGTTACAAGGAATTTTCTTTTTTTAATGAAGTGGGAAGGGGTGGAAGAGAGAAAAAATAGATTTTATTTTCTTCAAAGTTCAGCTCATGTGCCAACCTTTTTCCTACACTCACTCATTCAGTTACATTCTATTTGAAAGCTTTTAGGATCCACCCCACCCCCCAGCTGCTAATTCTTTCCCACAAAATTACTTTGCATTTGTTGTATCTGTCTAGTGTATATACGTCCCATGTTGTTTTTCATGATGGAATGTAAGTTCTTATGGGGCAGGACAGTCGTGATTTGTTGCTGTTGTATTCATCTCCAACACCAGCGCATAGTAGGGGCTTAACATGAGCCTGTTGGTTGATTGGGTTTAGACTGTAGTCTCCATTTGGGACAGGAGAGAGTCTCATCTGGACTTCGGATCTCCCCTTCTACCCACCCAGCTGCCAAGATGTGGGCTCTGAATGGCGAGAAAGCCAGAAGTTTGTTCAGAACAGTGAGGCGCCACCATGACACTACTGGCAGGCCTCGTTCCTCTCTGTTTGAGGGAATCCTGTGTCTACCCAAAGTGCCTAGATCAGGGAGCTGTTACTTATTTCTCTCCTGCTCCATTCTATTCCTACACTTCACCAATCTTTATCTCCTTGGACTTCCCAGGGTCAGACATATTTGGTTTCCCAGTCTGGTTATGTGTCATCTCCAGAGGTATGCATATACACAGGTATATCTATATCCACATCAATATGTATATACATAAGAACGAGACAAATGGAAAACAATAATGACGCAGGCCTGGACCTTCTCTTTCCCCACCCCTTCTCCCTGGATTGACCCTCCAGAAAAGTGCTTGGAGACCATGGGAAGTGGTCTAGTCCTATAGCCAAGAACCCTTTGTGAACATATAGTTACTCCACCCTCCCATTACTGCTCTGAAGGACTGCTGCCTCCTTTGGAGCAAAGGGCCAGGGAGTGAATCTTCCAGAGGTTTCTTTGTGTTGGATAATTGTACCATGTCTGATGGGAAGGAGGAAATCACTTAACTGTAGAATCAAATTAACTATTGGGTTGAAGAAAAGGGAAATGCTCCCATTTTCTACCCTAATCCTCCACTTGGTCTGGCCCCTTATGTTAAGCAAATGGGGTCTCTCCCTCCAAGGTGCTCGGAATCCATCCAAAAAGACTGACCTTGTGCCTGAGCCTGACACCAGACTGTCCAGGTGCTCTTGAGGCTCTGATGATAGGATTCTTATATTTCAGCTCCATCACCCCCAACCCTGACCATTCATTCCAACTCCCCTAATTGTCAGACATTCAAGCCAGAAGCACTTGGGTCCATGGGGAGCTTAGCATGTGACCATACCTATACTAGCCAAAACTTCCTCAAGGAAGAAAGTATGGGGCAGGGGAAATGCCCTGGGTCCTGAGATAAAGGACGAGGTTTGAATCACAGCTCAGCTCCTGTGTGTGATCTTAGCCAAGTCACTTTCCCTTTCTGGGCCATCAATTCCTATCTCTGTCAAATGAAGGGCTTGGGATACATTGTCTGCAAGATTACTTGGTCCTGGTGTTTGGGTATCAGAATAAGGTAAGACTGGGGGTTGGGGTGGGGGGTCAGGGAGATGGCTCTTCCTCCCAGCCACCAATCAAACTTGGGAATGCAGCAGCTTTTCTACCCAGAGAGGGGGCCGGACCTGTTCTCATTCCCCATGCCCCCACCCTCAGCTACCACCTTCTACCAATCCTGACATCAAGGGTTCTGTAATCTTATGTATGGAACATTCTCAGCTTCACACTTTCCTTGATAGGAAGGAAGGAAGGAAGGAAGGAAGGAAGGAAGGAGAGAAATAAGCATTTATTAAGTGCTTCCTATTTGCCAGGCACTATACTTAGCCCTTTAACAAATGTTCTCTCATCTGATCCTCATAACAACCCTAGGAGGGAGGTGCTCTTATAATCCCTGTCTTGTAGCTGAGGAAACCGAGGCAGACAAAGTTAAGTGACTTGCTCAGGGTTACATGTCTGTGAATGACTGAGTAAAATGTCTGAGGTCAGATTTGAACTCAGGACTTCCTAACTCTAGGTTCAGCACTCTATCCACTGTGCCACTGACACCCCCAGCTCCACTGTCTCTTGCATTGTCACGGACGTAGTGACAGCTGACATCTCTTGGCTGTTTTGGAAAAGGGTTGGTCACATGACCCATACAGCCTCGCTTGCTAAAACAGGAATTCTCCTCAAGGGAATGACACCAAGGGGACAGTTTTCTAGTGTAAACACAGGGCAGGGCCTTCAAACCAAAAAAACCTCAAAACCAAAAAACAAAACAAGACTCCCAAAGACTAGATGCTTTCCTGTGTAGATGGATATCAGTTCTTCCCCTTTCCACCTCTCTCTCTCTCTCTCTCTCTCTCTCTTTCTCTCTCTCTCTTTCTCTCTCTCTCTCTCTCTCTCTCTCCTTCTCCTCTGTCTTTCTCCCCCTCTCCTTTCTTCTCTTCTCTATCCCCCTCTTCCTCTTTCCCTCCATCTCTGTCCCTTCTCTCCCCTCTTATCCCACTTTCTTTCCTCCATTCTTGTCTCCTTCTTTCTCTGTCTGTCTTTCTCGCTCTCTCCCTCTTTTATCTTTCCTTCTATCTCCCCCAAATTCCTTCTCTCCCTCCTCTCCTCTTCTCCCTCTCTTCTTCTCTGTCTTTCTACTCCTTCTTTTACTCCCTCTTTCCCTTTCCATCTCTTCCCCCTCTCCTCTTCCTCTCTTAACCTCTCTCTCTGTATGTTTCTCTCTCTTCCTTTCCTTCTTTCTTTTCCTCTCCCTCTCTCTCCCTTCCCTACTCTCTTCATTTCCTTTTTTCTGTCTCTCTTTTTCTCCCTCTCTCCTTCCCCTCCCCCTTTTGCTCTTCCCCTCCCTTTCTCCCTCCACTCCTGGATGTGGATGCAGTTTGCATCCCTTTGTTGGGGTTGGTGGTCTTCCCTTCCTTTCCTTTCCCTTCTGGTGGTCCAGGGGAGTTTTGATTATCCCTCCCTCCTTCACTCCATCCCCCGCTCCCAGTCTTCCTTGCTACGCAGTTTCTGCTCTGTACAGGAGTCGGCTGAGGAGCAGAGACCCAACTTTGTAGCACTTATCTCTCCTCTATCATTGTCTCCTTCTGTCTCCCTCTCTCCTAAGAAAGTCCTTGTGGAGGCATGCCTAGGACCAACAGGTCCTGGGAGGGGAAATTCCATGTTATCCTCTTTATGCGTTTAGGATTATTGTTAAGGATTCTATTCTTATTTCATAGAAATGATTATGGCTTTATGTAAATGTTGAGTCAATGATGCCCTGGGAGGTCCATGTGCTTGGTAGTTAAAAGATATTATGTATTGTGGTCCCTGAAACATGGGCATCTGGCCCCTGCTTGAAGATCCCACATGATGGAGAAATGGAGGATCCACTCCATTCCAAGGCTGCACATTCCATTTTTGGACAGTTCTGCTTTTTGGAAGTTTTTCCTTACTTCAAATTGAACCAGCAACAATCAGTACAGGCCAAGCAGATCAAACAAATCCCTCTTTTAAATGGAATCCTTCTTCCCACAGGTCTTCAAACTGACCCTGTTCCTTTGAGTTATTTCTTTTTCAGGTTAAATATCCTTATTTCCTTCAGACTTTCCTCAGATGGTTGACCCTTGAGTCACAAAGACTTGAATTCAAATCTCTCTTCAAACACTTGGGTTCTGTGCGACCCTGGACAACTCCTTCGATCTCTCAGAGCCTTGGTGATATTGTGTCTACAATGACACAATGACAATTCTGCACCCTGCATCATGCACTCACTATCTGTGTGACCCTCAGTAAATGACACAATCTCTCAGCCTCAGTTTCCTTATCTGTAAAATGAAGATAATAACACTCCGGTTATGGTAGGAATCAAAAGAGGTAACATATATAAAACACTTTGCCAACATTAAAGCACTACAGAAATCTGTAAAATGGGGTTAATCATGGCTAGCACTAATATGGTGCATTAAGGCTTACAAATGTCTTTACATAAATTATTTTATTTGAACAGGGTCAATGAGATAATGTGGGCAAAGTGTTTCACAAGTTAACACCCTCTAGAAATATCCTTTTTATGCTAAATTGGTGTACTTATTACTGGGCCAGGAATTTCCCATATAACTCATATGCTGATGCTCTCCCTTAAATACCTCTCTCTTTAGAGCAAAATTGAATCACTAATTGCATAGCTTTGCTGATATGATAAGATCAAATCTGCAGATTAGAGGAGTCTTTTAACCCCCCCCCCCATTAGGGGTACTACAGCCTCAGGAGCTATTGGAAGGATGTTTGAGTTCTCTCCCCCATAGTAATCTTTTTAATAGAAAACAGAAGAAAAAAGGATTGAGCCTAGGTCTTCCAGGAAAATATATGTTTGGGAATTTTCTTGGGACAACTTGTGCCTTTGTTGGGGAAAGAGATGTAGCAAAAGAGAACTGTTCCTTCAACCTAACATTAAGTCTCACATCCCCATGACTGTGCATGTGGCTGTCCTCCATGCCTGTCATCCTTTGCCTCCCAGCTTTGGGTCCTTGGAGTCCGATTTTGTAAGAATCCCCTCCATGCCTTTCTCCAAGCCACTGATAAAAATGTTCAACAGCAGAGGGCCAAGCACAGATCCCTGTATCCCTCTACTGGACACCCCTCATCATGATGATGCTGAATCATTAACCTCTCCTCTCTGAGTTGGGCCAACCGATCAGTGCTGCAATAATTTTATTGCATTATCCAATCTCTATTTTGCCATCTTCCCCACATGAACAGTTGAGATATTTTATCAAAGGTTTTGTTCAAATGAATGCTCAAATGTAAAGTACATCCAAGCGCTCTCCCTCATCCAAATGGAGCCAGGAAGAGATGGACGCAGCAGAAACTATGCAACAACAACAAAGGACTGTAGATATCATTAAATTTATAGAATATTGCTCTCCTGAAGTATTTACAATACCAGCATATCTGTGATCTCCCCTTCACACCAGCTCAGTAAGTTAGAGAGGTAGGGATTAGCATCCTCTTGGGGGAGAGCTGAGTCGAGGGAAGAGTAAAGTGTGTGCTCAAAGATCTTTAAAGTCTTTTCCTGCTTCAGATCTAGAGACCACTGGTGGTGAAGTGACCGAAGTGCTGGGCCTGACCTCAGGTACTTACTAGGTGTGTGACCCTGGAAAAGTCACTTAATGGCTGCCTGCCTCAGTTTCCTCAAATGTAAAATGAAGATAATAATAGCCCCTATTTCCCAGGACTGTTGTGAGACTCAAATGAGATAATATTTGTAAAGCTCTTCGTGAACTGTCTGGCACATAGTAGGTACTTAATAAACACTTGCTCCCTCCTAAGTTCACACCAGGACTATGAGAATTTTGATGCTCAGGCATTTGACTCTTCATGACCCCATGGACCATAGCACACCAGTGCAGTCCGTGGAGTCTTCTTGCAAAGATATTGGAGTGGTTTGACTTTTCCTTCTCCAAGGGATGAAGGTAAACAGGATTTGTTTCAAGTCTACCCTATCCCTAGCATCAAGATAGTGTCTGAACCTCTCCCTTACAGGAGCTTTTGATTCAGGCACACAGCAATTCTGACTCAGAGGATGGGAGCAAAGGGATTGATTCTGTGATTTAGGAATGCTCAGATGAGGGAATTCCTGCTGCTTCCTCAGGGAGGCACCTTCTTTGCAGCTTCTAGTCTTAGAATGTTGCCTAGAACCCTGCTGGGGTCACATAGCTAGTAAGTGACTGAGACTGGACTTGAGCTCAGGTCTTCCTGATTCCAGGTCCAGCACTCTGTCCACTGACCCTCCTGGCTGCCACTTTTAGTCTAGGCATTAACCTTACCTTGAGGTCTCACCCCATCAATGTATGCCTGAATAAAATTCTTTATGAAGTGGTCATCTCGCCTTTGATTAAGGACCTCCCATCATGGATAGCCCCCTCTCTATTGAGGTGGCTCACTGTGCTTTGGGATGCTTCTCCTGGCTAGGAATCCTTTCTTTCTGTAAGACTGAACTCTCTTGGGGCTCACTGCTGTTGGCTCTGCCCTCTGAGGCCAGAGAGAACAAGAGACTCCTTCTGCTATCAAGACAGCCCTTCAAACACTCAAAGACATCTGTCATGTTCCCTTTAAATTTCTGCTCCAGGCTAACCATGTCCATCTTTGTATGATAGCATTGCATGACCCTGGGCAAGTCTTTACTCTCCCTTGGGTTTCCCCTAAAAAGATAATAATGTATGCCCCTCTCTAGCTCACAGAGAGGGTTGTGAGGGCGAGACCACAGACACTCAAGTATTTTAACTAATTCAGGAGAAAGGTGCTATATACATCTAATGAATATGCAAAGCATTTTGACAACCCTAAAGTGCTATTTTTATCATTGTTATAATTGTTTTTCTTGAGTCACAGGGAGTGGAATGAGAACTAGGCTCAGGAGTCAGAGAACCTGGGTTCAAGTCCTACCACTGCTGACAACATGACCTTAGGCAAGTTGCACTCTCTCTGGATCTCTGTTATCTCATCTATAAAATTAGAGATGGATGAGATGACCTCTGAAGACACCTCTAGATCAATGATCCTGACCGGATCATAATTGGAGGCAACTTCTCTCTTTTCTACTCTGTGTTGGAGTGCCATATTTCTGCCAGGGCCCCTACCTCATCCCTTCCCAATGCCCATGTGGTTGCGGTGTGGCTGGCACAGAATTTTCTGTCTTCAAATATACTTGTGTGATTCAAAGTAACTACAAAGTGTGTGAGCCACTTTGGGAATTACTTTGAAAATTTGGATGCGGATTGTATCATCATTTAAAAAACAAGATATTTTAGAATCACCAGCACCATTCAAGGCTCAGCTCAAGTAGATTTCTTGATTCCCCACCCCCTCTACCCCATTCGCTAATTATCACAGCTCCCCCAGATCTCCTTTCTAATTGAATGCAAACTCCTTGCAGACAGAAACTGGTTTCATTTTGTCTCTGAATCTCTAGTACCTGACTCAATGCCTCCCACATAGTAGGTGCTTCTGTTTTCACCATACAGACTGAGAGGCAGGTAGTTGGATGATTATCAGGGCAGAGAACAAGGACCAAGGTGAGAGAAGGGGAAGGGCCAGCAGATGTTTTGACTGACTGAAGGAAAGAGAAGGGTCATACAGACACAAGGCAACTGGCCTGGAGTGTAGGTGTCAACCTGCTCTATTTGCTTAAGTCAGAACCTGATCTTACCCCTGTAAAGACTCCCTTGTGTCCTTAACCTGTGATGCAGACTGGGGAGAGCCCAGATAGCATCTAGGTGGGATTTCCCAGGTTTGTGAAGAAGGGGCAGGCAAGGTTAGGGAGGTTTTGTCCAGAAGTCAAAGGAGTGAACCTGGGACCTGAAGATGAAAGGACTTGATGCCTCCAGAAGCCAGAACAAAGAAAGGAAGGAAGGAAGCAAGGAAGGAAGGAAGGAAGAAGACAAGGAATCATCAATTACTTACTATGTACTAGACCCCGTGCTAAGCAGCAGGGATATAAAAATAAGCAAAAAGCAAAGTCCTTACCTTCAAGAAATATTCTGATTGGGAAAGGCAACACACAAACTGGGGTGAGGATAGAAGTCAAAGACAAGCAGAGCAGGGGTGCATGATTTTGAGGGCAGGAAGGACCAGGAGGGGAAGGAAGGAAGGCTGGCCTGGACCCGTCTTTACCAAATAAAGATTTTCCCTCTACCCTTCATAAAATGGACCCTTGAGCAGCATCCGACTAATGAGAAAAGGCAGGACAGAGTCTTTGGAGGGGCCACAGGGTCTTTCAGGATGAGGTGTGAGAAAGTGCCACGATGAGACTTGATGTTAGCAGAGACCATGTCTGACACTTACAGGTTTGTAAGCAAGGTCCTTATCCTTTTGAGGTTTAGGTCTTTCAGCTATAAGATGGGGATTGGGGTGCCCTCAGTACCTCCCTGCCAGGATGGGGAGGCAGCATAAACAACGACATTAGAATCAGAGGACCTTGGTGTCTTTCTTAACTCCATGATCTGGTGGGCAGAATACCTTGCGTCCCTGGTCCTCACTGGCCTCATCTGTGAAACGAGCATGTTGGACCTCCAAGGTCCCTGCCTGGTCTAAGTCTGTGATCTTAGAAGGGTCAAATGAGAATATATTTGTGAAATGCTTTGTGAATCTTAATGCACTCTATAAATGTTAGCCATTATTTTTTTTATCATAGTTTGTCCTCTGAAAATCCCTCACAGTAGAGCAAAGTTTAGTTGCATGCTGAAATTTTGTGTACCCACTGGGCTAGAATAAATAAAGATAGAGAGAGGGAATTCCACTGGACTCTGGGGATGGCTTGTATTGGTTTAAAAAAAAAGTCTCCCTCCACCCGAAATACCAGTTTTTCATTACTTTGGGAGGTCAAAGAAAAGAGGGAACTTGAGACCCACTGGATTGGTGGCAAGGTAGAAACCCCTGGACTGGGATGTCAAAGCTTTGATTTCATCACAGGTTCATAGCGCCAGGCAATCAAGTTGATGAGAACACTCCCTTGCCATAGACCCTTGATTTCTAAGGTCAGTTTTTGATAGAGTCCAAAGGCAGAGCAGGACACCAGCCAGGAAGTTCTTGTTTTCAGGTGCTGCCTCTGACACATATTGACTGTGGACTCTGGTAGGGCTCTAAGGCAACATTCTAAGACTAGAAGCTGCAGAGAAGGTGCTTCCCTGAATGAGCAGCAGAAATTCCCTCATCTGGGAGTTCCTAAATCACAAAGCCAACCCCCTTTCCCCCATTCTCTGAAGTCAGAAGAGCTGTGTGCCTGAATCAAAAGCTGCTGTAAGGGAGTGGCTCAGGCATAATCCTGAAACTCAGGATAGACTACACTTGGCTAGGAACCAGATCCCTGAGTGTTTGTGATGGAGAGTGTTGAGAGCTACTGAGGGTGCAGAAACACGGGGTGAATAGGAGTAGAAGTCTGTGATTATAGAAAGGTACATGATGAGAGAGTGACAGGACTTGGAGGCGATGGAGAGAAAGTGCTGCAGCTTCGAAGACTGCATTTGCCCCCAGCATTAACCTTGATTTAGGAACCTTGCAGAACTGGAAAATTAGGCAGAATTATACTCTGGGTCCTAGTGCCCTCTCTGCAGAGTAATTCCAGTAGAAGGGACATGACAATGGTCTTCAAGTACTTGGAGGTCTGTCATTGGGAAGAAGGAGTTGCCATTTCCTTCTCCAGCTCATTTGATAGATGAGGAAACTGAGCAAACAGGGTGAAGTGACTTGTTCAGAGTCACACAGCTAGTAAGTGTTGGAGGTTGGATTTGAACTCAGGAAGATGAGTCTTCAGGACTCCAGATTCTGTTCACTGCACCATCTGGTTTCTCTCAAGAGGTAGTGAGTTGCTTTTCACTAAAGGTATTCAGGAAGCAATGGAAATAAACCTTCTCAGATGTAATGGATCTGAAGAGCACTATTTTGACTCCCTAACGATCTCACCAGGAGAAAAGAGAGCACTATGGGAAGGTAACAAACTTCCCTAGGACCTAGAAAGAGGGTGAATCTGAGTGTGCATAGGTTTGTAACATAGGTTTGTAGGTGTAGCTACAATAAGGTTACCCAGAACTCTAAGTAAAGAAAAATGAAAATGGGTCAAGTCAAAAACAAGCCAAAAAGAAAGAAACCCATTGAGAGGCACATACGGGATATTGCACAAAGTTGGATTTCAAAGCTTGGCTCATTTCGTCCCATCGAGAAAGAATTCAGCCTTGCCCACCTGGCTTTGGAAATATTTATGGTTGGAATTCACATTGTAGATGTTTCTTTCTTTCCACAAAAGAGAGGTTTAGGAAAAAAAATTCAAGGCATCAGACTGGATGACTGGTAGCCAAGAAGGACCAGAGTCTCACCGTTATCTGGGTGTGGTTTTGCTGACGGGGTTTTGAGATGCTGGAATATTTCAAGGGTTTAGCCATGTTGGTCTTGTAAGCGAAAGGACGCTACCTTCTATTTCCTCAGGAGTCTTGCTCGAGAACATGTGCTGAATATTTGGACCGATAATGATGGTTTGGGGAGCTACCCGATCTTCCCATTCCCCTGAGGACTCCCTCCTCCCGGCTGTGCCCAAAGTTGATTTATAGCTTGGTCTCTATGTACGCTACTGCAATTTTGTGAAATGATAGCAATATTGATCCTAGAGAGGAATTTTGCTTTGCTGAGACTCTGAGGTCAGAGTTGCTGCTAAGTAGAGCTTGGGAGGGAAGAGGACAATTTGCACTTTATCATTTTCACGTGGCCTGTACCCCACCTTGGCTTAACTACCTCCAGCTTCTCTTTGGCCTGCCACCTTCCTTTTCCTCTAGCTTGCCAACATACAGCTAGGTTTGACTTGGGGCCTAGAGGTCACCTTCCACACACAGATCTTACTTTCAACCAGATAACTCATCCACTGTACTCATCCTTCTATGGCAGAAGCTCTTAACCTGAGGCCTGCCGAGCTGCAAAGGGTCCATGGGGAGATTTCAAGGGGTCCATGAACTTGGATGGGAAAAAAAAATTACATCTTGATTTTCACTGACCTCTAACTGAAATCTAGCATTTCCTTCAATTATTTAAAAACATGGTTCTTAAGGTTTTCACTGATGGCCAAAGGGACCCAGGACTCCAGCTCCTAGTCTATGTTTCAGAGATAGTTGAAGGCCGGGACAAGTGGTGGTGGCTTTGCTATCACTTCAAACCCATGGAATCATAGATTTAGAGTTATAGGGAGCGGAGAGGCTGTTTCCTCCCACCCCTTCATTTTCCTGATGGCCCAGGGACAAGTGACTGTTGCCCCAGATGACCCAGTGAAGTAATAGCTGCTTCTGTATTCTGTAGGGAACCAAGAACCAAAGATCTAAAGCTGGAAAGGATCTCAGAGGCCTTCATTTTACAGATGAGGAAACCGAGACCCAGGTAGGTGACATAGCCACACAGTTTAGTAAGTGGCAGAGGAAGGATTTGAGGAAGCTGGGGCAGTTAGGTGGTACAGTGGATAGAGCACCAGTGCAGGAGTCAGGAGGATCTGAGTTCAAATGTCACCTCAGACTCTTGACACTCACTAGCTGTGTGACCTTGGGCAAGTCACTTAACCCCAATTACCTCATCCTGGGTCATCTCCACTCATCCTGATGAATATCTGGTCACTGGATTCAGATGGCTCTGGAAGAGAAGTGAGGCTGGTGACCTGCACAGCCCTCACTCACTCAAAACAAAGTCAAGTGCAAGTCATGTCCTATCATTCAGACACTGTATGACTCTAGGCAAGTCACTTAATCCCTGTCTGCCTCCATTTCATCTATAAAATGAGGATAAAAATTGTATCTACTTCCCATGATTGTTGAGGCTCAAATGAGATAATAAAGTGCTTCATTCACTGCTTGAAACTATAGAAACGTCAGCTGTGTCGTTGGTGGTCCATGCCCTCTGACACGTCCTCCAGATCTAAATCTATGATCACATGGTAATACGCAGCTGAGATCCAAGGTGAGAAAGGAACTTGCCCACGATCACCCAGCTGTAAAGTGCCAAAGTGGACCTGGAAACCCAGGTGATTCAGGCTCCAAACCCAGAGCTTCCCCCAGTTTACCCAATTGTGGTATCAGTCATGGTGGAGGATAAGCTAGCTGAGAGTTAGAATTCAGTGACTCAGGGTGTGTGTGTGTGTGTGTGTGTGTGTGTGTGTGGGTGTGTGTGTGTGTGTGTGTGTTTTAATGACAGACTATTATAGGCTAGGGTGTATAAATAGGAGTTCTCTATGTCTGGGGTATGAGGTCATCCTATCATTAGCCTCAGCCAGAATCTTATCGGGGCTTAAAATCCAGTTTGGGGTGACCTACCTAAAGGGGGGTGTGTGTGAGGAACTTGGAGAACATCTACAGGGAAATGGCAGAGGTGATGAGTGAGTTGAAAACTAAAACCAGTGAGAAAAGTTGGAAGGCAATGAGTTGATTTCACTTGGAGAAGCCAAGGCTGGGAGTGCTGCCCTCCAAGCCCAGCAGCATAGCCCAGCTTCTTCAGAAGAGAGAACAGGAGACTATCCACCCTCCATCTTTCTTGCTGTCTTTGTGATCCCTGGGAAACTCCAGAGAATGTGTAACCCCACTCCTGGTCAGAGAACCTACAACCACAGAGACCACAGATGTCATGGGAGCATAGGAAGGGACCTTGGAGATCAGCTAGTCCTCATTTTGCGGATGAGAAAACCAACACCCAGAGACATAAAGTGACTTAGATCACCCAATGGCTACAATTGTATTCTCAAGGTAACAGAAGGAACCCTGGATTTGGAAGCTAGGAACTTGGGTGCAAATACCTACTTACTACCTATGTGCCTTTGGGCAATTCTCTCTGACAAAGGAAAAGTGCTCTGTTTTCCCATTTGTGAACTGGGATGATAAGACTCAAGGATTTTAAGGTTCTTTCCTGCTCCACATCTGAGGCAGCTAGGGAGTAGATAGAGAGTTGAACCTAGAGTCAGGGAGACCTGAATTCAAATCCAACCTCAGATGTTTACTAGCTATATGACCCTGGACAAGACACATAAAGCTCTCTGCCTCAGTTTTCTCATCTATAAAATGGGGGTAATAATGGCACCTACCTCCTATTGTTGTGAGGACCAAATGAAATACTAAATGTAAAGGATTTTGCAAACTTTAAAGCATTATACAAAAGCTAGTGCTTATTATCATTTATTATCAGTGGAGGTGGCCACTGATTCCCTTCTCACCCCCTTGATTTTAATGAACAAGCTCTACGTTTGAATCAAGAGACCCTGCGGAGAGCTTCTCTAAGTCTAGAAAAGGAATCCATCTACAGGAAGCCCTTGAAAGGATAAACACATGAGGGAGACCTGGCTGGGGCTGGAACCTGGAAAAACAAGTTGTCCCCTCCAGCAATGATCAAGCCTGCCACCAGTTGCCCCAAAGGGGTGAGTCATCTCAGGATCCCTACTAGGCTTCTATTAATAACTATTTATTTTTAGAGCTCAGCTGAGTCTGAGACAACACAGGCAAAGTAAAGAGTGTTGATCCTTGATTCAGAACACCTGGGTTCAAATCCAGTCTCTACCACTCACTATGTGATAGACCTTGGCCAAGGCAGAGGTCAAAGAGATCAACCTCTGGAAGTCAGTTTCCTCATTTGTAAAATGGGGAGAGGTGTATCTCTGAGGTATCTTCTCCTTCTGAATTTGTGATTTCATGACATGATCCTTTTAATCAATGGATGTGCAATGGATTTGCAATCCCAATTGCAAACAAGACAAAATTATATTAGTATTCTAGGATCCCATGAGCCTCAGTTTCCACATTTGCTTTATCTCCTCTACCAAAGACCTATTTTTTTTCCGATGAGATTTTCTGATGCCATTTCTCCTGGGCAAGATAGGGATGATTATTATATAGAATATGATGATTGTTATAATATCATTTTTATTGTGTTATATCATAGTATATTATTATAAATGATCTTTTTAAAAACCACCTCTAAGGTAAGATTACTTTTAATAGTTACAATTCCTCTTAATTGATAATTCTATAACATATTTGTAGCACCGGAGCCACTCCCTCTTGTATTTGATGCCCCTAGAAAAACTGCCTCAGATTCAATACACTCTGTGGGTCTCCATTTGGTCAGAGAGAGTTCATAAACCCCTACCAAAATGGGTCTTTTATTGGTCAGACAGAGGGCATAATCAGTACAAAACAAAAGCATTTACTAAATAGCAAGTCAGCAAAACAGCATCAAATATTTCCCTTTTCCCTTTATTATGCTAAGGCATATTCCGTCATAAATATACACATTACTAGTAGGAAGTTTGAACACATACAGGGAATATGCTTGGAGAAACCTATGTGTGTACCAGGTAACTCAGGTGACCAACATACACTATGTAGAGGTGACCCAAACCTTCAACACTTTGGGGTTGCCAATGTCTTCTGAACATCATTATACTGCTCCACCGGGCCTGGTCCCTATTGGTCTCACACAATGTACAGTCTTCCTACTGGTCTCGTGACCAGTGTTAGACATGCCTTTGCTGGGCAAGTGGTTGTGAACTTCCTTTTTCCAGCTTCTGGATTTAGCTGGAGTTCTCAGATAAGGTGGTATCCCTTCCCCATAAGAAGAGTGGGCTCTACTATCTTGCTTTTCTTTTAGTTTATAACCCAGAAGCTTAAGCTCTTTCAAGGAAGGTCAACTACAAACTCAGTATCAGACACTGGAAAAAGCTTCGAGTGCTCTCCTCTCCCTAAAGAGAGGGAAATACATCTGTTCCTAGAGAGTCGGTAGTGGATGGCTTTTTCTCTCCAGAAGGAGAGTCTTGCCTCCAGGCACCAAGATTTTTGTAATACAAAATTTCTAGCTAAGTAGTGCCTGTGGTTATTTAAATATCTTTAGAAGTTCCTTCCGGCTCACCAGAAGCAACATCTTGATCCCAAACCTCTACCTGAGGGCCAGTACATCCTTGTATACACCATTTAATTTCTGACTGCCAACCTGCACCTTTTCTGAATCCTTTCAGAGGTCTGGATCTGAGATCCCTGTCCCCATGCTACCCAGTTTTCTCCGTGTGGGGGAGGTGGAGGGGGTGGGGTGGGGCCAGGGAGCCTGTAATGGCAAGCAAGTAAATCCGAAGCAGAACAAAAGCTAAGAACAGAAGGTTAAGTCATTGCCCTCCAACCCTCCAAGCTTCCAAACCCTCCAACCACTGAGTTGCATTCCTGCCTTCACTGCAGATAGGTGGCTAGCAACAAACCTCCCAGATTTCAGCCCCTCTAGGTTGATCAATGTTTAGTCTGTGTGATCTCTTGGCTCCCTAATTCTTTTCATGCTCAGTATGGAAGATTGCTCTGAAGACTCCATGTTCTGTGACTTTCAAAAGAAAAAAAGAAAGGGAAAAAATCCATAGAGAGAGTGGAGCGCTATGGGGAGGGCAGGCACGGGAGATCTGGAATCAGAAGACTTTGGTTTGAATTCTGGCTCTGTCCTTGAATCCCTGGGTGACTTTGGCCAAGACATTTGATTCGTCTAATTTTCAGATGAGTGATTTGTCTGCATTCATGGGATAGTCAGTCAGTGGCAGAGACAGAATTTGAACTGAGGCTTCTGTCTTTAAATCCACTGCGCTCTCCATGGTTTTATACTGCCTTTAGGAGTCCAGGTGCTGCTAGATGGTGTGGAGCACGTAAGATGTAGAGTGAAAAGACCTGAGATTGAATTCCAATTCTGCCACTTAAAACTTGCCTTTGGACAAGTCACTTAACCACTTTGGGGCCTCAATTTCCTCATTTGTATAATGAAATACTTGAAGTCTGTGATCTCTAAGGCCTCTTGTACCTCTAAAATTTTATGACATAACACGTTTTCTATGATAATAGTTTTGATATCTGAAAAATCAGCTAACCCTATTATCCTTGTGTGTGTCCATGTATATCTGTCTTTCTATCTATCTTTCTATCTATCTATTGTGGTAATTAAAATAATCTTGAGAGACAATGTTTTAGATAAGTTATAATTAATTTATCAATCATGGCCAGCAAGAGACTGACAAAATGAATCCTTATCCTCTTGTTTGTCAAAGAGAGTGCATGGCTACTTCTTTAGGTTTTTATGCCCTTGGACAAAAGGTGGTCCATCAAACAGCAATCAATTTTCATTGATTAACATGATGGGAGGTGGAGGGCTGAGAGTGACATCATGTAACCCTCAAGACAGAGAAACTGTTGTGTTTGTCCTTCATTCTCTAAGAGGACTATGACCTCAGGATGATGACAAGACTTGCAGTTGACTTTGATTTGAGTGAGGGAGGGCTGTGCAAGGTCACCACCCTCATTTTCTTCTCCTTAGTCATCTGGATCCAGTGACCAGATATTCATCGGACAACTAGAGATGGCCCAGGATGCAATGTGAGACCCTGGCCCTTTCAGGCTATGGTCTTATCACATTCTCACTTTGAGTGAGATACATCCATTCAATGAATAGCCTTCTTTAAGGAGTTACTCAAGGGATGAACCCTTTAATAACAAAGAAATCAAAGTGGGCGGGGGGGGGGGGGGGGCCCCCGGGAAGGGGAGGACGGATGACCCTCAGGGTTCCTGGGTAAAAGAGAAAAAGTTACTATCTGGTAATTACATTCATTCCATGCTAGGTGGGTGGAGACTTGTTGTCCAGTCCATGAGCTTCAGAGTGAATTGGGTTTAAGGCTTTATCTTTGAGCAAGAAATGTAGCCAGCAAACCCAGCAGAAAAAGGTAGCTTTTAGGCATGGAATTTACCTTCCCCTGGGTAGAACACCAGAGGAGAAGAGAAGAGAAGAAGGAGGAGGAGGAGGAGTTGCTACTCATTCACAGGTTGTGCTTATCCTTTATTCTCGAAGAGGACTATGACATCAAGATGATGACATGACTTGTAGTTGACTTTGATTTGATTGAGGGAGGGCTGTGCAAGGTCACCAACCTCACCTTCTTCTCCTGAGCCATCTGGGTCCAATGGCATGATATTCATCAGGGTGACTGGAGATGGCCCAGGATGCAATGTCAGAGAAACTAGCTCCATAGTCTCTCTATAGTTCCATAGTTAGGGTAAGACTACCCCAGGCTTTGGGGTATCTATTCTTTCTATTCAAGGAATGCATACTCCACCCAAGCCTGATCAGATCATCATGGCTTACACCAGTGTGGAATCTTGAACAAGAAAATGAGTCCAATCTCATTATCAGCAAAGTCCTTCAAGAGACTGAACTTTTAAAATCAGGACTTTGGAAGAACTGGAGAACTCTGAATCTCTCCAAATTATTAGTTATTAATGATCATTTCTTTCATTATCTGTCTGTCTCTTACAATTCCCCAAAGTATGCTTACAGTTTTAATAAAATGATTTTTTCAAAATGTGATATACTATGATACATTCTCTTTCTTACTTCCTAAGACTACTGTTACCTAATTGGAAACAGCTGAGATGAGGAGTCCTCTACCTCCTTTAATCTTCCTCTTGCTCTCCACATAGCTAACACCCCAGTTTATTATCTTCATTTATTTACTGTGAGCCTCTGTTCCTGTGAGGTTCAGTCTTCCTAAGACTATTCTTCTGAAAGTTCACTTCTCTTTTGCCCTTGCTTCTATTTCCTATATAAGTTTGCCAGTGAGCTCCTTTTGCAGCCACATCCATCTTTTTAGGTCCTTCACCCTTTCCTTCCATGATGAATGGAACTGATGTTACCAGAAATTTGTTTCTGAGAGCTTCCCATCTATGTGATCTGACTTCCCTTTTAGAATCTCTGGCCAGCGAGCTCTCCCTTTGGACACTTTGGAATTCACTTTCCTAATCTAAAGTCCATGCTGGTCTATACCCAGGGCTCCCCTCCTTCTCTATCTCGAACCCTAGGTTGATATGGTCACTGCAGTTTCTTTATGATGACTACCTGTTTTTGGCACAGAGAGTTTCAATCCTAGAAAGTCTTGGTGAGATAAAAGGAGAATTGTGAAAAAAAAATTGCTGAAAAAAGAAATAAAAAGAAAGCCATCAAGTAATCATCTTCAATATTAGAACATATGGAGAGATTCCATGCACCACCTTCAGAAGATTCAGAAAGTTAACTTTCCCCACTCTGTTTAAGGTAAGGAAGTGAATTCTGGAGCCCCCACCCTGGAGCCCACACAAAGATAATAGGTCAGTCCGGAAGTACTTTCCACAGCAAGAGTCAATCAGACTGGGTATTTTAATCTTTGCTTCTGGCCAGTCCACAAAGTGGAGAATTCATATGTGGATAATTGAGAGGTAAGTCTATCCAGGCATCACCCTGCTGAGTAAATACTAGATCCCTTTAACTGTCAGGGCTCTTACTCTAAGACTTTGCCTTGATGCATGGGGCAGTCAGGTGATGGGGGCAGGGGTGGGGGTGAGGAGGGGTGCTCCAAGCATCCTCCAGCAGAGAATGCAGCACCTGCTCATTTAATCCCAGGCTCTAAGTCTCCCTCCTCTGCCCCACTCTGCATTTCCTCCTCCTTCTTAAGAGAGCCAAATCTTGATTCAACACTGGTAGCATTTCTGCCTAGGAGCTGTGATGCATGAAATTAATATTTTCTTAGGAAAAAAACCACTTCTTGTCACACACCAGCACTTGCAGCAGCTGCAGGCAATGGGATGGCACTGGAATGCTGGAAGCTACTGTGAGATTTTAGGCATCAATGGAGAAGGATATTCTTGGGGTGAGGGCTTCCTCATGCCCCAAGCATGACAGGAGCAGCCTCAGACTGACCAAAGGACCTTCTCATCCTGAAACACTGATGAGGGGGAGGGGAGGCTCACTACCATCATATGCATGATGGAAAGGGAAAACACTGATGATGTGGGCACCCTTCCTCCCTATGGGTCAGAGCTCTTCATTAATGAAGAAACTCAGAGACACCTCTTGGTCAAGGATACTTCCTAGGACCTTCAAACAATGCAGATCTGGGTCCAGCTGTCGCTAGGTAAACAGCCACCTCAAGGGGCTAAGATTGTAGCCAGTCTAATCAGCCAGTGGCCATTGGTAACTGCCCCTCTTTTCTGCACTTCACCAGAGCAAGAGGGCGCTGTTCATAATATATTTTATTTGGCTTCTACACTTGAACAGGTCTCTCAGGCTCTAATAAAAAGCCTCCAGCAATGCAATACAGACCAACATCTCTTCTGCCTATGGCTCTGAGCAGCTCCCATCTCCTCCTTCTGAAGAATGTTTCCTAATCCACAGCAGTGGGCAGATTAGAAGGAATTGGAAAAATTAAAGGGAAAAGTAAAAAAAAAAAAGACTAGTGTGTTGGAAAGACCCTCCCAACTCTCTCATTCTCTAAGTCTCTTCCGAGTTTAGAAATAGCATCCTTCGGAGGAGAAAGGACTTGAAGAAGGTGTGATGACAAACTTCCCTGTCTCAGATGTACATTCTTTGAAAATACAGCTCTAAAGCTATTGGGCCTCCTGCCTGGGACCTGTCTGAAGCTAGACGTGGTACTCTGGGGGCTCTTTCATAGGATCATAGATGTAAGGGACATTAGAAAGTTCCACCTTATATGAGAGAGTAAGCATGGCGTAGGATAATGAGGTCCCGACCTGGGACTGAAGGACCTGGATTTGAATCTCCCTTTAACCACTTACTGCATCTGAGATCTTGAGAAAATCACTTCACCTTCTAAACCATAGTTTCTTCTTTCAAACGAGGGGATCTGGACCAGGCAGCTTCTCAGGCCTTGGCCAGCACTAGCACATAGTAGGTTCCTAATAAATTCTTGAGCCATCTTAGCTCTAAATATAGAATTTAATGACTACTTCCTTTTTTTCCTTTTCATCAGGGGCCCATCAGAGATGAGAAGGCAGAGCCAGGATTCTCTGCTCCCCAATACAGGCCTTTTCCTATTGCAGGCTGCCTCCCTCCCCACCCCCACACACACCCCAAGTCCAGGAACATCTTGTACCCAGATCAGGTTACTATAGCAAGCAGCAAATAGAACCGCTGTCTGCAGTTTAGTGCTTTGGTTTTTTCCATCCGCCTTTGGAAATGGGTTGCTGATTCCAGATCAGCCGGCACCAGCCAGTGAGAGAGAAGGCAGAAAGGCAGAGCTGGAGCTTCCTGGGTGGAAAGATATTTATAGCTCCTGGAAAGGGATCCGGCCACAGGGCACTTAACAAAACCAACAGCCTTGGAGGGGAGCTGATGGGGGCAATATTGGTAGCAGCCCGCAGACAGGATGATAAAATTGGGAAGAGAACATTGGATGTGGGAGATGTAGCTGGTAACAGGGCTTCTTGCTTGGGGCAATGAGCTGTCTGTCGACAAAAGGACATCACTACCAAGCCAAGGCTGGGTCATACTAGTAACCTTGGCTCCTGGTGGGTGGCCCATGATGGATTGGGAGAAGACAGTAGACTTATAGACTTCATCAGATACAGAAGGGGACCTCAGAAGCGATGGAATTCTGGCCCCTAACATTACAGATGGGGAAACTGAGATAAAGGCTGAGTTGACCTCGGTCACCCAGACTATAAGTGGTAAGACCAGCATTTGAACACAGGTCTCCTGCCTCTGAATCCCACACCCTTTCTATAAGCCACTGTCTCTTAGAGACCTGCATGGGGATGTGAAGGTCAGCAGGAATTAGGGGACTGGGGCATAAGATCCCATCCGACTGCTCCATCTGGGTCCACCATGCTATCTCTGTCATTCTAGCTAAGGCCACCCATAATGTCCCTATTTCCTTCCCATCATGAGGCCCCAGAATTTGACTCCCTGGTGCCCTCTTCTGGCTTCTAGCTCTTAATGCTTACCCTTCCTGTCCATCTAGCTCCACTTTTAGTCAAGGGCCCTCACACCCCTCCCCTTTCTGGTTGTAGTTTTTGAGGGTGTTCCTTGCACATGTCATCATTGGAATGTGCTTTGGTCTAAGCTTGTGTCATCCCATGACTCACAGCCATATACTAGGAGAATGTTGTGGTTAAAAAGCTGGGAACAGTCTTGAATAAACCAAAGTACTCAACAAATTCTCAAAAATGATCCAGCCCAATTTCCTCCTGCCATTCGGTTCATTCCCCAGCTCCTGCTCAAGCACATGTCCAGGAGACCAGGAAACGTCCAGGTGGAGTGACTCAATGGACCACCTAGGAGATTTTGTCACAGCCTGAACACCTTTTTGGTTAGGTAAGATTTCTCCAGTTAATTTCATGGCCAGAGCTGCCCTGGTCTATGAAGTTGGCTTCTCTGCTTTGTGTCCCTAATTCAGCCTCTAGGGGCACTTGTCATCATCTTTCTCTCCACTGTCTGGTTCATCCTCACTATTGCCCATCTTGGGCTGCTCTTCAGTCTGAGCCCCCATCCCTTCTGAACCTTCCCTCATCCCCAGCTTCATTGAGCTCAGTTCTCTGACCAGCTTCAGATCCCTGAGACCACTCAGTAACACATACTTCTCCCTGGCCTTCGTTTTTACTCTAATATTCTCCTGTATGATTCTTGAGTAACCTATTTCAGTGTCTTCATCTGCAAAATGATGGTTTTGAATTGGACCTTCTTTCTCTTTCTGTGGTGCTATGATGTGGGGTTGTTGTGCTTCTCTGGGCCTCAGTTTCCTCATCTATAAAAGGATGGGGTTAAACTATTTGACTCTAAGATTCCTTCCTGCCCCAACTCTGTGAACCTAGGATATATCATATTAGCTATGCCCTTCCTAAGCAGCTTCATTATAACAGGTGCAATTTGGAAAATCAAACATAAATTTTGAAATGAGGGAAGTTGTGGCATTGACTTCAGAATCTTGCTTGGACGGGACAGATAGACAGGATGCAATACAATGGGATTCTTACCTCCATTGTGCTTGTCTTTCATTGCGAAGAAGACCATGCCATCAGAGAAATGATGACATGACTTGCACTTGACTTTGTTTTGAGGGAGGAAAGGCTGTGCAGGTCACCAGCCTCACTTTTCCTCCAGAGTCATCTGAATCCGGTGACCAGACACTCATCAGGATGACTGGAGATGATCCAGGATGAGGCAGTTGAGGTTAAGTGACTTGCCCAAGGTCACACAGCTAGTGAGTGTCAAGTGTCTGAGGTGATACTTGAACTCAGGTCCTCCTGAGTCCTGCACTGGTGCTCTATCCACTGCACCACCCAGCTTACCTTCATTAGTCACTGTGCTGAGAGCCTCCCTTCCCCTTTCCTGGAGTGCTTCTGGACCATACCAGCACCTCTGAAATGAGGTGTGTGAATCCAGTCTGTCTGATCCTGTACCAAAAGTGCTGTTGCCATTTAGGTCTTTAGTGCTGGTCACACCATAGGTACTTAATAAGTGCTTATTGACTTATCAATCGGTTGTTCTCACTGTCCCCATCCAAGGAATGCATAACAGGGAGTGAAGTTTTGTTTGACTAATTCTGTGTTCAGCAGGATCCCTGGGCATTTTGGTTCTTGGGCCTTGAGCCCAGCAGGGAGGGAGCAGACTTGGCTTCTGTGAAGGGTGAAGGGAAGGAGTTGAGACCCAAGCAGGAATTTCGATCCTTAGATTATCCTCCAGCCATTTGGCTGCCGCTTGGGCCTGATCATACTCCTTCTAATTGCATTGATTGGATGGGCAAATATGATAAGAGCAGCACTCAGGAGGAGCTGCCCGGCTATGGGCTGGCTGCCACCAGCCCGGCTCCATTACATGCCCCAGCTTTCTGAGGATTAGCTGGTTAGCGACATTAAATCACACCACAGGACGAAATCTGATGCCCTCCCTGGAGCCAGCTGCTGGGGTCTGCTTGGTCCTCTCCCCTCTCCCCACAATCTTGGGCAAGGCCACCTCCTTTGCCTAATCCTCGGTCCGTTCTTCCTCCATTCCAGTATCCTTCAGATGGCCAGACTGAAGCCTAGGATGTGAAGTGACTTACCCAAGGTTGTGTTGGTAATCATCCTCAGAGGAAGGACTGGAACCTCTCTAAGCCTCAGTTTCCCCTTCTGTAGCATGGAGGTGGCATTTTTGCTCACAAGATCATTGGGAGGAAAATGTTAAAGAAAGATGAGTTTTCCTTGTTATTAGTGCATTGTCGGTAAAGTATAGGAAGACTTCCTTCTCGTTCAGGGACCGTGGGCAGTTAGCGGAGTGTCCCCACCAGATGGGACCCAGCAGGGAAAACCCCCATATCCCGTTTCTCATGCCTATTGCCTGTGTGACCCTGGGCAAGTCACTTTACCTCTGTTTGCCTCAGTCTCCTCAGCTATAAAATAGGGATAATAAAAACACCTCAGGTGGTTGTGAGCACCAAATGAGATCATAGTAAGGCACTTAGCACAATGCCTTGCACGTAGTAGGTATTTAACACTAAATGCTTTTTCATTCACAAGTCAATTATTAAACACCTGCTAAGTGCTAGGCAGCCTGCCCAGTGCTGGGGAGACAAAAGGAGGCTAGAAACACACCCATCCAATGGGGAAGGCAACATGGAAACAATGAGGCAAGGCACTATAATGAAGAGGGGTTGGGAAAGGTTTCCTGGAGGAAGCAGGATTTTAGTGGGAATTTAAAGGAAGGGATTGGGAGGATGGTGATGTTCTATCCCTGTCCAAGATGACAGCTCTCCTCTCACATTCAAGAAAGAAACAGCTCAAGTTGGAAGAAGCCCAAGTCCTACTTAATGAAGTTCATAGACCTTAAAGGCCACTCATCCCCACCTTCCATTTTACAGATGAGAAAACTGAGGCCCAGGGGCATTTGGGTGCCCAAAGTCACACAAAGGGGAATGGGGCAGACGCTGCCCCCAAGGAACCCTGGCTCTTTCCTGGTCTCCTAGCAGTGCTCAGAGCAGCAGCTGCTGAAGTGTACCCATTCATCCTTTCTGACCATACCCAGACAGGCTGAGGCGGGGCTGCCCACCCGCAGCTGTCACTGCCTCAGTTGCTCAGTGTCCCATGTTCTATTTTGGATGGTCTAAAGGTAGCCTTCTCCAGCTGAAAAGACTCCAGCTCCCTAACCTGGACCAACCTGGCACTCATTAAGTCCTGATTATGTTGACGATGATTACACTTGCTTCTCTTAGGAATGTCATTAGTCTCCTGGCTTCTTGGATATGGTTACTGTGTAAGGAGTGAGTGAGACTCCGAGGCTCAACTCCACAGCATGTTTCGTAGGGTTGTCCTGTTAATATCCCATAACGATACACTGGAGCCCTTTCTATTTGTCCAGTGATTTATAACCCTTTGCTTCTGCCACTTCCTTATCCTAATGGTAGGTAGGACCTGGCCGAGCCTGCTCTCCTTTTTAATTTTCATCCCGTTTAAAGAAAGACTCAACAAATGAAAGTGCAGACAATGAAACGATTAAGGCTGGAGGTGATTTTCATATTATAGTCTTCTGCAAAACTAACACTCCTAGAACATGAGGAACATGACTGGTTTTTTACACCCAGCTTTCTGCCAATGTCTTCTGTGTTCAAAGGCACACTGACTCACCAGCAGCTGCACTCACTAGATGAAACCTTCTAGTTTGGCGCCTGTTGTTTACAGATAAACGGATCCAAGCTTAATGGGCATCCGGTTGGCAAAGGTTAAAGCTCTCTAGTATTCTGTGATGTCTGCCCTCTGCTGTCAGTTTTCAGAACTGACAATCAGAGACCCCTGCCTTCGCTTTTTTTTTTTTTTTTTTTTTTTTAACGACTCGCTCATAGGACAGTAGATTTTGAGCTGGAAGAGACCTTATGGGTCATTGAATCTAAACTGAGAAAACTGAGGCTGAGAAAGGAAATGGCTTGCATAGATTGGTTGCATAGATAGTAAGTAGGAGAGATCAGCATATGAAACCAAGTCCTGCTTTCTTATCAACACTATACCATGTGCCTCCATGTTTTCACAGAAAGGTAGAAAGAGAAAAATACATACACTAGTGTGACCCCAGAGGTGAAAAAATGATATAATTTAGTCCTTCAAAAATAGGTCTTGGACTACCTTTTTGGAAGGTCTTAGAAAAGCTGTAGCTTCTCATCAGTCTATGATAACTTGAGTGCTATTCTTCTCAAACACAGGGTTTGGGTATGGTGCGGTGGATGAGCCGGTTTCTCAGGCTCTCTTATTGTAATATAGTATTTAGAGTTGGAAAGAACCTTAGAGCTCCTATCATCCCAGTAATTTATTTTACAGATGAGGAAACGGGTTCGGCAAGCTTAAATGACATAACAGTATCATATAGGCAGTGGTAGCAAAGTTGAGACTTGAATTCAGGTTCTTTAAATATAACTTCAGTGATCTCCCTGGTAGGACATGTTGAATGCTTGTCATGCTCTTTCCCACTCCTGCTCTTCTGGTAGCTATTATCTCACTGATGTTGGTATTGTCTCTTCAGATACAGATGATAGCCTGTACCATACAGATGTCTACTCAGTGAGTGAAGCTGTGGTCTGTGTCTTCCCATAAATCTATCTCTGGAGGTTCCTTCAATGGGATGGACAACTTCCTTAAATACATACGATGTTCCATGGATACAAGTGGTACATTTTAGCTATCCCTAGTTATTCTCTGCTTGTGCTAATTCTCTGATTGCATCCTTTATACCTCTTCTTCTTTGTCAATTCCTAACATGAAATGTGTACCATAGGCATACACAACATGTAGCTTTTCACTGTCCTTCCTGACTTGGACTCAGAACAAATCCTGCTCACACATTAAATGGCTATGTGATCCTGGGCAAGATATTCATCTTCCCCATCAGTAAAAGATGGCATTTGCACTTACTGGCTTCTAAAGTCACTTCTAGTTCTAAGTCAGTGATCCCATGATCCTAGGGAGGAGCCTGGATTTTAGTTCTTTGGAGACTATGCTGTGTCATGACTTGTTCCCATACCACCTGAACAAAAGAATGTGGATCAAAAGATCTGGGGCCATTCCAGGAAAATGTTTAGGGTGCTTCAGTATACCATACCATTTTCCAAAGGTAATTCATCCCATTCTCCTCCTCTTTCTGTTCATTTTTGGGCTGATTCATTGTCCATTTATATCATTATCTACCCAAGATCTATGTAGTGGTGGACCAGCTCTATGATTCAATCAAACAAATGCTTTCCTGATCTCCCTCAATGATAGTGCCTTTCCTCTTCTGATTATCTCCTATTTATCTTGTGCATACCTTGTTTGGACATATTTGTTTACATGTTATCTCTTCCATTAGACTTTGAGCTCTTTGTTTTATTGTATCTCCAGTGCTTAGCACAATGCCTGGCATATATTAATAAATGCTTGTTTGATATATAAATGACTGAATGATGGGCATTTTTTATCTGCTTATAGATTATTAAAGTCAGGCTTTTTGGAGAGACTATGGATCTCATTTAGGAGACTGCACAATGTCCCAGGGATTGATGAAACAACACAATGCCATGTGAGGGCAAGCATTTTTGGAGTATCTTACCATCCATAGATTATCAGTCTTTAATTTGAACTTGTACTGGACATTCTCCATGAAGGTGGCAAATACCTTTGGTGAGAATACAGCTCCCTGTTTGTGTGTCATTTGATTTAAATCACAAAATTGCAGTGGTGGAAAGGACCTCAGAAGCCATCTAGTCCAACTCATACCCCTAAGGAGTTCCTACTACTACACATTGCCTACAAAAAATAATCACTCAACCTGTGCTTGAAGACTTCCGGGGAAGGAGGATCACACTCCCTACCTTCCAGGGCAACTCATTCCACTTACAGATATTTTTCATTGTTAAATACATCGAGGTGAAGTCCTTTCAACTTCCATCCTTTGCTCCTAAGTCTGCCCTCTGGGTCTAAGAAGCAAAAGTTGAATTCATCTTCTATGATGGCACCCCTTCAAATACTTGAAAATATCTATTACATTTATCCTGGTTCTTCTCCAGGCTAAACATCTTGGTTCCTTGAACAAATTGTTAATTGGCATGATCTCAAGGTCTTTTATCACCCTAATTGCTCTCTCCTGGATGTCTTCCAGTTTATTAGTATCTTTCCTAAAACATGGTACCCAGAACTGAACACATGACCCCAGACGTAGTCTGAACAGGTAGAATTCCTCCATCAGTTGGAGGAGCCCGTTTCTAGTTACGGATGCTATGTCTCACTTAACAAAACCCCAAATTCTGTTCCTTTCTTTGTCTACCGTGCCACACTTTAGAATCACATTGAGCATGCAGTGCACTGACTCCCCAAGATCTTCTTCAGACAAACTGCCAAGCTGTATTTGTGAAATTGACTTTTTCAACCCAAATGAAAGACTTTGCATTTATTCCTACTGAACTTCCTCTTAGGTTGAACTCAGTTTCCTAACCTGCTGAGGTCCTTTGGGACCTATCATTCAATGGATTAGCGTTTCTACCCAGTTTTGTGTTATCACAGATTTTCAGAATCGGCAATAGGTAGCTGCAGAAAAGATAATCATAAAACAATTATGAATATTCTTCAGGAGTCAGACAAAATTATGAAGAGAAAAGGGAGCACCCTGTGGGTTTACTTTGCATACTGGGTTCTGCCAATTGTTTAGTTCTGGGAATCACAGATTGTCTTTGTATAGTTTTACTTGGACTAGTTTCTTTTAATCATATCTTGGACCTGGATAGCTTCACGCAATTTCATAATTCTCTGTTCCTTCAGTCTGACATCATTTTAGTCAAAAGTCTTAACCATCAGGCTTGAGGTCAGCCTGGTAAGGATTGCTACTGTCTGTGGGGGAAAACAATGGTGTCTTTGAAAAGAGTCTCATCAGCAAGTGGTCTGGGAGAAAGAACAGTGAACTAAGAGTCAGGAGATCTGGGTCTTTGTTTGTGCCAAGATTGAAGCCCTTTGTTCCAGGGAACTATTCACTTTGGATTAGACATTCCCAAGATCCATCTGCTACAATTTACCATACAAACGAACATAAGCCATACAAAAGAAGCATATTAAGATGGCAAAGTCATTTTTCTTTACCCACAGAGCTGATGTTCCTATCTTTCCAACGTATATCCTTCACTGGTAAAATCCATTGCTTTGGTGCTAGGGCATACTTTGACCAGAGCAAGACCTGGCTATCTCCCTCCCCTTGTTACCACCACCAAATGACTCAGTGAAAAGTGACTTCTTTGTCTTGGTGAAGGCAAAAAGTAAGGCTAGACCAGTCAGGATTCGGCCATTTCAAACCAGCTGCTCCTGTTCTAAGACTGGCAAAGAATCGCACTTTTTTTTAAAGAAAAGTAAATTTTACTGAATCGCAGACTTGTCTTTGAGTTTGTTCCAGCTCTGTCTCATCCCAAGAAAATAGCTGGCTGAATACTTTGCCAGCCTGATGGTTTTTTTCAGGGGGACTCAGATAGCTGAGACCTCATTTCTCCTTAACCCGATATTAAAGGTTTCCCGTACTTTATTCCTAAGGGGGAAAAAAAAGACTGCTATGCTCTATCTTCTCACTGCCATCAATTATGCAACTGGAGTAGCTCTGGGCTATAGTGGAAAAAGCAATCCTCAAACATCTGTTTAGCACCTACTATGTGCCAGGCATTGTGCTGAGTGCTGAGCACATGAGGAAAGTCAAACAACACCCAGCCAGGAGACCGAGTTCTAGAGCTTTTTCCCCTAACTTGTTGTGTGACACATCTCCTTTCCTTTCTGGCTCTTCATTCTTCATCTATGAGAGGGATGGACCAGATGATATCTAAAGTACCTTCCAACTCTAGCATGCCTACACTAGAAGCACAGATTTATTCACCTCTCTGATCCTATGGTTGGTTATCAATACGTACAATGCCCAGGATACGAGTAGAATGTTTACAAGGGCCTTTTGCCCATGGGTTCATTAAGGGCCCTGCCCAGGCTATCTGGTTCCACCCTCCTACTAATGGGGAGTGACAAGCCCAGCTGAAGCCAGAGAGCCAGCTGCTCCTAGCACAGTGGCCCAGCAAGGCCACTTCTAATCAAAATGCTCTTTTGAAATGGTTTCTGCAGCATCTCTTTGGCAGGAAGTACTCCTGGCTGTGGGGGAGAGGGACAAGTCACTCTATACTCCCCACAGTGGACAGCTCCCATATTCTTGGACTTCTAGAATGTAGAGGGCCTTTTGAAGCTATCAGGACAACCCTTCACTTTACACACTAGAGAACTGAGGGACAGAAAAATGAAGTGCTTACACACACACACAGCGGTATAGGAAGCGTGAGAACCAGCTTGGCGGTTGCTAGCCAGTGCTTGGTTAAGTGAACCACATTTTCCCTCATCCAGTCTCACTTATCACCAACTCTTAACCTGTTTCTCTGTCGTTTAAAAACAACAACTTGTTTTCAAAGTGTGAATTCATACTTTTCTCCTTCTAGAAAACCAAAAGGAAGCATGAAGGGAACACTGAGAAACAAGGGGAAAGCCTCACTACACAGCTGGATTGGGTTTTCAGTTCTTCAGAATGCAAAGTGTCCTTGATCTCATCAGTGTGGTGATTCCCTCCATGACACAGATAGCGGTCCCTCTTCAATCTCCAAAGGTGCCACAGGTGAGGAATTCCTCACCCTTTGGCCAATCTGGCTACGTGTCTCATCCTTCCATGCCTGCAATGCTCTCCCTGCCTGTTGGCTTCTCGGGCGTCCTTCAAGATAGCACAGATGCAGGTACTGCCTCTCCCATAGTGCCTTGCCTTGGTAATTACCTTCCATTTACTCTGTGGATGTAGATAAGTTATGTATATGAGATATACACACACATATATCTTGCATATATGTTATATATAAGATATAAATACAAGACGTATATATACAATATAATATATATATAAAGATATAGATATATACTTATGTAAGATCTAGAGATACATATTTATACATCTATATATCTTGTATGTACCTCTCTCTACACACACACTCATATATATGTCTAATTATTTTCATGTTATTTCTCCTGTTAGAATGTGAATTCCTTGAGAGTAGGGAGCATTTCTTACTGGCACACAGTGAACACTTAATAAATGCTTGCTGTCTGACTGGACCCACACTAGGCTGCTTTCCAGGTCCAGGCAGGACTTATCTTCCACTGGAAAAGCCTTTGAGACCTTATGATTACTCCACGCTTCAATGAGCTATCAGAGTAGAACTTTAGTGGCCATTCAAGAATATTTAGGACAGTATTTGAAGTGGGAGAAAAGGAGAAATGAACATTTAAAAGTAAATAATATGTAAAATAAAATGATTGGCATATCAGTAACAGAGAAAGAGAGAGGAGAGACAGAGAAAGAGAGGAGAAAGAGAGAGAGAGAGAGAGAGAGAGAGAGAGGGAGGAAGGGAGGGAGGGAGGGAGGGAGGGAGCGCTGGGGGAGGGGAGGGGGGTTGCATTGTGATCCCCATATTTTTTAAAGCAAAGACACTTAATGAAATAGCATAGTAAGAAAACAAAACATTTCTCCCACAAACCTGGGGTACACTCTGCCCCAACTTTACAAACCATTAACGGCAAGCGTGGATAACACTTAAAGAACACCCATGGAGAGGCACATACGTAGGGAAGGAGTGTGACCAGGGCACATACTTGGAGGGGCAGCTCATGCCTCTGACATTTCAGGGCCGCTGAGGTCTTCTGGTTATACCCTTGAGACTCAGTGGCTCAAGGATGAATCATGAGATATTGAGATGCAGTTTGGGACATACTGGTGGTCCTTACTATCTCTGTCACTCTGAACAAATTCTTCTCTGAACCTCAGTTTCCTCATCTTTAAAATGTAGGTAATAATACCCATCACACCTGCCTTCCATGGTCTTTATGAGATTTAAATGAGACAATGAGCCTCAGGAACTACATAAATGTCAGTTATCATCTTGCCAGCTCACCAGGTCCATGAGTTTGTGTTGTGGGGTAAACTGCCCTGGGGTGGAGAGATACAGCTTCAGTCTCTGCGAACAGGAAGGGTGTGGGTCCACTTAAATATCCATTTGCGCACATGAGGGAGAAGGCCCCGATAATTTAATATTCTTCAGGCAGTAATTGCATGTAGGGCCTTGGTTTCTTTCCCTACTGTCAGATTGCATCTATTTAATTTGCCCTTGGAAACCAGTGACAGGTTCCACAGCTCTCCTTCGCACAGAGTAGCGTCTGAGGATTGTGTCATCTGTGGGTCTGTTTTGTTTCTTTTTTTTTCTTTAGTCCTTTGAATTTCTGTCTTTTTCCCTTTCACACTTGTACGCTTTCTGTGATTCAGACCTGGATTCCCATACCTTCTCACCAGGACTGTATAAAAGATGCAGAGTAGAGGATCCCAACAGCATCTTCTGCCCCAGTGACTCTTCAACACAATTGACTCCAACGGCTCCAGTCTTATTCTCCTTTGTGAACTGGGGAAAGGAGCACTAGGCTGAACATCAGGAACCTGGGACTTGGGTCTGCTTCTGCAACTAAATAGTGGAGCAACCTCAAGCAAGCTACTCCCCTTATCTGGGTCTTAGTTTCCCCTTCTTTGAAATGAAAGGATTGGGCTAAATGATCTCCAAGGTCTCTTCCAACTGGGAATCTATGGTCCTATGATTCTCCCTCTCTGGGTCAGATTCCTCATTTCTAAAATGTGGGGGTTAGATCAAAGAGTCTAAGGGATCTTTCCGCCACAAACCTCACTATTCCATGAATGAAAGCATGAATAGAGTGTGTGAATGAAGGGGAAATAGTCAAGATACATGTCAAAATAGCAATGAATCAACAGACATTTATTAAGTGTCTGCGATGTGCCAGCACCATGCTAAGCGCTGGGGATACAAAAAGAGACAAAGGCAGTCCCTGCCCCCAGAGAGCCCCCAATCTCATGGGGGGACAACGTGCAAACTCATATATTCAAAGCAAGCTATGCGTGTGTGTGTGTGTGTGTGTGTGTGTACAGAGTAAACAAACATTTATCAAGTGCCTACTATGTGCCAGGTACCGCGCTGATTATTGAGGATATAAAACATGACAAAGACATGGTCCTTTCCCTCAAGGAGCTTACCTTCCAAGGGGGAGATAACAAGCAAACAATTGCACCTACATGATACACATATGTACATGTGTCATGTGAAGAGAAGGCAAGCTCAGAAGAAGACATTTCATAAGAGGGGAAGGCATTTGTTAGGTGTTTATTACAATGTGCTCAGCTCTGTCCCTGCCTTCAATTTGCTCACAGTCTAATAAGGGAGACAACACAACTCTCAGCACAGGACCTGGCACACAGAAGGTGATGAATAAATTCTAATTAACTGCCTGATATAAAGATGGTTTCAGCCACAAGCCTGGTGGGAAGGCCTTGGGAGGTTGAGGCAATGTAGATGTAATGTGTCTCCTAAATGCTAATTCCATTGATGAGGCCATATTGGTTTTTGCCATTGAGTCATCTGATAGTGCCAGGGGGACTGAAACAAACAGACCTGGGAAAGACCTTAGCTTAAAAAGGCCAAGGTCTCCCACTGCTTCTGGAACTGGTGTCCTGATCTATGTCTTGCCACCAGACCCAGATGGCTCTGAGGAGAAAGTAGGGCTGGTGACTTTGCACAACCCTGCCTCACTTAAATCCAATTCACTGGCCAGTCATGACATCACCTTCCTGATGTCATCAGTCCTCTTCAAGAACAGACAGACAACAGTGTGTGAGTGCCAGGGCAGCTGCTGAGGAGGCAAGGGCCGGTAAAATAGCATAGTAAGAAAAGCAGAAACAAAACTAGCCTACAGAGCTAGTTGCCCGGTTATATCTTTACAAGGGTTGCTGCCCTACATGGTAGCTGTGGGGGATGGATGGAAGAAGAGCCATAAAGCATGGCTACTGTTCCTGAAATTCCGAGGCCTGGATGCATGAATGCAATGGAAGATGACTGTGTTGTAGGAAATAACAGAATAAATAGAGAGATTCATGGAACGATGATATGAACTGATGCAGGCTGAAGTAGGCAGAGCCAAGGAAACAATATCTACAGTAACTATGACAATGCAAATGGAAAGAACAGCCACAAAAAAGTTGAATGTTGCAGAACCATACAAAACAAGGATCACCCAAGAGAAGAACTATGAGAAGACACACCTATTGCACCCCTTCGCAGAGGAAGACAGTCCATGAATGTGGCACATTGCACATACTTGCAGATTTTTGCATTCATCAGTTTTGTTAAATGCATTATTAATTGCTTTATTATCACTAATTAAACAGTTGTATTAATCAGTTTTGTTAATTCTTTCCTCCTTTTGAGGGATATTATTTGTTATATGGGAGAGTTCACTGGGAGGAGAAGAAAAAATCCTGGGGGGAAATTGTGATGATAAAAAAACCCAAAAGTTATCAATAAACACTTATTATTGTCTCCCCATCAGTAGCAATTGGTCACTAACTTATAAATCAAATTGAACATATCCTTCAATTGTTTGAAAACGTGATTTGGAGAAAGAGTCCATAAGTATCACTAGATTGTGAAAGGGGTCCATGACCCACACACACACACACACACACACACACACAAAGGTTAAGAATTCATGGACTAGATGCTCATTCTTATCCAGTTCTAAGTTCTATTTGTCATTTTAGGCCTGGGACAAAATGTCCTCGAGGTGGTAGATGGCTTAGTGCATAGAGTATTGACCTTGGTCAGGAAGACCTGAGTTCAGATCCTACCTTAGACACAAGCAGGTAGGTATCCCTGGATTGTCACCTGATCTCTCCTAGCCTTAGCATCTGTAACCATCCAAGAGGGATAATTAAAATGCCTACTTCACAAAAATGTTGTAAAGATGAAATGAGATAATATTTGTCAAATGTTTTGCAAACCTGAAAGTGACATAGAAATATTAATTCTTAGTAAGTTCTAGGATGCTAGGTTTAAATCAACTATCAAGTCTGACCCCTGCATTTTACAAAGAAGGACGATGAGGCCCAGAGAGGTCAGTAACTTGACCAAGGTCACCCAGGTCATAAGTGGCAGAGGTAGGTGTCCAGCTCCAAATCCAATCGTCTTTCTCCCCTACTACAAGATGCCAACAGTCCACACTACGATCATCGCCACCACACAGAGCACAGACCTACAGAATCAAGCCCTTTGAGGCAATCTTCCATTCCTCTTTCTTTTCTCCTCCTCCCTTCCCCACCACCCCCAAGTAGGATGCATTGGGAAGGGGAGATACACGCTGAAGGCCTTGGCTGAAGAGCTGATGAATGTGATACTAATTGTACGGTGCAACCAATGGCTTAGTCATCATACTTGAAGTTGCCATATGTTTGGAAGCTAAATTACAATAGAATTTCTAGGGTCTCCTCTTCCACGGGGCTGGGGGAAGGGGATAGACCATGTCAGCTCCTGACCCTGTGATTATACAGTCATTACCTTATACTTATGCACTCAAGATTTGCCGTGAATAAACAAAGTTGTGTTGCAACATGGTTATTTGTGCTGTGCAGAGCTAACTGGCCACAAATGAGCCTCCCGTGATTCTCAGGGAGTTTTCCTGATCAACTCAGTTGGCTAAGTCTCTTTCACTCTCTGTAATGGAGGGACTCGGGAAATCAATCTCCAAATGCCTCCCATCTGGTTCATTTTACTTCATGTGCCATGGATGTTCTGGGTACAGAGATTCCAGGATCCCAGATTTAGGAATGGAAGGAACCTCAGATGCCATGAAGTCCTAACCCACAGATCCCTGAATGGTGGTCATCCAGGCTTTACTGGAAGCCCTGCAGTAAAGGGGACCCCACTGGCTCCCTAGGCAGCCCTTTTCACCTTTGCACAACTCTTCTTGTTAGGATGATTGTCCTTGCACATAACTCGAATCTTTCTCTCTCCAACTTCTCCCCACTGCTAGCTCTGTCCTTTGGGGCCAAAGAAAGTGTTGTATCCCTCTTCTAAATGAAAGCCCTTCACTTTTTTCTTAAAAACACATACACACATTTTAATTTGTTATTTATTCATTTTTAGCATGCTTTTCTTCTTCAATTTGGGGTAACAAATTCTCTTTCTCTCCCATTCCCACCAAGAAAGCAGGCAATAGGATGCCAATTATACATGTGAATCATGCAAAACTTGTTTCCATATTAGCCATAATTTTCTAAAAAGAAAGAAAAATAAATAAAATGAGAACATTATTCTTTGAATTGTACTCGAGTTCATCATTTCTCTCTCTGGAGGTGGGCAGCATTTTTTCATCATGAGTCCTTTGGAATTATCTTGGATCATTCTCTTGATCAGAGTAGCCAAGTCTTTCACAGTTGATCATCATTACAACACTGCTGTTACTGTACAATGATCTCTTGGTTCAACTCACTTCACTCAACATCACTTAATAGAATTCTTATCATGTTTCTCTGAAAGCATCTTGCTCATTATTTTTTATAGCTCAAAAGTATTTCATGGCAATCATATGCCATAATCATATTCTTCCACTCTCCAATTGATGGGGATCCCCTCAATTTTCAACTCTTTGCCACTGTATATATAGATCCTTTTCCTTCTTGAACATTTTGGGATAGAGAACTAGAATGGTATTGCTATGTCAAAGGGTATGCACAGTTTTATAGTCCTTTGGGCACAGTTCCCAATTCTCCAATATAGTTGGATCAGTTCACAACTCCACCAACAGTGCATTAGTGTCCCAACTTTTTCACATCTCTAACATTTATCATTTTCCTTTTCTGTCATATTAGCCAATCTAGTAGGTGTGAAGTGGTACCTCAGAGTTGTTTTAAGTTGCATTTCTCTAATCAATAGAGAATTAGTGCTTTTTTTCATATGATTATAGATAGCTTTGATTTCTTCTTCTGAAAACTGCCTGTTCATATCTTTTGATCATTTATCAACTGGGGAATGATATGTATTCTGAAAAAATCTGACTCCGTTTTCTCTAAAAATAAGACCTGAATCAGAAAAAAAATTGCTGTAATGTTTTTCTCCAGTTTCCTGCTTCCTTTTAAATTTTGGCTGCATTGATTCTGTTTGTACAGAAACTTTTAAATTTGATGTAATCAATACTATTCATTTTACATCCTGTAATGCTCTCTATCTCTTGTTTGGTTATAAATTCTTCCCTCATCTATAATTCTAGCAGGTAAAATATTCCATGCTCCCCTAATTTGCCCAAGGCATCATGTTTTATGTTTAAATCATGTGCCCATTTTGACTTTATACTGGCATACAGGGTGCGATATTGGTCTATATCTAGGTTCTGCCAAACTGCTTTCTAGATTGCCCAGTCATTTCTGTCAAATAATGATTTCTTGGTGCAAAATCTTGTATCTTTGGGTTTGTCAAGCACTAGATTACTATGATCATTTACTACTATGTATTGTAATCTACTTTACTGATACACCACTCTATTTCTTAGAGAGGACCAGATTGTTCTGATGATTACCACGTTTTAATATAGCATGAGATTTGATACTGCTAAGCCACCTTCTTTCACATTTTATTTTCATTAATTTCCTTGATATTCTTGGTGTTTGTTCTAGATGAATTTTATTATTTTTTCTAGCTCTATAAAAGAACTTTTTGGTAATTTGATCAATATGATGCTGAACAAGTAAATTACCTTATGTAGAAATGTCATTTTTATTATATTGCCTTGGCTTACCCATGAGCAATGAAATGTTTTTCCAGTTGTTTACATCTAACTTTATTTTTGTGAAAAGTGTTTTGTAATTGTGTTCATATGATTTCTGAGTTTGTTTGTCCTGGTAGGTTGACTCCCAAGTATTGTCTATAGTTATTTTAAATGGAATTTCTCTTCCTGCTAGACTTTGTTAGTAATATAGAGAAATGCTGCTGATTTACATATCCTTCATTTTATATCCTGCGACTTTGCTGAAGTTGTTCATTTCTTCAGTAGCTCTTTTAGTATTGTTGGCTTCTGAGTTTATGGTATTGTATTCCCTGCCACCAGAGTAGCTTTTTATGTTCAAATCCTTTTTTTTTTTTTGCTTGCTGATTTCCCTAGTCTATTTCTTGACTTTGAACTTTATGTGAAAGTTGGGCTCTGCTAACCTGGGAGTGAGGAGGCATTCTTCCAAGCTTCAGGCTTTTTTCATGCTTTTGTTTTCAGAGCTAGTTCTGGGGGTCTGCAAGTTTTTGGTGCTACCAAGGTGGTGTGATCTGGGGAGATGTGGCCATTGCTCTCTTGGTCTGTGCTATGGTCTTTACCCAAGATGGACCCTTGCTCCCCTGCAGCCACAAGGGCTAGCCATCCTCTTTACTTTGGAACTGTGATGGGGGCCCTGCTCCCTTGTGACTCACCACCAGCACTCCTATCTGCCCTGTAACTGCAACCTAGAACTGTATATGGGTAATAGAATTGCTAATCAGTATCTACTATACTCAGTGCCAGTAGAGCATCTCCTGTGATCTATTTCTAACCAGTCATCCAACCTTATACCATCTCTGGGCTAAGAGCTCCTAAAGCTGCTGATGTTATTTCAGTCACTGTTGCTGCCACCACATGTGAGGGCTTCAGACAGGCCTTCATGCTAGTGCCACAGACTTCTGCCAAATGTCCCACCCCAACCTCTGCCACTCTAAAATTTGATTTGAGGTGTTTTAATTTGTTTGGAGGGGAATGTTGGGAAGGGTCACCTGGGTGACTGTCCTTAGTTCACCATCTTTCCCTTCACCTTTTTTCAAGTCAGCTTGAAATGCCCCATGCCCTCTGTCAACTTTAACCTTTTCACTGTGTATATCTTGAACCATATAGTGGTTTGCATGTAAGCCCCTTGAGGGCAAGGATCATCTTTTGCCTTCCTTTGTATCCCCCTGCTTAGCACAGTGCCTGACACATAGTAGGTGTTCAATAAATGCTTGTTGCTATAAACATCCTTAATTTCTGCACAATTCCTCACCATCCTTCCAGGTTTCCTTGCATAGACTCCAGATTACTGATGCCCTGCAAGAGAGGTCTGACCCAGGCAGGGGGCAATCACCTCCCTCATCCTTGGCTATGTTGGTTACCATGTCACACTGCTGGTACATACTGAGCCTGTAGGCTAGGGGAAACCATAAATCTCATATAAAATAAGCAGTTGGCCAGTCATTTTCCACTCATTGGTTTGATGGAGTATAACCTGAATGTTAAGTCTTTACATTTGTCCCTTTTAAATTTCATCTCATTTAGGTTACAACATTGATCTGGGTAATGTAATGGGTACTGTGTGCCTGAATGTCAGCAAAACATGTGACAGCGTCTCCTGCTACCCTTGTAGGCAAGATTGGTAGATATGGATCACATAAGAGTATTGTAGGTAGATTTGAAACTAGTTGAGTGACCCCTATAAAGCACTCATGAATGGGCTGATGTCCACTTGGAGAGATCTCTATCCTTGACACAGTGATACTTTATTTATATTATTTATTTATTTTAATCAACGAAGTGGATGGAGGCAGAGATTCCATTATTATCAAATCTGAAAATCAATTAAGTTAGGAGAAATAGCTAAATTATTGCAACTCTATGGTGAGTCACCTGAAAAGTAAATGCCGGGAGACTGACTTAATTTGCTTCTGATGAGCCTGGCTGCCCTTAATGACCCTTGCTGGTGACCACTAACACTCAGATACTCTAATGCACATGAGATTTGACCAGTGTGGATGTTCCCTCCAATGACACTGACTGTAGCCTGTCTAGACCTGCCCCATCCCATGTGACTCTGGTCCATGAATTCCTGTAAACCCTCTTCAGGGAACCTAGTCCTCAATGTGTGGGAAACTTCCTCTCAATTCCTTCACATTATGAGAAGCCTAGGAGGGTGTTTGGGGCACCTGTCACTCATTATTCTTTGTTATTGCTACAAATGACCAGTCTACCTTCTATTTCAACCGACATTTCTTGGATGACACCATCAAAGGATGTTATCAAATATGTTCACATAGACACACACACATACATAGAAACTCTTTTATAATATGTTCTTGATTTTGACAGGAAGTAAAAAAAACTTCAGGAGAGCAAATTTGCAGGTCTATAGCTTTCACAGGTCTCTGTCCTTGTCTGAAAACTGAATTTAGACATCTGTCCTTCTTGAGACTTTCAGCTCTTCTCCAAGTCTCCACACTTCCTCTGTTGTGTGACCTAAGCAAACCAACTCTGGAATATTGCATTCATTTCCTGGTGCCACATTCTAGGAAGGCCATTGACAAGGTGGAAATTCTCCACAAACAGCATCCAGGATGATGTAAGGCAAGAGAGATGGAGAGATATGGAGACCAAGAGACAGAGAGGGAGGAAGGAAGGAAGGAAGGAAAGAAGGAAGGAAGGAAGGGAGGGATGGAGGGAGGGAGGGAGGGAGGGAGGGAGGAAGTAAAATAGAAAAGAGAAAGAAGAGAAATAAAAGGGGAGATAATAAGAGAAGGAAGTAAGAGAATCTGTTCACCAATGCATCTCTCATGTGAAATGCTATTTATTATGTGAACAAAAGTGTATGACTCTCTTAAATCCACATATTAGATGAAGGCCCCTTCATCTAATACTGAATTTCCCAGTGGAAAGAAGGCTAAGTTTTGAGTCAAAAGACCTGGGTTCAAATTCTGACTCTGCCATTGCCACTGGGAGACTTTCAGCAAGTTATTTCTCTCTCTTGAGGCCTTGGTTTCCTCATCTATAAAATGAGGAGGTGGGACTAAATAGTCTCTGAGGTTCCTTCTACCTCTAAATCTATGAATCCACAAATAAGAAAATCAAGGCCCAGAGAGGGCAAGTGATTACATTAAGTATTAAGTGACATCACAGATCATAAGATCACAGGTATAGAACTATAGAAGAACCCAGAGACCCTCCAGGCCAGGAGATGTAGCTGAGGTCCAGAGAGATTTCAATGAGACAATATATGGAAAGTACATTGCAAACCTTAAAGTTCTATAGAACCTGACCTTAGAGAAAGGAAATCACTTATCTAAAGTCACACAATAGTGAGGAATCAAGCTGAGATTTAAAACTGAGCAAACCACACATGTTCCAATGAACCTGCCATGGGTGCCCTATTCAATTCCAGAATTGAGCTATTTCTGAACTTAGTGAAGGATGTCCAGCTGCCTTGTCTGTCCTGGCAGCCTCTGCTATCCAATCACAGTGAGTCCATAAAGGTATCTAGCCTGGATTTGTCCAAGCAGTTATTTTCAGACATTGACATGTGCCATTCACTAATTCTGGGGCTCATGTTTTACAGGGACCCCTGTATACCTCTCTAGGCCAGATCACACTCAGCTGAACTGATAGATGATTTCCTTTGGACCTGTCTTTTTGTCTGTCCATGATAGATCAGGGTCTTTCTTTTACAGACATAACAAATAGAGATTCTGGCATTAAGAATGGCTGTTATAAGGTGCTATATCTTTTTTTTCCCCCTATTATATGTGAATTATTAATAAAGACTTTTTAAAATGCCTGCTAATAATCTTTGAAAATAGATCTTCAGTTACAACCATAAATATGGGCCCATCCATCACGTGGCTGGAAACCCAACTGCAGGGTTGAGCAAAGCCCTGAATATAGAAGAAACTTGGCTTAAAATCCTTCCTCTGTAGAGTACCTGCAGAGCACACTGACAACTCAAAGAAAATACTTCTTTTGAAGGCAGAACTGGAAAGTTTAAATAAAGGTGGTGTTTCTTCCCGCTTAAGAAATCCCTCTGTCTTGGTCAGCCCTGTAGCCAAGAAGATGAAGACATCTGTAAAAACAACAGTAAATAATGACATTGGGGTAGCTGTGGATGCTCAGCAAGTCACTGAAAGGGATCAGAGGACCTTAGGAGCTAGGAGGCACCTTAGAGAGTACAGGCTAATAGACTCCAAATTGGAAGGCACTCCAGAGGCCAGAGGGTCCAACCCTTTCCTTTTACAGATCAAGAAACTGAGGCCTGGAGAGGTCAAGAGATTCTATCTGCATCCCATAGCTAGTTAGGAAGGGAGTAAGCCTGGAAACCAGGCCCTTTGACTCCTGGCCATTGTAACAACCCCTCCAGGAAGGTAAGGGAAGTTATTGATGTTTCTGTGGTAAGAATCAGAGGCATAGTGCACAGTCAGGAAGACTCTAATTCATATCTGGCCTCTGGTTCTTCCTAGCTTTGTGATCCAGGCACATTGCTTCACGGGTGGGGAACCACACGTGGCCCTCTAGGCCCTTTGACTGAATTCAACTGCACTTGAGGACCTAGAGGGCCATATGTGGCCTCGACGCTGTAGCTCTTTACCCTTAGAATCTCTCAGATTCAATTTCCTCATCAGTAAAATAAGGAGGTCAGACTTAAAGTCCTTGATTTCCAGCTTGACTCCCTAGAGACTTTGGGAGATTTCCACACAGGTGAGTCCAGGATCTCTCTCCCCCCTGGTTTGAGGGGATGGGAACAAGCATATGAAACACTTAAACACTTTGAAAATATTATCTCATTGGATCCTCACAAGGACCCTGTGAGGCAGGACTCTTATTATTCCCATTTTGCAGTTGAGGAAACTGAGGCAGGCATAGGTCAAGTTATTTGTGGATAGAGATCATGACTAGGACACATGACTAGGACAGCTAGTCTGAGGTTGGATTTGAACTCAAGTCTTCCTGACTCTAGGCCTAACACTCTGTCACCATACCACCTACCTGGCTTGAACTAGAATCTCATCCCTCTCCCAGCTAAAGATCTCATTATCTCTTGTGTATTCTACTCTGTAGAAACTCTTCGGATTTCTGTTTGCCCTTTGCTTGGATAAATAGAATTATTTACTACTTGGGATGGTCTTTTGTATGGCCAGGGTTTGGTGGGAAGAAGCTTAGGAGACTATAAATCTTAAAAGCAGTCCTCCTTCTGAATCAGACTTGTACCCCTAGACTAGAACAGAAAGAACTGAGGGGGCCAGACCGATACAATTCTGGCCCAATGCCCCTGTTGGAGATAGGCAAAGGGAGGAGTCCAGCCTTTCTCTTATTCCCCTCAAGGGATAAACCACAGCCTCCTCAGAGAGGCCTGGGCCAGATTCCAGAGATATCTGTCCATGCACTCATGAACCCATCTATGCTTTTAAACAACCTATGTGAGCTTATCTATCTCACATGTTGCTGTATATCTCAAATGACTTTAATGATTCTCGCTTATCATCTCCTAAATTTAGGTGTTGCTTGTCCTTCATTCTTGAAGAGGACCAAGGACATCAGGAGGGAGATGTCTGGACTTACAAGTGAATGGATTAAAGTGAGGCAGAGTGGTGCAAAGTCATCAGCCTCACTATCTCCTCCAGGGATCAGAGCGCAGCGGTGAGACATAGATCAGGATGACTAGATGGCCCTGGATTCGGTGGGAGACCTTGGCCTTTTTAAGCTAAGGTCTTTCCCAGATCTCAGTTTGTCTGAGGCAACACCAATTTAGTGATTTAAGGTTAGGTAAGAACTGAGGCAAACGATGACCTAATCAAAAAAATAAAAAAATAAAACTGGGAAGGAAGACTCTTAGGGTTTTTGGCCAGAACAGAAACAATTGTAATTTATACTCACTCTGAACCATCAAAGCCCAAGCAATGAGCAAATGAGGCTTGGACTAGGACCTGAGTGAGAGCCAGAGTGATTTGGGTTAAGGTATGGTCAAGTAGCTCTATTTGAATCCCAATGGGCTTTATCAAAGCCTGACTTTCTAGGTGGTCTATTTCAAGAAATCATAAATGAAACTCCATGGGACAAAAGAGTTAATTGTCCCAGGTTTTTGTTTTTGTTTTTTTTTTTCTTTCTTTTTTTTTTTTTTTTTACTGATAGAATAAACAGGGAAGATAAAAAAATCTAGCCCAGAAATCCCAAGATATCTTGTGAGGTTTCAGTGATCAAAATTTATATTCCTTTGGGTAGATCACCCATACGTAAAGGTATGATTCCCCACGCAGACAAAGAAAGAGGAGGGAGAGTAAGGAAGGAAGGGGAAAGAAAGGAAGGAGGGAAAGACAGAAGGCAGGAAGGAAGGGAGGAAGGAAGGAAGACAGGAAGGGAGAAGCCTTGCCCAACTGAAACTGGCCAGTCTGGTCCCCGTGGGGCAACTACCACTCACAGATTGTTGTTCGCCCTTCATTCTCAAAAAGGTCCGATGACGCCAGGAGAGTGATATCATTGGACTTAAGGGTATTTTACTAGGCTTTTTTTGTTTAACTTTGCACAGCTCTAAAACCTTGGAGTATCTACCTGATGAAGTACGCCCTGAGGCAAAGTCACAGTTGCCCACCGTAATTCATGCTAGCACTATTCAGAAGCTATCTTTCTGATTTTCAGCTGATTAAGAAATAAGGTAGCTAGATGGTTCAGTGAATGGAGTGCTGGGCTTGATGGCAGGAAGATCTGAGTTCAAATCTAGCTTCAGAAACTTAGTTGTGTGACTCTAGCAAGTCATTTAACCTCCGTTTCCCTTAATTCACTGGAGAAGGAAATGGCAAACCACTCCACTATCTTTGCCAAGAAGGCCCCATGGACAGTACTGGTGTGTTATGGGGTGATAAAGTTTCGGACACTACTTATTGACTGAACTACACACCGTAAGAGTCAGCATGAGGTAATGGAAAGCACTCCACACTGGGAAGCTAGGCTTACTTGTAGTCACTGAGGAGTGGCTAAAGACTGAGATATCAATGTAATGCAATATTATAATGCTATCAAGAATGGCAAAGCTACAGGTCTGACACTGAGGCACAAGGATTCTCTCAAGGGAGTCAAATGAAGCATTGAAGCCCCTCTTGGGCTTAGTGAATGGTCTATGTGGATTGCTATGGCTGAAAAAATCATCATTCAAACAGTCAGCCTTCTAGTGGTGAGCCTCCCCAAACTAAGCTAGGCTGGTCCTCAGGCAAAAGCATTCAAAACGCTCGACCTTTTTAGAGCGTGCACTGGGTTCACAGCTGCTCCAGTGGTCCCAGGGCTATACCTCAGGGCTCTGAATTTCAAAAAGTGTTTTACTGATATCTTGTTTTTTGTTAAAGTCCCATCATTTACAGGAAGAACTTTCCCAGCCCCTCTGAATTCTAGGGTCTTCCCTCTGTTAATTATTTCCTATTCATCTCATCTATATAATTTGTTTATTTGTCTCCATCATTAGATTCTAAGTTCCTTAAGGGAAGGGGTCTTTTGCCTCTTTTTGTATCACTTTTTGTAGCTTACCACAGTGCCTGACACATGGTAGGTACTTAACAAATGTTTAATGATTGATATGGTTGGTTGATCAAATAAGTTAATAAAGCACTTAGCACAGTACCTGACACAGAGTCAGCACTATATAAATATTAGCTATCAATTTTTTTACATCACCTCCATTTCCAAAAATATTCCTCCCCCTTCTACCCAGACATTCATCCCTTATAAGAGAAAGAAATCAGTTCAGCAAATGATAATAAAGACTAGCATTTAAACAGCATTCTAAGGTTTGCATATGTGTGTATGTATGTATGTATGTAAACTTATTTGATCCTCATGACAACCCTCTGAGAGAGCTGGTATTTCCTCCCCGTTTTACAGATATGCTCATCAGCACTGACCGAGCCTGAGAACGTATGCAATTCTCCACATCCAATGTCTCCTGCCCCTACAAACGAAGGGCATTTTCTCCTCTCTTCTTTGGGGCCAAACGTGATCATTACACAGTGTTCGCTTTTGCTTTTCTGGCTTTTGTTGTTTTTTTTCTTTATTCCATTTTCATTGTAGTTGTCATTGTGTACATTATTTTTCTAGCTTGCTTCCTTCACTTTGTATCAATTCATCTAAGTCTTTCCATGTTTCTCCAAATTTTTTATATTCATCATTTCTTAGTGTACAGTAACATTCATGTACCACAGTGTTCCCTCATTGCTGGGAACTACTTTGTTTCCAATTCTTTGCTACAACCAAAAAAAGTGAGGGGGCAGGGCACAGAAAAATACAGAGCACATAGGTTTGACACATTTTCTCTCCTGATCGACTACAGCAAAATGTCAGATTTGCTGGCATGTTCCATGCTGCTTGCCTGGTCACCAAAGTACTCATTTTGGTTGCGTGGCACCTGGCATAGCCTTGGGAAGACAAGGCTCACCTCCCATCTGATGAGGCACCAGAGGGGAACATGTGCAGCAGTCCTGAGGGTTGACTGTTCTAAAACTCCATGTTTTAAGACTCCAAACAGACAGTCCTGTCTCTGTTCCATGGCTTGAGGCTGCCTCCTTCATGGCCCCTACCCTGATATTTCCTAGGTTTGCTTCTTTCTCATGCCCTATCTTACATCTGGTACAGAGAGGACGGTGAAGGATATGGCACCTACCCAAACTCCCCACTCATTCTGTACCCTGATCGAACTGTTCTTAAAAGGACTGAAAGAAACTGCCTTCATTTGCAAGACTCCATTGGCAAACTCCGTATGTAATGCTAGCCTGTGGTTAGAACATTCTGTAACATTTGATTCTGAGAACTGCAAGACTTTGCCATGTTAAAAGCTCATTGGTTCAGGACTGCACCTTCCATTGCTTTGGGAAATTATGTTAAAAATTTTCAACACATGTAGCCACCCCTTGTGCCAGCTCAGGGGGAAGAACAGACCTGGGGCATGTCAAGGATGGAAAAGGAGGTGGGGGTGGGGGGAGAAGGGAGATAGGGAACAGGCACTGTGACATCTTATCTCATTTGATTCTCACAACACTCCTGTACAGGTTCTATTATTATCTTCATTTCAATACCTGAGGAAACTGAGGCAGAGAGAAATTAAGTGATTGACCCTGAAGACTCAGTAGCTCCAGATGGAGCTGCCACTCCGCTGAGATCCGGACCAAAGCACCAGCTGTCCAATGCAGTATTTTCCTCTTTAGTGGAAGCTGGGCTTCAACATGCCTGAGAGTTGGGGTCCAGAGGTCACTATATGCTGCACATGTTCCCATCGAATAACCTTTCCAGTAAGAGAGCCTTTATCAGACAAGTGGTGAGGGAGGATCAACTTGATTCCAATTGTTAGATTGAATAAAAGTCCTACTGGACTGACAGAGCTGATGGGCAGACCAAGGGAAACAAAGATAAGTGATATTTCTGAAAAAGAAGAAGCAAAAGCAAAAACAAAACAAAACAAAACCCAATCCATAAAAAGATGTATGTGTGTACACATATACCCATATAGACACATGCATTTCCATATATAAATGTATGTACATGTGCACAAACATATTGACACATATATAACTTATCAATTGATTTTTATAATTATGGATATGTTCTCCTTTTTATGTAGTTATATTCAAAGACAACTGGATAGAATACAGACGCTTAACTGTTAAGTTAGTACAGCTCTCTTCATGTTGCGGGGTTTTACTAGTTGCTAATGTAAGTTTAAAAGGTTTTATTATTACTTAAAGTTGACATGAATCATAAGAAAGAGAATATGGAGGTTGGGAAGAGAGAAAGGAAAGAAAGAAGAAAAAGAAAGAGAAAGGAAAGGAGAGATGGAAGGAAGGAAAGAAGGAGGGAGAGAGAGGGGAAAGAGGAAAGAATCACTGGGGGAAGGATCAAAGGAGCAAGAGGAAGAGATCAGGGTTCTAGGAGTCTTTGGGTGTGACGTGTATTGGAGACACTATAAGTTCTAGCTCTGGTTCTTTGATCAAGTCATTTAACCTCAGTTTCCTCACCTGTAAAATGGGGACCTGAAGGAGTGATATCTGCAGCCCCTTCTTTTTCTACAAAGCTCTCATTCCATGGCTCTACTGGGAGATACTTCTTCCAGAAGTCTGAGTAGAAGGGGTCAGTGTGGTAAGGGAATAGGTGATGGTTGAGAGGGAAAGGGACTTGGGACACATTGGAGTTCATACGGTTGGAAAGGCTGGGGGAAGACAGGTAATCTAACTCTCTGCTGGTGACTGAAGATTGCTTCAACACTTCTGGGAAGGAATTTGGAATTCTGCAAGAAGAGTTATTGTCAGCTCTGTTCTTTGACCCAGAGATCCCATTATTGAGCCTATTCACTAAGGCAGTTATTGACAGCAAGAAAAGCCCCATATGCACAAGCATGTTCACAATAGCATTACCGAATATTTCTAGTAGCTGTGCATAGACTTTTGGAATGCTGTATAATGGAATATTACTGTACTATAAGAAGAAATAAATTTGATTAAAGAAACATGTAAAGATCATAGAGTCACAGATCTAGAAGCCATCTCAGAAGCCCCTTATTTTACAGAAGAAAGTGGGGCTGAGAAAGCACAAATCAGAGATAGGATTTGTACTCAGGTCCCCTGACTCTAGGACCATGCTGCCTCCTTGTATGAAATGATGCATCATGAAGGGAATAAAGCCAAAATACATAATGATTATGATAAGAACAAGGAGAGTGGAAGGTGTCACTTATTGCACTGTGTAATCCTCTAATTTATAGAGAGGCGAAGATATGGAGAGCTGCCCTCTCCTCTAAGGCTACCTTCCATCTATTTTACAAATATTAAATATTCCTCTTTCTGGAAACTGGATCATAGTTGGGAAGTTGAGAAAGACCTCAGGGGCCATCAAGTGCAGGAATCCTTAACGTGGGATACATAAACTTGTTTTTTGAAACCTTTTGATAACTGTATTTTAATATCACCAGGTTTCCTTGTAATCCTATGTATTTTATATTGTGCATTGTAAAACGTTCTTCTGAGAAGTCTAGGCATCACCAGATTGTCACCAACAAGGTCTATGACACAAGAAAAGGTTAAGAATAATTGCTCTAGTCCAGTCCTTGTGTTTTAGAGAGGAGGGCATTAAAGCCCTTGGAGCATAGATGTCCCATCCAAGTTCACACAGGTAACAGGCATCAGAGGGGTGATTTGAATACAGATCTTTTGTCTTTCTACTATATTTGCTGTGATTTCCCAACCCAACTCCATTCCCCTCCCTGCTCTTTAGAATATAAACTCCTGGAAGGCAGGCTGTCCTTTCACTTTTTTCTTCCTGTGCTTGGTACAGTGCCTGGAACACAGTAGGTGCTTAATAAATGCTTGGAGATTAATTGAAGCCCAAGATCATATCATCACTCATTTCTTGCTTGATAAACAGATCTAATCCCCAAAGCAGGGAAATTTTGTAAATATTGAGAGTATTTTTCTCCAAAGGAATACTCTGTAGACTCTATACAGCCTGAGTTACTGTGGGGAGCTGTCTCTGCCTCTTTGGCCTTGAATGCCAAAATCTCAGAGTTGGAAGACACCTCAGAGTCTGTAATAACAACAAGAAAAATAACTTGTATGTACACACAAACACACGTACACACACGTACACACATGTACACACGTACACACACGCATACACATGCATACACACGTACACACACGTACACACATACACACACATACACATATACACACACATACACACATACACACACATACACACATACACACGTACACACACACACACATACATACACACATACATACACACACGTACATACATACACACACGTACACACATGTACACACACGTACACACATACACACACGCATACACACGTATACACACACATATACACACATACACACACGTACACACATACATACACACACGTACACACATACACACATATACACACATACACACACGTACACACACATACACACACATACACACACACATACACACACATACACGTACACACACATACACACACATACACACGTATACACACATACACACACATACACATGCATGCACACATGCATGCACACACACATACACATACACATATACACACACACACACACTATTTTCAGGTCTGCAAAGTACCTAGAAAATCTCATTTGATTTTCACAACTATCCTGTGAGGTCATCTAGTCCTACTGATGCCTCAGCAAGAACTCCTGAACAACATCGGGGCACATCTGGTCTTTCTTTGACGCCTTCACAACAAGGAAGGCTTTACTGCCCAAGGCTGCCCATTCCATGTTTGGCTGTTTTCCCAATCCCCCCCCTTTTATTTGACATTAAGAAGCTTTTACAGTCTAATGTCAGCCAATATTTCCAAGCTTAGGATGCCCTTCACACACCTCAGGCTTAGCCAGACTCACTTATTGCCTCCTCATCACACATAGCACTGCATTCCATCTCGCTTCCTGGAATACACACTCTCCTAATCTCTACCTCTTAGAAGCACTAACTTACATCAAAGCTTAGCTCAGCCATCACCTCCTACGTGAAGCTTTCTGATTGTGCCAGCTGCTAGTACCTCCCTACTCCCAAAATATCATTTGCCCCTAAAAGAGGCAATGTGGTATGGGGAGAGCCAGGAATCCAGGAAGACCTGGATTCAAGTCCTGACAATGACTCATACTGGCTGTATGGGCAAGTTCCTTAACCTCTCAGTGTTTCAGGCAGTTCTCTAAGACTCTAAATTGTTGAGAAAAGGTAGGACAAGTATGGTCAGCCCTTCTGGTTGCTGGTGGAGGTTGGGGGAGCAGCAGCCTTCAGCAAATCTCCCCATCCCAGTAACAATGAAATTACAAGTTCAGCCCTTATCCAATGTTTATAGGCCATTTTCCTAGATAGAAAGCTCCCTGGAGGCAGGGAGTGTTGAAGTTTGGTCTGTGTATCGCTGCTGCAGAGCACAGTACCTGGCATATAGTAGGCACTTACTAAATGCTTGTTGGCCAATTTGGAAGTCTCTAACTTTGAGGAATTTTAATTCTCCCTTCATGCTTAACTCAGCTTTTTGCACCTTGTGACCATTGCTTTGGCTGTACCTCTAAGGTCAAGAAGCATTAGTTCATCCCACAACTCTTCAACTACCTGAAGAGAGTTCTCTATCCTGATGCCCTGGGTCTTCCCTTCTCCCCGTTCAATATCCTTATTTCATAGAACTATTGATCTTCTTATACAGAGCTGGAAGGAGCCAGAGAGATCCAAGTCCTTAATTTTCCTGACAAGGAAGTCAAGGCCCCAAATTATGACTTACCCAAGGTGATATGGATTGTAACCAGCAGATAGAGGATTTGAACCAGGACTCCAAATCGCAGGCTCTTCTCCCTATGCTGTATGACCTCCTCAGGGAAGCCTTCCATTGGGGAAGTCTCCTCCTCATTCCCATTGTCCTGTGCTGGAATTCCCTCATCTCAGTTTCATTTGTTCTGATCTTACTGTGTGCACTTTAAAAGAAAAGATCCTAAATCTAACTTTGCCTTAATACTGGCTGACTCCCTAGGGAGCTATGGAAAAGAAGAGTCGTATCTCAGCCTTCAAAATGGAAGCTTGATAGGGATGAATTTAGCAGTCAATCTACTGTCAAGAGGCTGGCAGGACTTAGTGGCTCTTCCCTGGCCCTCTGGGGAATGCGGCTTTGTGTATGTTAAGGAAACTTAAGCTTATTCTTGGACCCAAGTACCACCCAGCCCCCAAGCTCATCTGACCCATGGACTCTTTTATCTCCCCTCACTCCTTTAGTTGCTTTCTTCTGCCCAGGATGGTCAGGGACAACTATTAGAATACATTGCGTACAGTGGAGCTAGGCCCTAGTCGTTGCTTTTTCAGGTGTTCCATCAGAAGACCAAACCCTCTGGGGGTGGCATTACTTTACTCAGGAGATGGCACCTTCCACCAGATCAGGACCGGGTCTTAACCGAGAGACCTTTCTTCGCGCTGCCAGTGTAGAGCATGGCTCCCATGGTCTGGAGCTTGACCAGTTCAGAGGCTCCCATTGGGCCCAACTCCCCCTCATCAATTCTGCATCTTCCTGAAAATGTACTTGTAAGCACCTTAATTGCATTTCAGAGATAACCCTTCAGGCAGAGTGACAGGAAGAGAAGCCAGGGAGAGCAGTTTGGTGGTGGGGCTCTTTGTTCGAAATCAATCAGACATCTCCTGCTAATGCAGCCTTGGGCCGCTCCTCAGGAAGCATTAGGCCCTATTAGTCTGGGCTGGCAGGAACGCGAAATAATATATTTATGGACAAAGCACGTGTGCATTCCTGCAGGAGAGCCAGAGAGGGAGAAGAACGAAGATGGTCAGCATTTCTGTTTGCTGATGGGGATAGCGGGCACAGGGGGAGCAGGGGAGGGGCAGTTGCCAGCCTTTGGAAAACAGGCAGAGTAGGGACCCCACATGTGCCTCCTCTGCCAGCCCAAAGTTTCTCTTTCCCTCTATTCTTCCTCTGTCCCTGAAGAGTCCATCCAGACAGAGGCAGTGCTGATTAGATTGGAAGTTTCTTGAAGGCAAGCTCTGTCTGTCTTTTTCTTAATTATAACCTCAGCTTAGCAGAATGTCTAGCACACAGTAGGCACTTAATAAATGTTGATGGGATTGGATTAGTACAGCGCATTGTTTTTGACATCAAATCACCTGCTGCCAGAGCCTTTCCTGATCTCTTATCTCCGGTTGTTAGGGCTTTCTCCCTCTCCTTGAAATTACTTTTACATAGACTTCATGTTTATCATGATTAATATACACATTATTTTTCCAGGAAAATGTTTAACTGGTTTCGCACTGATTCATGTCTGTCTACCTGGCACATAGTAGGCACTTAATAAATGCTTGTTGAATTAGGGAATTGACCTACATTCAGATCTCCAATCAACAGCCACTACCACTACCACCACCTTATTTTACAGAGAAGGAAAATAAGTCTGGGAGAAGTGAGTTGCTAAAGGTCACAAAGCAGGTTAGTGGCCAATGTAGCCCATCTTTTCAATAGCTCTAATTATCAGGAATTTTATCCTCACATAAAACCCAAATCTCTTCAATTCCTACCACTTGGTCTCCATTTGATCCTTTGTATCCCGGAACAGGGCTAATTTCCTTCCCATAGAGCTGCCTTGGAGACAACGATCAGATCTTCTCTAGGTTAAAGGGCTCTCAGTTTTTTCTGCAATGCCATAAAAGCCAGCAGAAGCCACCATCTTTGTTTCCACTCCCACTCTCCTCTCCTTACCCTCCAATGTTCCTAGTGCTTTAGGGACCTCAAGACATCTTTCTTGGCCCTCTGTTAATTCCCAGAAGTCATTATGGGAGTTGGGAAAAAAACAAATATAAAGACATTTCAATGTTTACCCTTTAACTTTGAAAGACTTAGGAGACACGGATCATACCAAGGATAAAAGCGGTATACAGCCAGCACTATGGTATAGGAATGAAGTAAAGGGGACTTCATTGCCCTAAATCAAGTGGGAATAAAAGCTGGACATCCTACACCAAGAAGTAAGAGTCTGCAAGTTTTCAGCCGCCCAAGTGGCTCTACAGTGTACCAGCAGATTTGGGGGGGAGTGGCACATGGGGGAATGCTTTGAAACTGATTAACAACAGAGCTGAAAATGTGTTGACTAGCCCTTGGGCATATTGGTGTTGGTGTCACTCTGAAAGAGTGATGACATTTCCCTGAAACAGCTCCGGATGGAGCTTTCACATACGCCAACAACGGAGCCAGAGAGCAGCAGCAGCCGAGGAATAGTAAGTTTCCAAATCTCAGGGGTGGTACATATGATGTAAATAAGCAATAAGATCTAGGGAATCCCTGGGCCACCCCCAAGAAACTGAGCCACAACTGGCTACCAGGAGCCAGAGTCAGGAAGACCCTAGACAAAACTTTCCAACTCAGAAGCATGGTGGCTAGTGCCGCAACCTAAACAATTTCTTTCCTTGGAGAAAGAGTTGTCAGGGAGGAAGCCTTAAACACTTGTCTACCGGCATGTGAATCCATGGGACACTATGTTAATTTGTGTGAGGGTGGGGGAGAGGGAACATCTCAAAATTTAGCTATTGCTTAACTTTTCCCTGTTCTTTACCTTGTTGTTCTGCCCTAATTAAATGCTTTGCTATTTTATTTATGGTTCTTGTATCATCTGTTAATAGAGTAGGCATTAGATGGGGGCTCAGACCACATCAGATCTCCACACTGAACCCAAATAACATATGATCTCAGATGTGATCAGGATGTTTAATACATCTCAGTCAAACATCCTTTGTTCCTTCATGAGAATTCTGTATGGCATGATTTTGAGTTCCCTCACCCTCCAAGTTGGTCATCCTCCCCTGGGTACCCTCCAATCTGTCATTATCCTTCCTGAAATGTAGCAACCTGAACCGAACATAATTCTCCAGCGCTTTAGAAACTCACGCTGTGTGTCACCCCCAAGGGACATGCTATCCCCCCACCCCTGGTACACATGTGCGAGGAAGCAGGAACAAAAACTGGTAAATATAGTGCAGTAATTGGTCTAATTGTTTGACAGAAAGAAGCAAGGAACATTGACTTAGAGCAAAAACATCCTGTACCTTTGTCAAAGCTCCACATTCCCTCTGGAAAGTACTGCAGAACACAACACTGAGGTTTCAACTGTGCCTAGTGAGCAAACATCATAATCCTTCCAGAACTATCCTTTGCTTCCCTTCCCTTTTTCCAAGACCATAATAATACAACACAAGAGGAACCCAAACCCTGTCAATTGAACAATATTCTATTGGGTGGCATGTGCCCTGCTGGCCCACAGATTAAGCACAACGGACCCTCCAGAAGTCAAAGCAATAGAACCAGAGTCAGAATCATAGTGGTCCAATCCAGTTTCCCAGTTCCCCTGTTCTGACAGAGCCTGAGCAGCAGCACACCAGGAACTGGCCAGCTCTACACATGCTCCCTTGCTCCATGCAGGATTTTAAGTTGCTGCCTGGACAGCCCATGGGGATCTCATGGAGGAGTTGGCAGAAAATCAATGAAAACAGAAAACACTGAGAAAGGAGCCCCTTTTGGTTCATCCATGTTGAAATTACATGAACAACCTACATCTGATTTTCTGTGTGTCAGTCCTTGGGAATAAACTTGGTAATGACATAGCAACTTCACAAATGTTGTTTCCCCGAATAATGGTAGTGCAGTATGGTGTCAAGAGCACTTGGACAAAAACCTGCTCATTCAGAACAGTGAGTCAAGAGACCTGAGTTCTAATCTTCACTGTGCCATTCTGGGCCTCAATTTCCTTACTTCTCCTTAAAGTGAGGTTGGACAAGATGGCATCTAAGATGACTTCCGGTTCTATTACCCCATGCATACTATATCCCCTCGGAAGAAAGAGCAGAGCATCATGGAAAGACCAGTCAGCCAATAAACATTTATAAAATGCCTACTGTGTGCCAGGCACTTTGCTAAGTCCTAGGGATACAAAGAAAGGTAAAAAATAGTTCCTACCTTCAAGGATCTCAAATGAGAGCACTGGATTTCTAATTAGGATGGGTAAATTCTGCTCCTGAGTCTGCTATGTTCATGCCTCTGGGCAAGTCACTGCCTCTCTGGGATTGTAAAATGAAAGGAAGAGAGGGGCTTTAAGAATCCTTCCCAGTCTCAACTATAACAATAATTCACTCACATAACCCTTCAAAATTTCCTCAGAAGAGCCCTATAAGGTAGAGAACACAAATGTTATTATCTGTATTTTATGGATGAGGGAATCAGTGCTCAGACAGGCTGGATGACCAGCCTAAAGGCACACAGCACTCAGGATCTGAACCTAGGTTTTCTGACTCCTCTGTAAAGTGCTTTATGACATGGAGGCTCCATCTGGAGAGGCAGAGGCTGCCATTTTCCCCAGCACATCCCAGTGACTCTTGGAGTGCTGTGAAACTTTGAGAGAAAGCTCAGGAATATAAAAGGATTGTGGAAAATGGGTGTGGGTGTGGCTGGTTTTAGTGCAGAGGACAGTGAGTGAGTGGAGATGGTTATGAATACAGCCTGGCTGCAGCCTCGGAAGAGCTTTATCTCTGCTACCCCATTTTACTGGTGAAGACTCTCTCCCTGTCAAAGAATGGACCAAATTCTTCGTGGTCCATTCCCAGGCTTGCCTACCAACTGCACCAGTATGTCGTCAGGAGAGCTACAGGATGAAGAATTGTTACGATGGTTTGCTCATTGCAGAGGGACTAGGCAGTCTGCTGCTGGTTTGGTGCCATTTTAAAAACAATGAGCTAGAAAACAGTTTCTTAAAAGTGCTGGGAAGTTTTAAAAATCAATTTGATTGTTTTCAGGTGTTTTCAAATTCAATAAGAGTGTTGCTTTTTAACTTGCTTTATTGGGCTGTAGGAAATAAAGCAACCTCTCTCTATCCTTGGTTAGTTCACACCTGTCAGTTTGCAGATGGGCCAGCTTTTGTGTCTGAAGACAGAGAGGGACTTTAACATATATGTATTCAAATACCACACTATTCAAAGCAAGTGAACAATCATTTATCAAGTACTGAATTCTACTTGGCCTCAGAAAATAGAACAAGGAATGATCAGTAGGGGTAGGGTTGGAGAGAGGCAGACTTCAGTGCCATGGAAGAAAATACTTCTTAATAATTAGAGGTGTCCGGAAGTGAAGTGGGCTGCCTCTGGTGGTAGTGAGGTCCCTGTCGGTGAGGGTAAGACTAGAAGTTCAGTACTCGATCATTTCTGAGGTCCCTTCCATCTCTGTGATCTCTGATCCCTTGTCCTGTTGCCCTCCTCCTCATCAGATGAGCATAGCTGTTTCTTCTTTATTGCCTGCTGATGAATTCTGACAAAATTCTTTCCCCCTCCCAACCAATCTCCATCAAAGGAAGAAATTCCTCCTCTCATCTCCATGTACAGAGATCCTGTCCAGCAGCCACATGAATAACTCAGGACCGCTAAGAGCTGTCAGACATCAGGCTTAATAAGAATTAGGATTTGTTTTATTTTAAAATTGATTTGGGGGGCCTTTATGACATAGTTGTTTTCTGATATATACCCCTCCTTACACACACACACACACACACACACACACACACACACACACACACCCATGCCCACACAGTACTGCGTTTCTTGTAACAAAGAAAAATAGTCATGTAAAACCAAGGAAAACCCCACAACTCCATCTGACATTCAGCACTGGGTTTGTCTATCAAGCTGTTCCCTTTCTCCTTCCTAAAGGCATGCAGCTGCCTCTTCCGTGCCCCTTCCATGCATACTGCCTCAGGTTTAGAGTGGAAATAGCCAGTCAACAAAGACTGAACACTCTTCTATGCTCAAGGGGACGCTTCCCTAAAGACTGCATCTATGTGTGGGAGCGGGGTAAGGATGGGGGGCTGTAGTTGAAGTAATAGCGTCCCTAACCAAGATAACAGAATCAAGAATTTAGATCAGTAAGGGAACTTAAGATCATCTGGTCCAACGGCCACATCTGACTGATGGGGAAACTGAGGCCCATAGAGGCTAAGAGATTGGCCTAAGATACACCGCTAGTGCAGAACAGAGCTGGCATTCAAACCCAGGTCCCCTGACTCCAAAGAGAAAGATGTTTGGGAGTTTTCCCCACTGTAGTCGATGATGCTGACACCTAAAGGATTAAGTTTACAATCACCCTCGCCCATGCAAGACAAGGAATAAATGCAATCCTCCTCAGTGCATAGGACAACGCACTATTCCTCACCGTCTGGCGGCTGAGGGTGGAGGGGACATTGGACGGAAGCCCAAGGACAGGAGACAGAACTGTGCCTTCAGCACTTTGCATACAGAACACCCCAGCCTGTGTCTCCATCCTCCCTCTCGGGCTGGCCCTTCCCTTTATCTGCAGTAAGTCTCAGCCAATTAGCTTCCATCCTGCCCTCTCCCTCAGCCAGCTGCTGGGGAAGGCAAGAGACCGCACCCTCTGAGTGGGAGCTGGGAAGCTGTTAGGTAGTGTCAGCTCACTGCTGCTAGCAGCCGTCCTCTCCCTCAGAGTGATGCTGGACTGGGGGTCCAGCCTGGGAGAAGCCTTGCCCAGCCTAGTGCAGAGGAGAGGGTCTGACCTCTTGGGCACCAATGAGAGCCCTCCAGTTGCGCCACCCAACACCCCTGGCAATCTCTATTCCTCATGGGAGATGCAGCAGCCCTGTTGGAACTCTCTTTAATGTTTCCCAGAGGCGCCCCTCCCCCAGAGTCACTGGGGCAACTTCTGAATGTGTTTGTGTTTGTGCTAAGGGCAAACAAAATGGCGGCGGAGTAGGGTAGGAAAGAAGAGAGAGCAAATGGAATGCCATCCAACCTAAAAAAATAGTGCACAGGACTTGCTTTAGGCAAAACTATGAAGGAAGGAGTAGAAATTTGCCTTCAGCCCCTCCCACCTTCTGTGCCCCCCTCCTCCCTCGACAAGGCATCACCTCCTTCCAACAAGATTTTTAGCATTCTCATTCTCTTTTCTCTCAAACAAACCTCTTAGGACCTACTGTGTGCCAGGCACTGTGCTAAGCACTAGGGATTCAAAGAAAGGCAAAAACATAGTCCCTGCCCTCAAGGACCTTCAGGTTGTGGCACCTGAACTGTGATGGAAGCTAGGGGTGATTCCCTGGGACTGTGTGGTCCCCCCTTCACCAGAACAAGCCTACATACACACTCGTTTCTATTTCCCGAGAACAAGAGCCATTATCGCATCCACGCTACCATTGCCTTTGGGAAGAGTGTGGCAGTGACTGGATGGCCCCAATTGATTGATTTTTCCAGAGTCCTTGCCTATGACTCCCCAAACCTAACTTGGGTTATTTCCTCCATTAGAATGTAGCCAAGGGGAGGTTTTTCCTTTGTATTTACATCTTAAGTACTTAGCACTTAGTACTTGCACCTACCAAGTGTCCACTAACACTTTCCATTCATTCCTTCGCTTTTTCCAGACTCAGGGAGGAGCTTGTGCAAAAGTAAGGTGAGAAGTGGAATGTCATCTTCTGGGAATGTTGAGGAGGCTGTAGGATGGGCGTTCCTAAGCCTGGAAACTTCTGGGGGCCAAAAGAGCTTTAAGCGCTGGTCAGAGGCAATTGCCTTTTATACTAGAAATAGTAGGGAACCTCTGAAGGTTCTTGGGCAGGGGAAAGACTTTGAGGAGTCAGACCTGTGACTTACATAGCAGATCATTGGAGTGCCAAGCCTTCCCTTTTTGTTCCCCTGGGCATCACATCTACTTACCATTCCCAAAGCGTTCCCCACAAAATCCCCATGCGGGAACTAGTGCAAGATGTAGTATTCCCATTTTATTGATGGGGAAACTGAGGCTAGAATCACATAGCTAATAAGCAGCCAAGCGAAGACTCAATCTGTGGTCACTGTCTTGCCCTTCACTATGATGGTCTCAAGTAGGGACCAAAGGAGACAAAGAGGGCTCAGGCTTGAGAGCTAGAGGATCCAGATGTGAATCCTGAGCAATCAAATCAGACTAGTATTGTAGGGCAGGGCATGTCACTTTGGTTAACTCCAGGGCAGCTTAGGGGCTGTGATCTGCATGGTATAGGGAACTCTCAAATGGGGGACATAGAATTGAGTGACTCAGTGGCAGAGAGGAGATGTTGACTTTTGGACAATCAGAAGACCTGGGTTCAAGTTCTGCCTCTGACAGGTACCGGCTATGTGACCCTGGGTCCCACCCTACAATACTTGTCTGATTTGTGATTGATTGCTTAGGATTCCCATCCTGGCCCTCCAGCCCTGGGGCCTGAATCCTATTTGTCTCCTTTGGCCCCTACTTGAGACCATCATGGTAAAGGTCATTGGAAGTCAGAAATCATAGCGGAAATGCTCTCTTACAGGTTATAGAAATGGAGGTCATTAGTTTTAGCAAAAGCACTGGCCCAGTCTCCATCCATGCTTTTCTTTTACAGACCACCTCATCTGCCTAGGAACCCCCTCTTTTCTGCAGGTGACTCTTCTCTCCCCTGTCAATCAAGGCAAACAGGAGAGGAGGGAACCAGGAATCCATGGGGCTCAAAGACTAAACTGGTGACTCAATGCCTCCTTGACTTGCCAGAGCTGGAAGACACCTTAGAGATGATCTGGTTCAACCTGCTCCCGATTGGCCATGCAGAGCCCTTCCCTCCTGCCATACTGACGTGGAGCTCAGCCTATGCCCACACACCCAGATCAGAGCATCAGCTCTCAACTAAGTAGAATGGCTGCGTGCCTGCTCTAAAGAAAGTAATGTTGTCAGGGCATTTAAAGAACCCTTCCCTACCCGCTCCCCCAGCTGCTCACAAAATAAAGCAATCTTCCCATAAACTGAAATTTTCGCCTTTAAAATGAGACCTAGTGAATTGCGTTTCGGACATGAAGGGTCGAATCCTGCCTCAGATACTTAGAAGTGATGTGACCCTGGGGAAGTCACTTACCTTCTCAGTGTCAGTTTCCTCATCAGTGAAATGGAGGTAATGAAAGCAGCTACCTCCCAGGCTTGATTGGGTGAAATGAGATAACACATTCTAAAGAATTTAAAGCACTTAACAAGCCTCCTAAAGTCCTTAATCCAGAAGCTAAACGTTTATTGATTGGCTGACTGACCCTATCTGAGACTGAAGGTAAATACAAACATGTGACAGGAGAAGGATAACAAATAAAGCTCGTTATTTCATTCACTCACTCTCAGATGAGCTAACTTTCAGCAGGCCTGAAGGGACAGTCTATGCTCTGTGAGGGCCCCGTCTGCCTTCTGCCTCTTTTTGTATCCCCAGAGCTTTGTACAATGCTTGGCCCATAGGGGGCACTTGATAAGTGTGTACTGATTGACTGGTTTAAAGGTAGGAGGAACTCCAGCGTCCAACTAATCCAACCGCTGTCATTTGGTGCAGAGGATAAAGTGTATTCCAGGTCACGTTGGTTGAGTAAACAGGCACACTGTGACTTGGGTCTGGGTCATTCAACTCCAGAGCCAGACCCTGGATGCTTAGCTTACACTTTCCCACCGTGACCAAAGGGAACCGTGGGAGTGGTAAAAGGATAGAGAACAAGGGGAGGACCAGCCCGGGGAAGGGAGGGACTGAAGGCGATGCCCCAGTAAAGGTGAGGTGGATCCTGACCTCCAGGGCAAAGGAAGAAAATGGGGAAAGACTCTAAGTCAAGGGAAGGACTACTTCTGTCCTCCCCATGCTCCCTCTTTGTTGACCACTGAATTTGGGACATCTTCTCTCTTCTTTACCCTGGTGGCTTCCTGCTTCAATTTCCTCTTTTGATTTTGTCCTCGATGGAGAGAGTCCAAATCTAGTCTGCAGCACTAGTACTATTAGGAGCATTTTGCAGATATGATAACTGAGGCTTAAGGAGCTAAATAAACATGTCCAAGGTCTCCCATAGCTAGGAAACCAGGATTTGTCTCCTGAACCCAGGTGAAGCATTCTTTCCCCTATGGCACACTTCTCTGGCTCAGCATAGCTCATGTAGCTCATAATTTCATGGGGTGTAGAGGAAACTGGTTACCATAGTTATGGTTAGACATTCATACTTTGAGGGGGCCAGTTTTTTCACTGCTAAACTCCCACATCAAGGGAATTATGAAAGCCTGTTGTAATATCCTGGATTGCAAGTGGTATTTCCTGGTTTCATGAATATCAGATGGTGCATTGCACCACCTCTGGGTAGAATTGCCCTTGCACAACACTTCAAGTGATTTTCTTGGTGGCTTTCTAGCTGGGCCTGAGTATCTCCGGAAGAATGATTCCTTCAGATGCCCCAGCATGGTGATCAGTTTAGAACTGTGGAGGGATCCAATATGAAAAAATGAGTAGAGTTCCTCTTCCTCCTCTCTATATAGATATATCTATGTACATATATATATATATATGCATATATAGAGAATATATATAAATATAGGAGATTATATATAGAAATGTATCTGTGTACATATATGGAAGAAATTGAATAAATTCTATAAATATAGGCTATGTATAGGATATATAGAAACATATCTATATCCATATACAGAATAAATTATATAAATATAGCTAAAATAGGAGAGATATACATAATAATATATCTACATACAGAATAAATTATATAAATATACATGAGAGATATATAGAAACACATCTATGTGCATATACAGAACAAATTGAATACATTCCACAAATATAGGTTATATATAGGAGAGATATATAGAAATGTGTCTATGTATATATACAGAACATTTAATAAATTTAACATTTTAATATTTAATAACATTTAGCAAATTTAATATATATAGAACATATGTCTATAGAGATAGAACATTACCTAGACCACTGAGAGGTAAAGTACTTTGCCCAGGGTCACTGAGCCAACATGCTCCAGAGCTAGGAGCTGAACCCAGGCTTTCTGGGTTGCCTCTCTTTGTCATCCTTCAGTGTCTCTGTAAATGCTGGCTGTTGTTATTAACGTTACTAAATGTTGCTCTGAGTGGATGGTCCATTCTTCTTGAATCTCTGTATATCCCCCAGCTACCTTTTGGACATGATGAGTTCTGTCTTCACTCCCTGCTGCTGAAAGCAAGGGTCCCTCACACTGACTCACATTACCTCTGCTACACTTTCTGAGATGACCCTGAGATCTAGTATTCTGGGATTTGATAACTAGAACTTAGAAAAAGTAAGCAAGGCACACCCAAAGAAATCAAGGAATTTTTAAAAATCTCTCTTCCCCTTACTGCCCATTTGTCGTTGTTCAGTTCTGTCTGACTCTTAGGGACCCCTCTTGGGGTTTTCTTGGCACAAATTCTGGAGTGGTTTGCTATTTCCTTCTCCAGCTCCTTTTACAGATGAGGAAAGTGAGACAAACAGGGGGAGTGCTTGCCCTTGGTCACAGAGTTAATAAGCGTCTGAGGCTGGATTTGAACTCAGGTCTTCCTGACTTCAGGTCTGGCGTTCTATCCATTGCACCACCTAGCTGTCCATAACCTCAGATATTTAGAGGTAGAAGGGACTTTAGAGGTCAAATAATCCATAACCTTTATTTTACAATTGAGGAAACTGAGGTCCAAAGAGTCAAATGATTTATTCAAGGTCACACTAGTAGGCAATAGCTGAGATCATGGTGGAGAGACCTCTTAATCTGTCATAGGACCTGAGAATGACAGACTCCAAGGCAGAGGCTGAAATTCTGTCTGGTGACCCTCATACGTATTCCCTTCCTTCCCAGTGACCTGTCATTTCTTGCTGCCTCACTCCCCTGTTAAGTAATTGGGGAAGGAAAAGACAAGGTGTGTCATGAATAATGAGAATGCCAAGAATCTGCCAGAGCCTTGGACTTCACTGTGAGCAAGGAGGACTTTATTGCTTTCATGGGCCAGGGAGTGCAGTCCTTGCCTTTTCTAAGTTGTAGTTATCAGATTCCAGAATGTCAGAGCTCGGGGTGTCCCTTGAATATCAAGAGAAGAGCCATAAGGAAAAGGGGACATTTTTTAAAAAGCTTCAGCCCCATAATTAACTCTTCCTTCCATGAACTGCTTTCCTTCTCTGCCTTTTGGCAAAAGGAGAGGCTTGTGAATTACAGCATTGGACAGGAAATGACAGCTCAGGGTAATTGACTGAGCTTTCCCTGAGAAACCCGGATTCCAGTGGAAGCTGCGACTTGATCTAAATGCATAAGAACAAAAATGGCATTGGTGAATTTATTTGCCTCTAATTAGAAAGTCTCTGGGCTGCCAAGCAACAAAATCCAAACGAAATCAAGTTAGATAAATGTGTGTGTTTGTGCTCACATGTATATATGTACATTTATATGCCTGGGAAATGAAAAACTATATCCAGACCTCCCTCTTTCAGGAAAGACTACCCTCAGACGACCACACCCTCAGGCACCACTAGATGTGGGGAGAGTCTAGCAATTCTCCTCCTGAAGGAGAAAGGACACAGTGAACGGCCAGGTGATGGGCATGAGGAAGAAAGATGAAGGAAACCCAAAGCTTGTGTTAACCAGAATTCTGCATGGAAGTCCAGTGTCTCTGCTGTGGGAGATATACATAATAAAAGGCAGGAATTCGGTGGAGGGAGAGAGGCTGGTGAGCTTGCTTGCTTCATTTAGCCTGTTCTTGCCTCTGATTTCACTTCCTTGCCGACTTGAGAACAAAAATAACCTTGTTAGCCCAGCCCCCCACCAGCTTCTGAGGGGTTTAGGTGGGACAGAGTTGGCTTTATGGGTTGTTCAGACTTCATTCTTGAAGAGAACCAACGATGTTGGCAGGGTGATGACTTGACTTGCAAGAGAATTGGATTTTAAGTGGGGTAGAGCTGTACTGAGACATCAGGCTCATTGTCTTCTCCAGAGTCATTGGAGTCCGGTGGCAAGACATAGGTCAAGATGACTGGTGGGATGCAGTGGGAGATCATGGCCTTTTTAAGCAAAAGTCTTTCCCAGGTCTACTTTGTCTGAGGCAATGTGCCAAAATGGGTTATGAGGACACAGATTCACAAACAAGGATTTTAATAGGTTAAAAATAATCTTCTAACCTCAAGTCAGATAGTCATTTGTAGCTAGGTAGTAGCAGTGGATAGAGTGATGAATTCAGGAAGATCTGAGTTCAAAACTGACCTCAGACACTTCCTAGCTATGTGATTCTGTTTGTTACTTAATCTTTTCTACCTCAATTTCCTCATCTGTAAAATAGGGTTGATAATAGCAACTGCCTCCCAAGGTCGTTTTAAGAATCAAGTAAGATATCTGTAAGGCGCACTACACGTATTAAAGTGCTATATAAATGCTAGCTATTATTAACTAAGGAAGAAAGCTGTCTCAAGATTAGATTTAATTTTAGCCTAGGGGCGCCTTCTGGCTTTTGTCAGTTGACTATCAGGTGAGGTAAGGAGCCAGTTTCAGAGTCCTCTCCTCTTCTCCTCTCCTCTCCCAAAACCTTAAACCCACTGCACTCTGAAACTGGGACCCTCCTAGCTTTACGGTGATTATCAATAGTAACTGTTGCTCTTTCCCACCCAGCCTGATGTCCTTCTTTTCCTTTACCTCATTAAAGGGGTCATGCCCTGGCTACTTTTTAAACAGGCCTATTCAATGAATGGACGTTATCTCACCCTAAGTGAGTCCCTGCAAAGAACTTGGCCTAAAGGGCCCAAGGTCTCCCAGTGCATCCTGGGTCATCTCCAGTCATCCTGATGAATATCTGGTCACTGGATTCAGATGGCTCTGGAGGAGAAGTGAGGCTGGTGACCTGCACAGCCCTCCCTCACTCAAAACAAAGTCAAGTATAAGTCATGTCATCATGTCTCTGATGGCATGGTCTTCTTTCACAACAAAGGCCAAACACAATCAGGTGAGGTGGCTCATAGTCAATAAACACTTGTTAAACATCTAATGTGTATCAGACACCATGATGAAGAAAGTCCAAAGACAGCGATGACTCTGCTAGCTCACAGTCAACAAAGGGAGATATGTGAAAGACTATGGACAAACAAAGTAAAGCAGGATAACTTGGAGATAATATCAGAGGGAAGGCACTGGAATTAAGGGGAATTAGGAAAGGATTCCTGTAGAAGGTAGGTTTTAGCTGATACTTGAAGGAAGGCACAGAAGCCAAGAGGCAGAGATGAGGAGGGAGAGCATGTCAGGCATTCGGGACAGTCATCGAAAATGCCCAGAGTCAAGAGTATCTTGTGGGAGGAAAGGCAAAGAGGTTGGTGTCACTGGATAGTACGTGGATAGTATGAGAGGGATGGCAGGTGGGGGAAGACAGGCTTTAAAGGGCTTTGAATGGGAGAGGATTTTATATTTGAGCCTGGAAATGATCAGGAGCTACTGGACTTGAGTGAGGTGGGAGTCAGGGTGTGTGACACGGTCAGACCTACCCTTGACAGCTGAATGGAGAAAATTCAGGGCTGGATAAGTATATTTGAGAAGCATCCACATGCAGATGCTCATTGAATCCATGGAATTCATCAAGTGAAATAGGACAGAGACAGAAGAAAAGTGGGCCCAGGGTAGAACCTATGGGACACCCACGCTGCGACTTAGATAAAGACCCAGCAAGGTCAGAGACGTAGGAGGAGAACCAGGAAAGAAGAGTCATGAAAACCTAGACAGAAAAGAATATCAAGAACAGGTTGATCAAGAGTGTCAAAGTCTGCACACAGGTCAAGAAGGATGACTGACGGTTGAGAAAGGGCCTTTCAATTAGGTAATTAAAAGATTGTTAGTAACTTTGGAAAGAGCTGCTTCAATGGAATGATGAGGTCAGAAGCCAGAGAGCAGAGGGTTAAGAAAGGAATGAGAAGAAAAGAAGGAGAGGCACAATAGAAACAGCCTCCTCAAGAGATTAGCCACAAAAAGGAGGAGAGACATGGGTTGACAGCTAGTGGGGATGGATAGAGCAAACGTGAATTTTGGGAGGATGGGGGAGACAAGGGCATGTTTGCAGGCAATACGGAAGCAGCCAGAAGATGAGAAGAGATGAAAGAGAGCAGGATAATCGAGGAGGAAATGAGATGGAACAGAATGACAGTCCTTAGCCGTGCACTGAGATGAGCCTTCTTGACTCCGGGTCTGGTGCTCTATCCACTGCACCACCCAGCTGCTCCAAAGATCCTTGCCTCACCTTTATCTGGGAAAGGCTTACTAATCACAATCCCAGCAGTCAGCAGCAAAGCTTGGCAGCTAGTACTCAGGAGGATAAAGAGCAGAAATCCAGCAGGTGGAAGCAGTAAGCAGCTCAGCCAGCCTAAGACCAACAGACATGCCCAGCAGGCAACATGCCTGGTGAAAACGTGACACCCAGCAGGGAGGTGGGCAAAGAACTCAACAGAGGTGAGAGTTGCCCTGTACAAGGGCCACACAAGTCCTGAAAAGTGTGCACTCCTTAACTGGACTCAGGGGCTTCTGATGCTCCTGAAAGCCTGTTTCAGGTCATACAAGCATATTTCAGAATATACATGTTTCCTACATTTTTTTTCTCTCCTACTGGTGGTGTGGGAACCTATGAGAAAATGTACATGTATATGTGTGCATTAGGTTGGGCTGATCTTTCTTGTCATTTTATTTACTATGTTGTTTCATTAAATATCTTTATGAACTACTGTGTTTTCTTTTTGGCTGGTAAGTGTGTGTATGTGTGTGTGTGTGTGTGTGTGTGTGTGTGTGTGTGTTTGGGTGTGTGGGTGTGTGATCTTATAAGCTGTAGTTTTAAGTAAGTACTAATACAAAGAGTGCCTCAGACCTGGGATCACTTTTCTAGGGGCAACACATGGAACAGGCCCAAGGGCTACATGTAAATGAGGAAACCAAGGCCCAGAGATATACAATGACTTTCTAAAAGTTTTTGAACAGTTTAAAGGTCTGAATGATTTCTTCCTTGGAGGATGTGGAAAGGAAGAGAAAAGAAGGAAGGGGAAGGGAAGGGAAGGGAATTGGGAAAAGGAGGGGAGAGGAGGAAATTGGTAAAGTGAAGGGAGGGGAGGAAAGGGAAAGGAAATATCCAATAAACCCACAAATAACTCCCTATTTGCTGGGTTTCCATTTCAAAATCAGCAGCCAATTATCAAGGTCATCACTGTCCTGTATAATTTTCACCAAGTCATGACCTCTCTCAACCTCAGTTTCCTCATCTGTGAAATAAAGATAACACTAAAATCATAATGTTCTTCTGAGGGTGAAATGAGATTATATATATAAAGCAATATGCAAAGCTTAAAATGGAATTATGAGCTATTAATTATCATTATAAAAAAAATCAATGATCAAGGCCCCTTGATTTGGTTGGTCCTTCCAATGAAGGGGCGCTCACAAGGCCTGTCTATCTGCCCATTCTGCGCAGCCCTCATCCAGGTCTTCCTGCTGCAAGTTTTCCTCTAGATCTCTAGACATTGAACCAACATCAAAGAGTTGTGGGAGCAATAGCCTAAATCCCTGCCCAGGTAGATTAAGCTAGTTTTTCCTTAAAAGACATTGAAACTGTCTTCAAGTTTTATTTAAGATTTATTTGTTTTTAGTTTTCAACATTCACATTTATAAGAATGTGAGTTCTAAATTTTTCCCCCTTCCTCCTCTTCCTCCTCCCTAAGACAGCCTGCAATTCGATATAGGCTATACATGTAAGATCATATTAAATATATTTCCACATTAGTCATGTTGTGAAGGAAGAATTAGAACAAAATGGAAAAACCACAGAAAGAAAAAACAAACCAAAAAGAGAAAATAGTCTGCTTTGATTTGCATTCAGACTCCATAGTTCTTTTTCTGGATGTGGATAGTATTTTTCATCATGAGTCGTTTAGAATTGTCTTAGATCATTGCATTACTGAGAGGAGCTAAGTCTATCAAAGTTAGTCATCGTACAGTGTTACTGTTATCATGTACAATGTTTTCCTGGTTCTGCTCACTTCACTCAGCATCAGTACATGCAAGTCTTTCCAGGTTTTTCTGAAGTCTGCCTGCTCATCATTTCTTATAGTGCAATAGTATTCCATTACATTCATATACCATAACTTGTTCAATAATTCCCCAATTGATGAGTATCCCCTCAATTTCAAATTCTTTGCCACCACAAAAAGAGCTTTTTTTTGCATATGTGGTTCCTTTTCCCATTTTAATGATTTCTTTGGGATACAGACCTAGTAGTGATATTGCTGGATCTTTTGATGCACAGTTTTATAGTCCTTTGGGCATAACACCCAACTGCTCTCCAGAATGGTTGGATCAGTTCACAACTTCACCAACAATGCATTAGTGTTCCAATTTTCCCACATATTCTCCAATATGTATCATTTTCCCTTTTTGTCATATTAGCCAATCTGATAGGTGTGAGGTGGCAACTCAGAGTTGTCTTAATTTGCATTTCTCTAGTCAATAGTAATTTAGATCATTTTTTCATATGACCATAGATAGCTTTTACTTCTTCACCTGAAAATTGCCTGTTCATATCTTTTGACCATTTATCGAACAAGAATGTCTTCAAGTATTAATTGACTAAGGAGACTAAGGTTTAGAGCTTCTTGGTCTTCCTTCTGGGCTTCCTCTAAGGCTCTACTCAGATCCCATCTTCTTCCAGGAGCCTTTCCCTGTCCTCCTTAATCTTAGTGCCTTCCCCCTAAGATTGACTCCCACTTACACTATTTATGGCTTGTTTGTATGTAGTTGCTTGTATGTGTCTCTCCCCCCCCCATTAGAATATAAGCTTTTTTTCTTTCTTTAATTTTATTTCAGACTGAAACGCCAGAACACAAAAACCGAATAAAGAGTCAAAAACATATCATAAATGTAAATATTGGAACTTAAATATAAAGTGAAAAAGAAAAAAGGCATGTCATGTGCATAGCAGAACATAGGAGAGGATTCAAATTATGTAACAAATTTTCTTTTCAAGAAAGCCTGTATGAGAAATAATATTTATTGTGTTAAAAATTGTCCCTCTTTTCTTTGCTTCCCTGTGAATTCTCTTGCTCTCTGCCATGCACATTTTTACTTGGTTCTTTTTCCCCTCCTCCCACCCCCCAGAAGGCTATAATAAAGTTTAGCTATGTTTCTCTATAGATATAGATATATAGTACACACATATATATATAGACATATGCTTTTCCTGATCTTTGTTTTTATGTTTGAGCATATCTCTTGTTTCCTATCCCTCCTGCCTCCTCTACTTTACTTCTACCCACTGCCCTGACCTCCTTTTGCTTGCCTGCTCCCCACCAAGGATCCCTCCCATATCCTCCCATTCCCATAAATCTGAACACCCTTCTATATCTGCCTTTTACTTAGAATATAAGCTTCTTGAAGGCAGGAACTGGGGTTGTTTTTTAACTTTCTTTGTACCTCCAGCACTTAGAACAGTACCTAGCACACACTAGGCATTTAATGCTTGTTGATGATGATGACAAAAAACATCCAGGACACAAAAACCTGGAGATCCTCCTTGAGACTTCAGACCACAGTCCAGTAGCACAGGAAAACCATGCCCAATGAAATCAGATATATCTTCGATGAACATCCTGTAATTACTATGAATGTCCTAAAAGTGCTAAGTAAACCTCCTTTTGTTAACTCTTATATTGGCTAGCAGGGTCTCCTTTCATTCTAGTCTCAGACCTAGCCACCAGACCAGTTTGGCTGCCTCAGGTCTGTTTTCACAGTGCTCTCCTGGATGCTCCTAGGACTGCAGTAACACCACATAAGGCTCTGGGGAAAAGCACCAGAGTGAAACAGAGAATGGCCACATCTCCTAAGTTAAGAAATCAAGTACTTCAGTGCCCCACAATTCACTTCCACAACTGCCTCTGTGTGAGGGGGAGAGGATGCTGATACCCTCCAACATGGTATAGGACTTGAGAGACCAGAAGATTTGAAACTTTACACTTGATACTGGCTATGTGAATTATAGGCAAGGCACCTAACATCGCTGAGTCTCAGTTTCCTCATTTGTAAAACAGGGAAAATAATATATGTAGTAATGCTTCACAAGGTGGTTATGAGACTCAAAGAAAGTTATGAGTCCAAAGTCCTTTGTAAGTCTTAAGATGAAAATGCAAATAGTTGTGTCATTGTTATCATTGTTGACGTGATATCTGGCTGCTGGGCTTACTTCCAGCACCCGTGGAATGGACAAGATGGCAGAGTCAGAGCTCAAAAGGACCTCAAAGGTCCTTTATTCTACATATTCCCTTCAGTACTGAAGTGCTGGACAGGGACAAGTCTGGGGTGGAGACTGATGAATGGAGGTGTAAGGGGAAAGGAAATGTAGGGAAAGTGTATGTTCATCCTTCCTTGCTGAAGAAGACTGTGCTATCAGAGAAATGATGACATGACTTGAACTTGACTTTGTTTTGAGTGAGGGAGGGCTGTGCAGGTCACCAGTCTCACATCTCCTTCAGAATCATCTGAATCCAGTGACCTGATATTCATCAGGATGACTGGAGATGACCCAGGATGAGGCAATTGGGGCTATGTGACTTGCCCAAGGTCACACAACTAGTGAGTGTCAAGTGTCTGAGGTGAGATTTGAACTCAGGTCCTTCTGACTCCTGCACTGGTGCTCTATCTACTGTACCACCTAGCTACCCCAGCTGAAGAGAAAGTAGATGAAAAGGGAGGGTTGGGGAGGGCTTTTGGAGAGAAAGTCTCCTTGTAGATGTGAATTCTTTGAATCCTACTGTCAAAACATGGTTTAAAAAACCCCAACTAACTCTGAATGTGTTTCTTCCTCTTCTCCCCTCCCCTCCCCTCCTTCTTTACCCTCCCCATTTGCCCTGGGATTTGGCCCCTGACACACTGCAATCTAGTCATTAATCTCCACCTTCCTCTCCTTCCCCGAGCCATGGGAGTTTCCTGCCAGGGTGACTTTCCATTTTTTTTTTTTCTGTCTAGACTTGAAGAGCAGAGCAGCCTTCTCAGTCCCACTGTCCTTGGCTCACCTTTGCTCCCAGGTCATTTTCAGCCTAGAAGGATCTCAGCCCAGAGATGACAACAGCAGAGACTGACTGGGAGAATCTGGGAAATGAACGGAATCTTTCTGTAGCCAGAGGGGTTAGAACTCATCAGAGAAATGTGCTGGGATGTGAATTCACTAGCCTAGAAATGTACTACACTGACTCCTACTTATGGTGATGACCATCACCGCCTCTCCACCTCCTCCTTTACTCTCCGCCCTTCAATGTCCCATGTCAAAGTTCATCTCCTCCATGACCCTCTCTCTGATCACGAAGTCATAGAATCTGAGTCATAAAAAAACTTTAGAGAACTCTGTTCACCATCCCCAACAAAGATTCATCCAGGCTTTGCCCAAAGACTTCCAGTTAAGGAGAGGGAGAACACCACTCCCCAAGTCAATCCATAATGATGTTAAGTAAAAGGGCCTTTTTTTTCTGTATTGATGGGCCCATCTAATTCTTCTCCAAAGCCCCTTTGGCCCTAGCAACTGATTCCCCCAAATCTGCCATTCTCCACAATCTCTTGAGTGGTCCAACAATCACATGTACCTTCTCTTTCGGTCTCCCCAGGATGCAGGATTTCTGGGATGATTTCATGAAGATGTCAAGGTCAAGAGGTGGCTCCCTACTTATCCTGGGTAGCCTCTCTCAATGAGACGTTTACATTTTGTTCTTTCTAGTCTAAGTAGCATTCTCCTTGGCCGAGAAAACCTGGTGGGGGTAGAGTTGCTCAAATCTTATTTTATTTCTGTTATCAGGAAGCTTTCTCCCATCTGCAAAGTAGCTTTCCTTTGTTTCTCTTCTTTTCTCCACCAACTAAAAAACCTATCACATTTTATCCTATCCATCATTAACTCATTTCAAGCTTTACTATCTATCCCTGTCCCTACTCTTACAGGACCCCATACCACAATTTTGTATTTATGCTCATTTACTACCTGCCTTTTGGAAATCTACATTCATTGATGAGTTCCTGTGTGTTTTCATCAGTGTCTCCGGTACAGAGCACTGGCTGTGGAGTCAGAGGAACTTAGTTCAAGTCCCACCTCTACTGCTTGCTCCCTGTGTGAATCTGATGCAATCCTTAACCTCTCTAGGCCTCAGTTTCTTCATCTGTAAAATAAGGGAAATTAATTAGGTGGCCTCTGATATTCCTTCCAGTCTTAGACCTCTGATCTTAATACAGTTCTTCCCTTGACTATTTCTCTTTTGTGTCTTCAAAATTTCATTCCTAAACAGCAACTGTCCCTTGAAATTTTCATGCTTCAAATGATCTTTCCCTTTTCTGAAATCCTACAGATTGGATCACTTACTTATACACAGACTCGTGTCCCTAAAGACACAACAGGTGATGAAATAACTATAATTTCATATTTGTGGTTCCTGCCTTCCCCAACTAGACTGTCAGCTCCTCAAGGGCAAGGGCCATGCCTTCTGCTGCTTCTTCATTGTCCTCAGCATGGTGCTGAACACTTAACAGATTCTCATTAAATGTTTTTGTACTCCAGTAAAAAAAAAAACAAAACTTTTTTGTTGTTCCCCTTTCCTCAGAAAGAAAGAAGGAAAGGAAAAAAAAAGAAGGAAGGAAGGAAGGGAGAGAGGGAGGAGGGAGGAAAAGAGGGAGGAAGGAAAGAAGGATCTGAAGAGGTGAGATTGCTTTGGCCGAGCTGAAGAACAGGCAGTCAGAAGCTGAACCTCTTTTTCTCTAATCTGACGTCCATATGTCCGACCCCAAGTCCCATGCCTTCACACTACAGCATAATGCCACAGATTAAAATAATTCTAAAAAAACCAATGTACATATGTATGAATGTTTGTATGTTTGTATTGCCAAGGGCATATTTCATAGCTTCTCCTTTCCAGATTGGGTAAGAAAAGCTCCCAGACCTCAGGAGCTATGTGCTCCCCCCTTCCTTTTCTATCCCCACTTTCCTTTTGTCTTAGAATATTATGCTCAGTCTCTGAACTCCCATCTCTTCCCATTTCAAACTTGATTCCTTTTTCTCATATCACAGAGAAAACGCACCTTTCAACATTTCCATCCACTTGTTAATTAGCAAGAGCTTATCATCTTTCTCCAGAGGTCATTCACCCAAAAGTACTTAGTAAAGACTGTGGCTCTCCAAAGCCCCTTGTGGGTCGATGTCTTGGCCTCTCTAACAGCCCCTGAGCAGGCAGCCCAGACTACCTGGCATCTCATCTCCTTTTACCTGAATTCTCAGATAAATAATACCAGGTTGTTCTACTTTCCATCCATTTTCAGAACTGAGCGGGGCCTTATACCTCCTACTCCTTGAACCTGGAATAACATCTAGCCTCAGATTCGTTAAGCATTCTCTCTCCCTTCTCATAAACACCAAAACTCCCTCCCTTTCCATGAAAGTTTCTCTGATCATGTGAGAGTGACTTACTTATGGGCCTCAGTCTGCAACTGTCAATTTGTACACAAATAGGTACTGGTTATCATTGGGCTCCCTCTTATTATTATGTCATTATTTGGTAGCAATGATTAAAATATCTAGTACTGGCCCACTATGTGCCAGTCACCAAGGACAGTGGGGATCTAAAACTACAAATGAAGCAGTCCTTTCCTTCACGGAGCCTCCACCCACCTGGGGATCCACCCAGGTGGGATGGGGAGGGTATGACCTAGGGGTTGAGGTGAATTGGGATGTTGGTGGGGGAGGGTTACAGCAAGGAGGTCAATTTGGCTGAGCAAAGACTGAGAGTAAATAGTATATAATTATCATGGAAACCAGGCTGGGCCCAGTCACGAAGGGATGAGGTCACAGTGGTTCATGTCATGTCCTTTAAAAATCTTAACCTCTCCAAAGCAAAACACTTCCTATATGGTACAAATCTCCTAGTAAAATGGTGAACAGCTCTTTGTGCATACACCTAGTTTCAAAGTTACCAGCACAATAGATGTCTCTTGTGATTCATTTTGCACAGTACTCACTCCTTTGTAACACATGGCCCAGGCTTGATGCCTTAAATAGTCAGGATCCCAGGGACATATGGTTGTCAATAACTGAAATCCTTCCCCCTGCCACCCTCCCAGATTCCTGTCTAGGACCATGTGTCACTCAAACTCTGGCTTGGCTCCCACCTACTTGGCTGCCCAGACCAAAATGTTATTTCAGTTACCTCCACTCAAAGTCAAAGTCATGGTTAGACAACAGTTTAATTAGCTTGGGTAAAAAGTGTAATAAAATGCAAAGGAAAAAGACATATGTATTGCAAAGCACAACATTCTTCTATATCCCAGATCTAATCTCCACACACACACACACCCCCAAGACAAGAAAACTGTCATTAGGTTCAGCATCAGTTTCTCCTGGGTGCAACCTTCTAGACTCGGTCTGGATCATGAGATCTCTGGCATCAGTTTCTGGTCCCAATCATTCCAACTGTCAGCTGCTTTGTGGGCCACAGTCAACACTTATCAAAACAACAGTGGCTTAAGGTCTAGACGGCTCTTTTTGATGGCTTTGTGATCACAAAAACCTGCACCCATCCAGCATCAGGCACCCTCCTTTGCCACCTGGGCCACCCCCTACACCAGATGCTAGACATCTCAGAAAGCTAAGTGGGCAGCCAAGCTATGGCAGGACATCCCAGGACTAAGATGGCCCTTTTACACATTCAGTCATACAACTATCATCCATCAAGCACCTACTATGTGCAGAGCACTGTGGAAAGATACAAGACAAATAGAACATGGTTCCTGCCCACAAAGATAAGACGCATGTGAAGAGTTTTTGTTGTTCAGTTGTTTTAGTCAGGTCTGACTCTCTGTGACCCCATTTGGGGTTCTCTTGGCAAAGTTTGCTGGAGTGGCTGGCCATTTCCTTCTCCAGCTCATTTTTACAGATGAGGAAACTGAGGCAAACAGGGTGAAGTGATTGGCCCAGGGTCACATGGCTGTAAGTGTCTGAGGCCAGATTTGAACTCAGGAAAAAGAGTCTTCCTGATTCCCAGGCCAGGTGCTCTGCGCACTATGGTGCCCCCTAGCTGCCCCACATTGAGAGTAATGATATAAATTATGAATCTGGCAAGTGTGTGAGAGAGCAGAGTTTATATTCTTACAATGGTTTACAAAGTCCTTTGTGTAAATTATTTACTTATTGCTATTGTTTTAGCTTTCATTTTTTTCTTTTGAGTTCCAAATTCTCTCTCCTCCTCTCTCCCTCCCATTAGTAAAGCCTCTTTTACAGGTGAGGAAACAGCATGAAGGGGAGGGGACCGACTTACAGTCACCCGGCGAAGTGAAACTTGGCCCTAAGAGCTGTGACTTGAGAGCCAGTGATGTTTCCACTGCCGTATGATTCCCTCCCATTACCTGGAAGTTCACAGGAAGGAGAGCTTGCATCCGGCTGGGAACAGAAGAGGATTGAGGCATACACTGGAGCATCAGTCAATCCATCAGCACCTATTCTTGTGCCAGAGGAGCTGACATTGTATCTGAGAGAGACAACATGGACACATATAAATATATATGAAATGAATACAAGGCACTTTGAAAGGAAGACCCCTCCAGAAGATCTGAGTTCAAATACGACCTCAAAAACTTGCTAGCAGCATGACCCTGTTCTAGTCACTCCTCTCTGGGCCTTCTTGGTGGTCTCTAAGGACCCTTCCAGTGCTAGAGCTGAGATTTTGTGCATTAGACACTGGGAGCTTGGAAATAAAATCCAGCCAAACACCAACTCTGGCCACTGTTTGGTGGCTAACTAGGAGCTCTCACTGGGTCCATAGTGGGGGGGAGGGAGCAAGGGGAGGGCAGGGGGGGGGCAGGGGGAGGGTGGGGGAAGGGGCAGGGGACATGAACTGAGCCGTGCTTTGGGACGATAACTTTGGCAGAGTGTGGAAGCTGGGTGGGAGTGGGCAGAGCCTGAGGCCAGTAGTCTTGCATTACATATCTGTCACCACACAGTTTTCAGACTCATCCAGAACCCTTGAATAGGCAGCCAATAGCTCTAAGAAAAGAAGGTGGGGTCCCACATCTTCCTATGTTCTTCATGAGAAGATTAGCTCTGGCAAAATCTATGGACCACTTCTCAGAATAACGTTTTTAAATGTATGGGGTTACAAAGGAACCCAACTGTAGAGGAAAACAATCAACATCTTTTAAAACAAGTTCACTGACCCCAGAAAAAGAACCCCTGTTACAGACCATTAGATACAAAGAATAATACAGGATGGTGGCTTATCCCAGGACCATTTCTATTGACACTCTTGAAAAAGGAGAAGAATGAGATCATTAGAATAATAAATATTATATGATACTTCAATTTTGCAAACACTTTTCCATGCTTTATCTCATTGGATCCCAGAATCTGAGCTGGAAGGGACCTTGGAGGCTGACTGGTCCAAGACATGAACAAGAGTCTCTTCTACAAAGGGCCATTCAGACTTTGCTTTGCAGACCTCCAAATGAGGGGGCTCCCCGCAAGCAGCCCACTCTGCCACTGGACAGCTCTCATTGTCTCTTTGTAACTTGCACCCGCTGCTCCTGGTTCTGACCCCCTCCATACCCCCAGCCAGGCAGAACCAGCCCAATCTCTCCTACATAAGACAGCCCTTCAGAGGCTTAGCCCTAACTGCCCCCACCATACACACTCCTGATCCTCAGCACAGCACCTAAAGGGAGCAGTTCTTCAAAACTACCAGGATCTGTGGTTACCTCAGCAGGGGGTTCAAATCTGTCTTAGTAAATTCCAAGTCCAAGAGCAGAAGGGTGGAGATGGACCCCAGGACTCTTGTTTTCCCCTCCCATGCTCCCCTAAGCCCTGTATATAGGTCACTATTAGAGCTTGGCTCCAATGAGTCACCACCACTACCTCTGCAGTCACTGAAGAAGGAACACAGGCCATTAGGAAATGGAACTAATTAGCTAAGTGGGAGGCACAAAGAAATTCCATATTCAATAGTTCAGTACTAATAAATCATAGATGATTTCTCTCTCTCTCTCTCTCTCTCTCTCTCTCTCTCTCTCTCTCTCTCTCTCTCTCTCTCTCTCTCTCTCTCTCCCTCCCTCCCTCCCTCCTTCCCTCCTTCCCTCTGACTCCCAATTGCCTCTGTGTCTGTCTCTGCCTATAACCCATCTGGGAGGCAAGGGCACAAGGTCTAGGACAGGGTTATTTGGGAGATCTGATCTGATCTGAACTACGCAAGCTTCTGACTAACGTAATAGTAAGGCAGGGAGCCTCCTCCTGCTCAAAAAACTTGCTCGCTGCTCTGAGCTCTCACTGGGTGGTACCTGACAGGATTCATTCATCTCAGTGGTAAATATCCAGATTCTAAGAGCTGGCCAGCTGTACCTGTAATGTGCCTCTTTCCCGTTACTCCAACATGGAGAAATGCTTTGATGCTCATTCTCAGACAGGCCAGCCCAGCTGCTCTCACCCTTTGCCAGCCCACTAGAGCTGTTCACATATACAAAATATACCTAAATGTCTTGAGGTCTTTGGAAATGAAATGAGATGTTTTTTTCCGTAACAGAAAAGCACTGGATTTGGCATCAAAGAACCTGGGTTTGAATCATGGTGCAGTTACTGCCTGTGTGACCTTGAGCAAGTCATTTATCCTCGTCTGTGAAATGGAGAATAGCAATACAGCACCCTCTCTCTGGAAACTTCCCCAACTCAGCACCTGTATGGGGGTGGTGCTCAGAGGGTGGTTGCTACTACTTCTCTCTCAGGGTTCCAGGGATAACTCTAAGGAACTGGGTTTCTAGTACTCTTTCTTGAGCCCCTACTGGTCTGCTTCCCATCAATAAGTAGTGAGACAATTAGCTTTTCTCTTTTCCTTTTTTGAGAAAATACATTTACTAAGGCTATAAAGGAAGAGAATTTGGTACAAAAACATTTCTCCACTCCAAAAACGAAAGTCTGGGGCACAATTCCCACAAATCTCAGAGTACCCTGGGAGAGTAGGCATTAATTTAAAGTAGTGAGGCACACATACAAAAGCAAAAGGTAATTAACAACTGCTGGGTACTGGAAGTACTTGTCTCCCTTTATGGATTCCTCATGAATTTCTCTGCTGGAGCTCAAGGGTAGATGCTTCTGTAGCCAACACTTCTCTCCAGGGCCAGGAATCTGTTCCCTACCTTAGCTGGCTGTCCTTCTGCACCTGAAATACTCCACGTTTGACCATCTTTATCCTCAGGGTGTCTCTTTTTGCTCATAGCCTCTCTAATAACATGGTCAATGGCAGGGTGTAGAAGAGAGTTTTCTCTCTCTTCTTTCCCCAAAAGCAATTCCCTCTTAAGGGCTTGGTCCTCCATTTCCTAATGTGGAGGTCTTTCACCACTAGCCTGGTTCACCCCTTGACTGGCATCTTTTATACACAGAAAAAATAGCTGTGACGGATCTTCTCAGTTAATCACATTGATTTCTTTTTATACCCAAGAAGTTCACACCTTATAGAGAACTCACAGAGCATAAACCATCTTATTTACACATTTAAAACTTCAGCACAGCTTTTGCCTGATTATACTTCGTTGAGTTTTGAAGGGACACCCTCCCTTCCAATAAGAGCATAGATTTTGGAGGGGAAGGGACCTCAGGGTCATCCCAGTGCCTTCCTTGTTCATTACCTTCTTACAAACTCTCTTGGTCTATTTTTCCTCTACCTGTATATCTTATTTTCTCTAGCTCCATTGTAAGCCTGTTAAGGGTAGAGATTGCTTCAACTTTTGTCTTTGCATCTTCAGTGACTCACATGCAGTAGACACTTAATAAACGTTTGTTATTTGGCTGAACTTGTTCAACACCCTCATTTTTAGTTGAAGAAACTGAGACCCTGTATGTATAGAACCCATATAAGACTGCATGCGTCTCAGGGAGGGAGGGGGAAGGGAAAGGGAGAAAATTTAAGACTTATGGAAGTGATTGTTGATAACTGAAAACAAATTAATTTTTTAAAAAAATAAAGAAACAAAGAAACGGAGACCCTGAGAGAAGAGAGACTTGCCCATCATGGCATAGCTAGTGATGGCTGGAGTTGGAATTGGAATCTGTATCCTGTGACTCCAAGGTCGGTGCTCTTTCCATTACACCAGGCTAGACTAGATGATGTTAAAAGTCTCTTTCTGAGATTGTAGGATCACAAAACAGATAATCAACATGACCGGGAACTGGCAAGAAGAGAGACCCCCCAAGAATGTCTTGAAGGCACCATTTGGTGTTTGTCTTTATGTCTCCTGTGTATGGCACCTAGTAGATGGTTAGTAAATGTACATTAAACTGAATGTCACTGGTGAAGGAAATATCATTGCTGCCATTTCCTTTTCTTTGTCCTTTTGGTGGAAAGAGTATTACCACTAAGCTGTCAAGGCTTTCTCATCACTGTCCAAACAGCCCAGCAAAAACTTCCTTGCAGGTATGAGGAGGACTGAGAAGTGAAATGGGGTGCAAAAGTCCAACTTTGCAGGTGGGGAAGGACTATGGGCAGTGGAGCTGGTGAGGCAGCTCAGAGACCCAGGGCTCCCCCTGCTGCCCCTAGCTGGCCATGTGGCCTAACCAAGAAAGGTTTAAGGATGGGGGACAACTGAGGAAGAGGAGAGAGCAGGGAGGATTCACTAGCTGGTTGGTTGCTGCTACCAATGCATTCCCACCCATTCCCACCCCTACAGTCAGAGACTTTCGCTTCAGCCTCAGCAAACGTTAATTTGATACTTCCTTTGTGGGGCTTTCCAGCTCTAGAGATCATGCAAAGGAATTGTGCAAGCCTCTGGGGCCTTGACATGGAACTTGTGTCTCAAAGGTGAAGAGAGAACAGGGCAGAAGGGGAAAGGTTCTAAGAGGAGGGAGAACCTCTTAGTGGTGGGATGGGTATCAGGGTGGTGGGTCAAAGTGAGAGAAAGGACCTGAGTGATGAATGAAATTAGCTTTCAAGGCACCAGACCATGTGAACTAGAAAGATCCCTGACTCTGGAGCCAGAAGACCTGTGTTCAAATCTTCCCTCTGATGCTTACTGCCCTTGTGACCTTAGGTAAAAAAGCCTCCCTGAACCTCAGTTTCCTCACCTGTAAAATTAGGAAAAGGTGGAATGAAATGGCCTCTAGGTTCCTGCCAGCTCCAGGTCTCTGATCCCATAATACCATTAAAATGTCCCTGAATATTGAGAGACAATGGGAGGAAATAAAGAAGACATGCTGACCTTGGGTCAGGAGGATGGAGGTTCCAATCATGCTTTTGAGGGGCGTGAGCTGGATTACCTGGGGAGAAGTCACTGACCCTCTCTGAGCTCCAGTTTCCTCACCTGTAAAACAAAGGCATTAATAGCCCCAGTCTCTAGAGCTGTGAGGATCAAATGAGGAGATGTGTGAGGATGGAATGCAGGCCTTCCACATGTGTTGGCAGAATCCAATGGTCTCAGACCTGAGGAGAGCAGAGCCTGAGCCCTAGGAAAGGGAACAGAGGTGCCAGTGGTCTTCACTATATACCAGGAGCACCTTTCATTCATTGGCTGTATTTCTACAGAACTGCATGGGAAGAATGCTGGACAGTCACAGGATAACAGATTTTGAGACATAGGGACCTCAGAGGACACCTTCTGACTTCCTCAGGCTCACCTTGGCTGCCTCCTGTAGGGACCTTGATCCCTCCCCCAGCCCCCAGGAATAACAGGTGTATGTATACATACATATATTATGTATGCATACATAATATATACACATGCAAAAATATATGTATTATATATTGTAAATGCATTATACATAATATTTATACTGTATAATTATAGATTATATGCAATACATGCATATAACATATCATATACACAATATATTATAATATATACAATATACACACACACACACACATAAACTCAGGTCATAGGACCATTGATCTAGAACTGAAAAGCACCTTTAAGGTCACTGAGTCAAAACCCCTCATTTTATAGATTACGGTGCAGCGGCTCATAGAGGTTAAGTGACTTGCCTGGGGTCACCTAGCTAGTCAGTATCTGGAGACGTGGAACAACAGGATACAGGGTTCCCTCCACTGTGACCCAGCTGGGCAGCGTCGGTTCTCACAGTTCCTACTAACCCACCTGTGTTCCTAACTTGGACAGCTTTTCCTTTCTTCCCCCCACCCACCCTGATTGCTCAACAGTGACTTGGACCAAATTCTGCCATCGGTCATTAGGGCATAGCTCCTACTCAAGTCTGAGGTCAAGATCTCTCCAAGCAGCTGACCAAAGGGACCAACTCATCCACCAGACAGAGTCTGGGCATCCATATTTGTACCATCCAGGAATCTGGGGTCCCAGTGGACCTTTACCCTCATACTTATTTCACCTTTTGAATAGTTCCACGCTCCCAGTCCCTTCCCCCACCAATGCATAATAAAGTTAAAGGAAGGGGAGAAAAAAGACCTTTCTGGTAAATCCCTTCAGTTCTCCTGATTAACATGCAGAACTAGCTGCTTTTTTGGCAGGGACCTGGTGGTGATAAAACCGGAGGCTTCTTAACACAACATATATTTAATCTGACGACTTCGCTTCCACACAAAATGGAATCAGATATTTTAAGGGAATTGACAGGGGCTCTCAGATGGAGCTGTGAACAAATGCTGTGACAGCTCCATGTTGGGTGCCAAGGTGATATTAAATAAGGGAGGGCAAAGGGTAGAATTCAGCGAATTAGTTTATCATAAAATGGGGCCTAGCCATTTATTGGCAGTCACTAGGTGACCATTGAGGCTGTGACGTGGAAGGGTGATTAACCTTAATTTCCTTGGTCCAGGAGGGCAGGAAGAACAATGGGTGTAAATGGCAGAGGCAAAGGTTTAATTTCCCAAGAGTGGCTGGAAGTCTCCCCTAGGTGCTGGCATCCACAGGAACACTTTCTCCAGACAGTGGCTTTACAGTCTTCTGCTGTCCAACTCAGAGGAAAGAGGGAATCTCTGATTTTATCTGTTATCAGAGTAGGAGGGAGGTTAATACCTCTATAAGACAACCATGTGATGTACTGGGAAGTGTGCTGGCCTGAAAGTCAGGAAGGCTGTTTGACCCCTCTATGCCTGCTTCCTCATCTAGAAAATTGAAATGTTTGCCTAGCTGATCTTCCAATTTTAAGAGTTTCATGCCAGTTGCCATATTATACGGGTCGATCAAATCAGTTAGATCAGGGTTTGCAAATGGAGATGCTCCTAGCTCCTACTTCACTGAGTTTTGTGGATTCAATTAAATAATATGAGTAAATCCTTGTGCAAACCTTCCTGAAGGTTCCACATTAACCATTCTTCTTATTGGTTGATGGTGACCATAGGATCACAGATCTGGATCTCCCAGAACTCGAGGGAGCCACACCCTCATTTTACAGATGAGGAAAATTAGGCTGGACAAAGGTTAATGGATTAAGTGTCAAAGAGAGGATTTGAACCCAGGTCCTCTGGTTTGAGGCCCAGAGCTCTTTCCACTCTGCCTGACTGCTTCTCATCATCCAACTGTCTTTAGGTGCCTCAGAATGGCACCAGGATGATGGTTTACAGCAATGGCCACTGCAGAGACATGAGCCATTGGACAGGGGCTAGGCCCAGTGTTTTGTCCTGTAGCCACCACATGGGACTTTGGACTCTTTACAGCAGGGATGCCCACCATCACACCCCTCCACTATGTCAAGCAGAGGGCGTCAGACCAGGACACACTTATTTTTTTAATACTAACCCTTTATTAGTACAGGGAAGTCCCCATGGGGAGTTAGCAAACCAATGTGGATTAGCAAACACCAAGACGTTTTTTACCTTACGGGACTGAGGAAATAGAAAGATTTGCATGGAGGTTGGCCTGTCACCTCAGGCCCTCCTGTACCCTGTCTCCATGTAGGTGCCTCTATAAGATAAAAAACAAATTGATAAGGACGTTTTGCCTCCCCAAGAATAGTCTTTCAAGATTTTAACCCATAATCCTACCTCCAGTGACCAAAGTCGAGGAGGTTGTTTCTTGCTGGGTTTTCACCATCACACATTCCAGGATAAGGTCAAGCTAGAGCTAGCTGTAGATCTTGGCCCGTCAGATCACAGATCTGGGATCCTTCTGTGTCATGATCTTCCACAGTTGGTTTGAAAAATCACGTCTCCTTTTTTGTTTGTTTCCTGGCATTGGCCTGGGACAGAATTGCAAGTGGAGAACCACCAAGCATAGAAATGATGTGGCTCCACAGGCAAAGAGCCCAAAGGAGCCACAAGATTCTCCCATGAGACTCAGAATTGGACCCAGGTGCTGTGATCGAAGTGTGGGCTCCAAAAGAACATGGAGAATTGAAGTCAATGGGAAAACGGGCCTTAGCTCCAAGGCAGTTGCATGGCCCAGGGGGTACACAGCTGGATCGTGAGTCTGAATCCTGCCTTCCCACCCTTTTCACTTAGCTGGACCATGAGAGCTTGGAATGAGATGACCTCTAAGGTGCCTCCCAATTCTAGATTCTACAGTTCTAAGAGAAGCACAAAGTCAGGTCTAAAGGAAGGAATAAGAATGATTTCTAACCAGAGGCACCCAGGAAGGCTGCAGGGAAGATGTGCTGTTTGAGCTGTGTGAATGGACTTCATTTCAACAACACTGAAGGAGGAAGGGGGAGAGGGGATAGAATGAGTCAAGGAAAGGGAATGAGCATTTGTTCAGTATCTACTATGTGCCAGGAATGATCTCATTTGATCCAGCATCCTTGGGAAGTAGGGGGTCATTATTGCTCCATTTTACAGACGAGGAAACTGAGGCAAGCAGAGGTTTAAATGACATCTCCAAGATCACACTGTCAGAAAAGATCTGAAGGAGAACTTGATTTCAAGGCTTCGTGATGCGAGGAACGCTTCTCTAACCACTGCACCAGTTGGCTTTCTACCAGTTGGCAACTATTATCTTAATAGAGCAGAGGTTAAGTGAGAGCTAGTAAGTCTTTCTATTTGAATGAAATGAATGAATGGATAGATGAATAAATGAATGGGAAAAGCATTTATTAAGCACCTACTATATGCCAAGCTCTGTGCTAAGCTAAGGACACAGAGGGGTCTGAGAACATGGAGGTGAGCCATACACAAAGGCTGGATCTGGAATCAGAACATTTGGGTTCAAATTTTGTCTCTGCAAATAAACACCTACACGCCTTTGGACTTTGTTCACTTTGTTCAGAGCTGCTAAGGCTGTTCATTCTCTCCAGTTTTTCCTGTATACAGTTGCTTGTCTCCCACATTACTGCCTTTTGCCTTTCTTAGTTCCTTTGGTACTTAACACAGTGCCTCACACATAGTAAGTGCTTCCTACTTGTCCCTTGCAGCATTAATCCCAAGATACTATTAGGGCATTTCCAGGTGCCAGGATCTCCTTCAGAGCTAATCATAAGGCAGAAGAGGAGAGAGGAAAGTAGGAAGCAGGAACTTCTACTCCATTAGACTTGGCCAGGACTGCTGCTCTGAGGCCTCTGGGGGACTCACAGAACAGAGGGTGGGAAGCTCTAGCTTCAGGAGCTCATGAAAAAGAATGCCTTCATGAGACTGAAAACTGCCAGGGAACCTCAAAGGGTACCAAGCACAAGCTCCCACCCCTCATTTTACAGATGAGACCTAGGGGGAGGGAGCAGCTTGGATTTTGTAGGTCTAACCTCCCCCTCTCCCCATCATCAAGAAGCTATCTTGTCCAACCCTCTCATTTTTACAGACGGGGAAGCTGAGGCTTAAGAAGGTTGAGTTACTTGCCTAAGGTCAGTAAGTGTCCGGTGTGAGATCTGAACCCATGTCTTCTGACATCGGCTGACTCTACTGCATCTGTTTCCATTTGGTCCTCACTTAAATCCTTCACCTCTCTAATGATCCAGACCACCCAATTCCCTCCAGCAAATCCTAATTTAGAAAGTAGGTATTTTCACTGTTACTTTAATGACCATGAGGAGTTCCCAGGAAAGGTGGGTCCTGTTCTTCAGAATCACTTATTATCCAGGCAGGTGATAGCACCCTTTGTATATACCACAGCCTAGCAGTCTCAGCTGTCATAGAAGGCCTGTGACTTGGACAAGCTGACCCATGTCATGACCTCATGCCTCATAAAGTGTCTCAAACTCAAGAGTGGAGGGGCATCCTTCCCTGAGCCCAGGAGGTAAAGTGTCTTCCTGGGTAGTTCACTAAGTCTGCCTCAAAATCCAGTCTTGTTTTGATGAAGAGTTCATTCCTAGCCCTTACCTGGGGCTGAATGGGGAGTGGGGAAGAAACAGACCTAACCCAAGAGAACCAAATGGCTTACCCAACACGTAGGTACCTGCTGCAAACGACTTGGCTTAGTCAGAGTGGTCCAGGAGGCAGAAGACCTGGATTTAAACCTCACCATGTCACTCAATATACATTGAGCAAATCATCTTTCTTCTCCTAGTCTCAGTTTCCTTATCTAGTAAGAAGGCATCTGAGGTCCCTTCCAGCTCTAAATCTATGATCCTAGAAATTCAACAAGAAATCTCTCTGCCAAATGAATGTAAATTCATCGATCAAAAAGCAGCTCTTCTCTCTCTTTTTTGGCTAACAAATTCCTGAATGTGGCTGTTTTAAGGGGGAGCTGTCAAACTGACTGGTGTGTGTCTTTGACACCGATGAATTCATATCTCTCACAGTTCCTCCTACACAATGAGAGAGAGAGAGAGAGAGAGAGAGAGAGAGAGAGAGAGAGAGAGAGACAGAGAGACACAGAGACAGAGAGAGAGACACACACACACAGAGACAGAGAGACAGAGAGAGACAGAGACAGTAAGACACAGAGACAGAGAGAGAGACACACACACAGAGATAGAGAGACAGAGAGATACAGAGACAGTAAGACACAGAGACAGAGAGAGACACAGAGAGAGACAGAGACAGAGAGAGACAGAGAGAGAGAGACAGAGAGAGAGAGAAGGAGAGAGGAAGGGAGGGAGGAAGGAAGAAAGGAAAATTAGTACTCCATGTCATTTGCCATTGACAGCTTCAACAGAGGAAAGCGATAAGGAAATGTCAAAATGGTCTAAAGAGCTGGCTGGAGGCAGGCCAGAAGAAAATCTTTTTGCACCCACCCTCTATCCCCACCCCAATTAAGAAATGTTGCAGCTCCTGCTTCCTGACCAACATTGCTATGAAAAAAAAGACAGCAGTTTCCCCTGTCAAACCAGACGTCTCCTCCACCAGGATCTATCTGAAAGCCTCCAGTTGTGGGGACAAAGCTGCCTAATCATCAGCCATCACCTTTCAGGGAACCAGAAATAGCTGCTGAGTCAGCTCTAGTCCCCCCTAGAGCCCTGGGTTTGTTACTGTTATTAAAATGCTATAAAATGCAAGCCATTTGTTAGTGCTGAGTTCCCTGTCACTAGAAGCCTCCAAGATAAAGCAGAATGACTGATCATGCAAACCATCAACAAACATTTATCAAGTACCTGCTGTGTGCCAAGCATGGTGCTAAGTGCTGAAGACACATACACACATGCATATAAAATGCATGTAAAATATGTGTGTACACACATAATAACTACATACATCTGTAGTTGCATGTATACACAATAGGAGACACCACCTAGGGGAATCAAGGAAAAGTCTCTTAGAGGAATGGGCTGGAGCTTGAGCTAAGCCTTCAAGGGGACCAGAGACTAGAAAGGAGGGCATTCTAGATAGAGAGGACTGCCTATGCAGGGGATGGAGCACCATTTTAAAGGAACAGCAAGCAGACCAGTTTGGCTGAAGAGTCAAGTGAAAATAAGTCTGGGAAGGCAGTTTGGAGCCAACTTGTGAAGGGGTTTAAATGCCAAACGGAGGAGTTTGTATTTTATCCTAGAGGTATTGGTAACCACTGGAGTTTCTTAACAAGAGAATGTGAAAGTTCTATGCTTTAAGAATATCAATTTCATGGATGTGTGGAGGATAAATTGTACAACGGATAGACTGAATACAGAGACCAGATTTAAAAACAGAACAAAACTACTGCAGTTGGTAAAGATGGCAAAGATAAAAATAGTCAATGTTGCAGGGGTTGCTGAAACATAGGTACACTAATACTCTGTTGATGGAACTGTGGGTTGAGCTAACCATTCTGGAAAGCAACTTGGGATAATTTCTAAAAAGGGACCAAAATGTCCACATCCTTTGACTGTGAGATCCCACTGATAAATATGTTCCCCCAAAGAGGTTAAAGATGGAAAGGTGTATTTATACACCAAAGCATTCACAGTAGAACTTTTCATGATAGCAAAGAATCAGATGCAAAGTATATGCTCATCAACTGGAGAGTTGCTGCACAAATTTGGCGATGTAATAGAACATACTATACTGAAAGAAACAGTAAGTATGAAGAATTTAGAGAAGCAGGTAGAGACTTAGTTGAACAGATGTAGAAGTAAGTGAGGAGAACCAGGAAAACCATGTACATCATGATTGCAGAACGCAAATGTTAAAAACAATCCAAAAACCTCAACTGAAAACTGTGTACTTGTAATGTCCAAAGAAGGGATGAAACAACATGCCTTTTCCTTTCGATGATGAAGGACTTGGAATGCTGTCCATGGTGAGCGGGCTGACGGGCTTGTCACTTCTGCTAAATGGCTTTGTTTTTCTCTTTGTTCTTTGTTACGAAAGATGGTTTGCACAATAATGAGGGACAAAGGGCTATGTTTGGAAAAGAAAGTGATATAAAAACAAAAGATATCAATTAAAAGAAAATTTACGAAGATTGCTGCAATAGTCCAGGTGAGAGGTGATGACAGCTTGAAATAGGGTTGTTTGATTTCTAACTCAAACTATTAGAAAATGGAAGTTTCCACTTTGCATTGGGAATAGTGCACTGAGAGGAGACCACAGGAAGGTGAGGTAAGGCTTCCTGTAACGGATCAGACTGCTGCGGCAATCAGAGGAACTGAACTGTCCCCTCCCCCTACCAGGCTTTGATCACTTTTCAAAATTTGTCTGAGGAAAATGGGAATTTGGGCAGTTAACAGCTCTACCCTCCCTCTTCCAACATTGCTAAGTTCCTCCTCATCTTTTGGGTAATTGGCAAGACTCTAGTTCTAGTTCCTAAGGAAATAGCGGCAACTGGGAGGAATTCCCTTGCCCCAAACTCTCAGGGCTATTTGGGGGACTCCCAGTTGAGGGTGTGTGAAGCAAGCTGACAAATCTCTCGGCTATTCTGATAGGGACCCTCTTGTTTGTCAGACTTAGAAAAATGACTAGTAAAAGGACTGAAAAAAAAATGTGTTGATTAGTCCCCAGGCACATTGCTTAGGGCAATCTCAGTGAGAATCGATTGCATTCCTTTTGTGAAAGTATAAACCCCACCAACAGATAACAACTCCAACAGATGGCAACAGAAGCTTGCCAGAAAAGCCGAAAACATCCATTTGAAAGACAGAGGAAAAATAGCAGCTATGGAAGCCGAATGGAATGAGTTAGGCTCACCTGCTTGCTGGCAGGCCAAGCAATGAGAGAAGGTTCAGTGGCAAGGCCAAGAGTGTAAGTCGCTCAGGGTATGTTCCTTCTTCTACTAGTGAGATAACCCATGAGAAAGAGACTCCTTTTGGCCGAAGGATGGAAGATGATTCTGAGCCTTTATTTTCCTTGTTATTTACTTTGATATTCTGATTTAATTAAAAGCCTTGATGTTGGATTTATGGTACTATTGGTAGACAATGAATTCAATGGGGGCTCAAGTTGGATTTTCGTGATCATAATGCTCTACACTGAACCTGAAGTGGCAGTCATCTGGTTTTACCTACCACTCATCATGCTGACTCACCGAAATTACTGGGGTTTGGGATCTTTATTGCTTAGAAGGTGCCAGGGAAACTGAATGTAATTATGTCATGGGCATTCTAATTCATTCTAATCTTTGGAAAGGGAGCACCTAGGTGGTGCAGTAGATAGAGCATCAGGTTTTGAGTCACATCTTCCTGAGTTCAAATCCAGTCTCAGATGCTTAACTGTGTGACTCTAGGCAAGTCACCTCACCTGGTTTGTCCCAGTTCCTCATCTGTTAAATGAGCTGGAGGAAATGGCAAACCACTTCAGTATCTTGGCCAAGAAAACCTCAAAGGGGGTCATAAAGAGTTGGATGCAACTGAAAAAATAACTGAAAAATCTTTGGAGAAGACAAAGGATTGAAAAATAAAGATCAGATTGGGTTCAAAAGAGACTAATGGGATAAAGAAGTAGGGCATATTTTTAAAATTTACCAGCCCACTTCCAACCTGGAAACTGGATTCAAATCCACCTTAGGCAATTAAGTAAACTCAACTGTATTGGAGACCCCTAGTTAGGACAATGTCTCGACCATAGTACGTGTTATATAAATGCTAGGTATTATTAAAGTGCTTTTATTTTATATCTGTGTTATATATATGTATGTATATATATACACACACATATACACACATATATGTATTATATATGCTAATTGGCCTCTGGTTTGTGACAAGTAAATGGCAGAGTTTCAACTTGAACTCAACCCTTTTGACTGTTGTGGGCTTTCTCAGACCATGTCAATCAACCTTTGGGAAGACAGCTGTGCCTCTACTAGACCTATACTAGTCTGGAAGCGCTAGTCTGCGGCACACACCTATGCTTTGAAACTTAAGATGAATTCAAATGAGTTTTTATTTTAGGATTTCTAGAAAATGGGACATTCCTCAAGATACTGGGAAGCATCATGGGATAATGGGGATCTTTAATAATGTGGATTCTCACTAGGATCAGTAGTGTCAAAGAAATTTACTAAGAAAGAGCTGGAAGAGAGGCAAAATTTCTTATGCTGCTTCCCCAGCATTTCCATTTGCATATGAGCTCAGGGTCTTCTGAGGACTTATGCCTTGATACAAAGAAATCACTATATATTGTTTTTGCATATAACTGGGAAATGAGAAATACAGGTAATGGCGTATAGAAATTTATCTTGCCCTACAGGATAAGAAAGAAGATGGGGATAAGGGAAGAGAGGGGTGTTAGAAGGGAGGGCAGATTGGTGGAAGGGGTAATCAGAATGCAAGGCATTTTGGGGTGGAGGGAGGGGAGAGATGGGGAGAAAATTTTGAACTCAAAATTTTGTGGAAATGAATGTTGAAAGTTTAAAATAAATTTAAAAAAAGAAAGAGAAAAAAAAACCACCAGTTCCATTCCAGGCTACTGTGAGGAATGTGGGGTCAGATGGTGCCCCCTTAAATCACACTATGCAGATAACCACCTTCCTTCTCAAACTAGCACAGCACTGGATGATACCCAGGGTTTGAGCAACCCAGCAAAGAAAGGACTCAAGTGGACAAGTTACAAATGGAGAAAACACCTCTGGCCCTTGGCCCATGGGCCACATCTGTTCCCAAATCACCCTAACTCCTTCTACACAGGATTCTGTAATAGAATCTCTGAGGCTAAAGCCAGAGACATAACTAGTGTGACGAGAGAATTTCTGGCTTCCACTGTGCTAAGAAAAACACAGCACCCACCTGTATCTTGAACTTACAGACACTGGTACTGGAAGCTAGCTCACATCACCTACTGAAGTCTGTCTGGGACATAAAACTTCAGCTCCAGCTAGTCCCCTGCCCTTTCTGATGCCAACATCCTTATCTTCCCCTTCTGTTATTTGCTTCCAGATGGGGTCCCCTTTCCTTCCTCTCCTGCTTTCTATAAAATTCTTTTACTCTCTTGTGTAATTCTATGTGATGATGCTCTGGACTCTCTGATGTTTCTTCAGTGAATCCTGTACTCTGACCACAATAAAATTGCAGGACTATCTCTGTGGATTTGGTTACTGACAGCAGTACCTAATCAATGGATCTCTAAGATCCCACCTGAAAAGTGAGATAATTTTTACCTCATTTGAGGAAAACTGGGGCTTTCCCCCAGATATCAGAAGTTAGACAATATAGAGAGTCATTCAGGAGCCTGGAAGCAAGTGAATTTACCTCCTTGTTACCAAAAATAAAAATAAGTTGTGCTACCCTCAACCCCTGGCTGCCACATAGCAGGTGGGCTCCTCCACCTTCCAACTGCCCAGCACTAACCCCATCCTCAGCTGTGCCAGAGGGAGCATTTTATGTCACTTCTATAAGGCCTCTTTCATGCTACTTGTTGTACATGCCAAGATGACAAGTTATAACTCTCACTGAGACATAAGAATGTTACTATCCTAAACTGTCTTCTCATTCCTGTCTTCAATTACTCTAAGCTAAGCAAAGTAGAGTCAGGAATACAAACAATGGTTTCGACAAGTCTAGGAGACTGCTAGATGGTTCAGTGGATAGAGTAATACTTGGAGTCAGCAAGACCTGAGTTCAAATGTGACCTCCAGCACTGACTAGCTATGTGACCCTGGGCAAGTCACTTAATTCCTATTTGCCTCAGTTTCCTCAGCTATAAAATGAGGTTAATAATACCACCCACTTCCCTGGGTTATTATGAGGATAAAACGAGATAATAATCACAAAATGCTTGGCCTACCGCTGTTTGTCCTTTGTTTTCCAAGAAGACCAATAGCATCTAGGGGTAATGTCTTGACTTGTGGGTTAATTGGATTTAAGTGGGGCAGAGTGGCAAAGAGTTGTCAGCCTCACTTTCTCTTCCATCAAGGTCCAGTGGCAAGACAAAAGTCAAGAGAACTAACTGGTGATGGCCCAGGATGCAGCAGATGACCTTGCAGTCTTTGATGTCTGACCAAGTTCTAAGCGCTCCATAACACTTGCTTGGTTAATAACCTCACAGTTATTGGAACAAATCGTTCTCATCTGCCCATTTTGTTGGGGGAAGTCTTCACATGCTTGGGGTTAGGCATTCCTCTACCTCATCGATGGGTCGGAGGCCTGTCAGTTACCCAGATCCGGGTTGATCCCTACCAAGATGGCTTATTGGGATGTGGTTGCTGGCCACATAGCCACAGCTGGGCCTACTACAGCTTCCTGGAGTCACAGGTGAGAATGGATTGCCAGGTGGACACCAAAGTTGGGTGAACTGCCCCCAATGGGGTTAGCAGCCCTCCCACAAGAGGTGCTAGTCCTCCCTGAACACCCTGTGTGGCACACAGTAAGTGTCATATAAGTGTTAGCTACTATTATCATTGTGAGGACCAAATGGGATAACATTTGTAAATATTTTTGCACACTTTTAAAGCACCATATAAAAGTTAGGTTATTATATATAGAAGACCCATGAACTTGGGGCTAGAAGGGCCATTAAAGGTCATCTAGTGCAATTCCTTCATTTACTGATGAGGAAACTGAGGTACCAGAGACAACCTGACTGCGTGCCTCCACATCACACTAATAAGTAGCAGAGCCTGGTTTTGAAAGAGATCTCTGACAATGAGGACTCTTTGCTTTTTTTATTTTAAAATTTTTATATAAATATACATGTGAAACAATTTTTGATATTTTAAAAATAATTTTGAGTTCCAAATTCTCTCCTTCCCTTCCCACCTGTTCCCCCTCCCTTCTCCCTGTGACAGTAAGCAATTTGATATGGTTATACATGGACAATCATGAAAACATATTCCCATATTAACAATGTTGTGAAAGAAAACACCAACCAAAAAAAAAAATAAAGTTTAAAAAGTATGCTTCGATCTGCACTTAGACTATCAGTTCTTTCTCTGGAGGTGGATAAGAGTTTTCATCAAAAGTTCTTCATAGCTGTCTTGAGTCACTGTATTGCTGAGAACAGCTAAGTCATTCACAGTTGATCTTCATTACAAAACTGCTGTTACTGTATACAGTGTTTTCCTGGTTCTGCTCATTTCACTTTGCATCAGTTTACATAAGTCTTTCCAGGTCTTTCTGAAACCATCTGCTCATCATTTCTTCTAGTACAATAGTATTCTATTATATTCATATACCACAACTTGTTCAGTCATTTCCCAATTGTTAGGGATCCCCATAATTTCCTATTCTTTGCTACCACAAAGAGAGTTGCTTACAAATATTTTTGTATATATAGGTCCTTTTCCTTTTTTGTTTTTGATCTCTTTGGAATAGAGACCTAGAAGTGGTACTGCTGGGTCCAAGGGTTTGGGGTATAGTTCCAAGTTGCTCTCCAGAATGCCTGGATTAGTTCATAACTCCACCCACAGGGCATTAACCAGGGACTCCTTTGAAGCACAGGCTGTATTAAATGGTGTTCCCTCCACCTCTCAACTGCGATGCTTCTCTTATTCTACAGGTGCCAGGAAATGAGCAAAGGGCATCTTTAGCCTCATGACTAAAGATCACAAGTCACCTGATGCTCCAGGGCTCTGAAGAGTATTCACTGTCAGGTAAATGAGATAACATTGATTGCAGGATATCCCAAGGCTGGTGATGCTAGTGGGAAACCTGCAGAAGTGAGTAAAGCCAAGCTAGTCTGGGGAGTACCAGGAAGGCCTCCTGCTAGAGGCAGTCTTGATGCAGGTCAGAAAAGGCTTGGAGACAGTGGAACAGGTCACACTAAGCACCCTGGATGTTAAAGAGCAGTGTGCTTCCTCCAAGGTGACCTTTCCCAGTCTGTCTATATGTCTTAAGTACTTGCATGATATCTTCCCCACTGGAATAGGGGCTTCTTAAAGGCAGGGTAGTCAATCCAAGCATTCACTCACCCTAGAGATAGATTTCTGACAGATAAGATTCATGAAACTGAAATTTTTTGAGCATGTCAGTCATTATTGGAAAGTCCCCTTCAGGCAAGTACCCCCTCACCGTAGTCACGTTGATTGGAGGCAGTGCTGTATATGAGGCCAAGGTGCAGTCTTCCATATGTTTGCCAGTATGTTGAAGGGCTTTACTGAGGTCAAGTTCTTCATCATCCTCTTCCTTCCTATCTTTTTCTTCAGCATCATCTGTCCTTTCAGCAGAAACCCACTGTATCTCTCTACTTGTTTCTTGCCATCCTCCACTTTTATCATGCTGAGCAGTGGGAGCTTCCTTGATCTGTTCTCAAGGAATAATTGTACTAAAGCCTGAACTGCATGAATCTGTCCATCTATCCTCAAACTATCATCTCATCCTCTAGCATAGGAGTTAAAAGAGGTAGATCTGGAGTATTACATTCAGTTCTGGGCATCATATTTGAGGAAGGAGACTAACCAACTAGTGAAGAGCTACCAGGAGAGTGTAGGGCCCCGAGGGTATGAAGGATTTACAGAATTCCTCCTTTAACTCTCAAATACAATTCTCAGATTCCCCAAGAGAAAATCTGGGAGTGCTACTAATAGATAAGAATTTGTTTCCCCACCAGTCACTGTCCCAGAGACTCTGAAAAGTGAGAAAATTAGTAAAGCACCAAACCATGTCACAGTTGGGACCTTTTCTGTATAAACACCTGGAAGTCATTCCCCTCTCAACATCCCACAAACTGCTCTAACACCAAGGGCCTGGCCAGCAAATGAACATGACAACTCGGGGTACTTCCTATATCCAACCCTCCTAAGGCCTCAGTCAGTTGTAGAGAATACCCTTCAAGATACCTCCCCCTGCTTCTGAGCAGAGGTGGGGGACCATGGGTATGGAACACTGTATATATCAATCTTTTTCATTTGCTAAACTGTTCCCTCCCCCACTCTTTTTTATTGACTTTTATGAGGACTGACTTTCTGACAGGAATACATTGAGAAAGGGAGGTGATGTAAAAATAAGATATCAACAAAATTTATTAAAATGAAAAATATTTTAAAAAAAGCTTCAAAAAACTCATCTGCATATAGATATTTAATGTGTAGACTCTGGTTTTCTTTTCCTAGTATGGAGCTGATTGACTTTAAAATCATTCATTTGGAGATATATTTGCTACTAAATGTTGGAATTAAAATGAATAGGAGAACTTGATAAATTCTCTTGCTTTTAAGACAAGGTAATTGAGGAATGGTCAGGCATGCTATGCAATATGAATAGAATGGAATGTGACTTTATCCTAAGAAATGTTGAATAAAAATTCCAAGAAGCCTAGAAGTACTTATATGAACTGAGGCAGAATGAAGAAAACCCAACCAGAAAAGCAGGATACACAATGACTAAGTGGAAAAATCCAGCTGAACATGTTGTGTTTGTCCTTCAGCTTCGATGAGAACTACACCATCAGAGAAATGATGACATGACTTGCCTTGACTTTGTTTTGAGTGAGGGAGGGCTGTGCAGGTCACCAGCCTCACTTCTCCTCCAGAGCCATCTGAATCCAGTGACTAGATATTCATCAGGATGACTGGAGATAGCCCAGGATGCAATGGAAGACCTTGGCCTTTTTAGGCTAGGACTTTTCACATTCTCACTTAGAGGGAGGTAACAGCCATTGAGTGAACAGGCCTCCTTAAGAAGTAGTCAGGGAATGACCCTCTTAATGAGCAGAAAGAAAAATAACCAAATCAAACTGGGAGGGAAAGAGAAACTGCTACTATTGATAATCACTCTAAGTTAGTCATTAAGTGGAGCTTGAGCAGCTCGTAAACCCCAAAGGAAGGGAAGAGGGAGACAGAAGGGAGAGGATGAGCTGGGTAGTTAGGTGCCTACTCAGGCAACTCAGTCTACTCATTGGATGTAATTATAATGACTGATCTTGGCCCTAAGGTGTCGGAAAGAGTCAGGCTACCAAAAACACCTAAACAAGAAGAAGAAGGCACTATCTTGGTGCTGGGCATGCTATAGCATCTTGGAGCCATAGGTGAGAGTGGGGTGCCAGGTAGATCCCAAAGGTGGGTGAGCAGCCCTAAAAAGGGTTCGGCAAGCTCTCCCACCAGAGGAGCTAGTCTTCCTTGAACACACCATACACCTCAAGCCCAGTGCTGACACACAGTTGGTAATTAATAAATGCTTGCTGACAAGACCAGAAGTCCACTCTTTCCACTACTTTGGACTTTGAAGGACAGGCTTAAATGAACAGAGGACATTCCAGGCACAGTCTGTAGCAGAAATAAAGGCATACATGCTTTTGAATGGAGTGTAGAGATGGGGAGGTGGTAGGGTGAGATAAAGCTAAAAGAGGGGAGAGATCCTTGAATGCCAAGCTAAGGAATTTAAATTTTATCCTAAAGGTAACAAGGGGCCACTGAAAGATTTTGAACAGAGGAGTGACATGGGCAGGTCTATGGCTTACCCTTCTGTTCTCATCCTCCCCCTCTACTCAGGTTCCAAAGCCCCACCACCTTCCAGGTCCTGGCCCTTCATAGGTTCCTCTCTTGATGAGCTGAAAAGAAATAGCACTCCCAGGGTTTTTAGTGATTTAGGCCCTCCTTAGAAGGCGGCAAATCCAGTTCTTGCCAGAATGCCTGTTACATTTGACCAATAACATTGGCAGGTTATGCAAAATAATCAGATTATTAGCCGTAGTAAGAAGGCAGTGAGGAAAAGGGTCCCAGCAGGAGACTTGGGCTGATGCAACCAGTTGTACCCACCCCCTCAAGGGGAGTGTCAAGAAAAGCTGTGATCTTTCCCCAACTTCCCCTCCTGTTACCTATTAACAGATATTCCAATATTCTCTGATGCTACTTTTCCCAAATGTTTCCAGGAAACTTGAATTTTGCCTCAAATAAAAAGAGGCCAGGATTTAGAAAGAAACAAAGATAGTGTGAATTAAACCAGAGAGCCCAACCTATATCTAAGTATTAGGGATTTTCCTAACTGGGGGCTTGGAACAACTGTGATAGTATTATTTTCATTTCTATCAATTCCTTACTAAAATGACAGAGAAGGAAACCATACAGACCTGATGGGCCATTGTATTGCCCCAGACTCAAAATAAACAGGGTATTACATAACAATCAGCCACTTCCCCAGTTTTTCTATGAAACAAATGCTTAAGTAATTCTTGGTGCTACAACCCAGTGTTGAGAAATACAAACAAAAAAAGGCAGCTGTGAGATCTGGTCTAAGGCCCAGTTCAGAGGACTCATACTGGTCCTCCTACTTTCCACACAGCACCCGGGAGATGGATCACCTCATGTCTTCCATTACATTCAATTATCATGTTTTGGTATGATTTAAGGCTATAAAGGAATCCACTTGTCCAGATGGAATGTTGCAGAGCCAGTTAAATGGTGGCCACCAGAATACATTCCATAAGGTCTAGTCTTGTAGCTGCAAGAACCCTTTGTATTATGGATAAAAGAATATATTTGTGACATGGGATTTTTACAATTACACATGCCATCCTTCCTGTTTGAATGAATTGACCTGGCTTGCTATGTGACATATCAAAAAAAAAAGCCATAAACTTCTAAACAAAGGCCTTACTGACTTTTACCCAAATTGCCTCCAGGCCATTTCTCTTGGCAGTGGTCAAGTTATTTCCCTGGAGTCTGAAGCTGGCATTAATCAGTTAATGAGGTATTTAATTGATCATCCCGACCCTGATCTCTTTATGGGGCACAAATTAACCACCCCTATAAGGAATCCTTCTGTAATATCCCTGACAAAGTGGTCAAGGGGCCTCTGCTTGAGTCCCTCTAAAGAAGTGGGAACCCCCAACTTCTTTGGGTGGCCCATTCCCCCTGTGGGATAACTTTCACTGGGAGGTGGTTTTGTCTCATTTTTTTCTTCATGGTTGACACAACTTTTCATCAAAAGTAATATCATTCTTCAGGTTGTAGTCTGTTTGGATTAATTTGACCAATAAATATGGTTGCAAGGACCATTCTGACTTTTGCATACATTTCTTTCCAGTCTCCTTGTTTGGCATTTTATTAAGAAAATGAACCCTGGATAGGCCTTAATTTCCTTATCCATAAAATGAAAAGGTTAGACTGCATGCAGTATGGAGTTAGGAAGGTTTGGGTTCAAACACTTGCCAGATTTGTGACCCTGGGACTCAGTTTCCTCATCTGTAAAAATGAGAGTGTTGCCCTAGATGGCCAAGTTCTCTTCTGATTCTAGAACTTGGATGGATGGTCAGTTTTCTCATTTGTAAATGGAGATCATGATAACAGTGAGCACTTCACAACGTTGTTGGGAGGACCAGATGAAATGAAGGCTGTCCATCATTCTGCACAAACATTCCATAAATAGGAGCTGTCATCAGCAGATAAGCCCACACCCCTTCCTCTTCACGCCCTGAGAGCTTACCTCCTTCTGGCTCTGATCTGTGACTCTGCTTAGCTGGCTACTCCATTTCCTTCTGCTCCTCTTTCTTCATCGACTTTATAGTTCTCCTATAGAGCTCTAGTTAAGCAATCCAGGTCACCAGAGAAGAGACAAACCTGATCCATATCCTCTGTCCTTAGTCCTATGTCCTATGGTGAAGAGCCCTTGGATTTTTCCAGAAACTTTTAAAAAGATAAAAATCCTGAAATTCAGGTCTGTAAGCATTTATTAAGTGCCTACTGTTTACAAAGTGTGAATCAGAGGAAGTTTTACGGAGGAGATGGTTATCAGAGTCGCATTTTCAAAGATGGGCAGGATTTCTAAAGGGAGGTTTTCCCATGGTTTTCTTCCCCTAAGCTTACTTAGGCCACAGAGGACTTATACCTCAGATGATGGGCGGCGGTGAAAATAACAGGCTGGGGACCTAGGCAGTCCAGGAAACCTAGGTTGGGCTAGGAGAGCTAATGGAGAGTCCTGCTTCTCCCAGGCCTAAAGGCCAGCAAAGCACAACTGACCTGGCTGACTGTCTCTTCTTATTGTAGTATTGGGGAGGTCTAACTTCATTATGGTCAAGAATCCTCTGGAATGGAAACTCCCACCCAAAGTGTCAGACTAGCAACTTCCAAGGGTGGGGAACTCAAGGCTTCGAGGTCACATGTGGCCTTCTAGGTCCTTGGGTGAGGCCTTTCAAATGAGTCCAAGTTTTACAGAACAAATTCCTTTATTACAGGGATTTCTTCTGTGAAGTTTGGATTCAGTCAAAGGGAGGCACTTGAGGACCTAGAGGGGACATGTGGCCTTGAAGCCATGAATCTGTAATTTATGGTTGGGAGCCAGTGATCCACTGAGGATCTGGGTTCATTCACATGACCTGACAAGGTATCTCTGAGTGCAATCTTTGCGCGTGGGTGGCACAGCACTATGGGAAGGAGGAGAGAGAACAAAACAACCTAGCCTGGATTATGACACCCCCTGTTGCTGCCATCTCTTGGACTGCCTAAATGGTCATCTGCTTTGGGGGACTTGAGGTCTTAATAAGTAAGAGACAGTTGCTATGGGCGGCCCCTCCTTCTCTAGGTTGGTGTTAGTCAAGGTTGTGCAGTCCACCATTCCCTGCCCCCAAACTCCTGACTTGGAGGCCAATTCCAGATAAAGGAAGCTTATGTTTCACTTTCATTATGTGCTTAGGTCTGATGAGCTTATCTCCCAGTTGTGTCACTAGTCTAAGGCGAAGGTCAGCTCCACTCCCTGTGGTTCCCATGTGGTTCCCAGTTTATGGAGGGACTTGGGAAACAGGGACTGTGACCTTAACCATTCTCTCAGGTGTCTGGCCTTGGCCAAAGGCCACCTTTGTTCTCTGGCATTGTACCCTTCCAAAGTGGCCTCTGCTAGCCAGGTGACTCCACAGTGCTACAGGCAGAAGTGATTTCTGGAAGATGCCAGGCTGCCCCTTCCTTTCCCATGGGTTCTTTGTCCCATGGTTCATAAATGTCTGGTGACCTCCTGGGATAGTTCAGAGAATTAAGAGCTAGAAGAGACTTGACCTTCAAGATCATTTAGCCTAAACCTCTCATTTTATGAATGAGGAAACTGAGTCAGCGGGGAAGTGAGTCGCCCAGAATTTCCCAGGTAGCCTGTAATATCAGAGCTCATGTCCTCAAATTCCCAATAGACATTCCTCGTAAGGCTGGAGACCCAGAATAAGCTGATTTTTCTTTTTGTGGGTGAATTTGGGTGAAATGAAGTTGACCCACCCCCACCCCACCAAGTCTCTCTTCTGCCTCCTCTTCTTCAACATGAGGTCCTGTAGTTGGTGACTCAGAGTCAGGCACTGTGGCACCTCAACCCAGGTTTATCTTCTCAGCTATGCTTACAACCCAAATCACTTTTTTCTAAGGGTAGGGAGGAGGAAATCTCACAGAAGTGGGGAAAACCTCAAGTAGAACAAGGCAAACTGATACACCTGAGTCTCCCATCCTGGCGAAGCGACTCAACATCAAGAAGTAGGTATTTAGAAGAGGTCTGGCACAAATCAGTCTCTAAGTGGCATAATCTCAGGCAGTGACATGAAGCAACATGAGAAATTTTCAAGAGTATTTTAGGGGAAAGGGGATCCTTCGACTATCCTGGCTCAGTATATTTTAGAATCTAGCACCACAGTTTATAGATAACAAATTGCCTTTTCTCTCCTTAAAAGGTTCCAGACCACAAGTCCAGTCATTTGTCAGCTGATCAACCAGGTGAGCCTGAGCTCTTTGCCTACAGGTATATGAGGCACATGAACCAGGGATGCCCCAGGGTCCTGGGAATGGAGGTCTAGCTCCAGGCCCACCTACTTCCAATAATCTGGGGCCCTGACAGAGGAAGGACATGAAGTAGAAGGTCACAGGTCATCCCTAACCCACCTCCAAAGCACCCATCTTTTCCCACATTCAATCTTTCCCAAAAACTACTTACACAAAGCAACACTGACTGCCCACTCAAGAACAGGGATTAGAAGGATGGAAGCCCACATCTATCTATAGCAAGGTTCTCTGACTGAGTTGGCACCAGGCCTGCCCTTATCAATGAACCTGCTGGCCCTTCCAGCTTCTGGGCAGGGACCACCAAGGCAGTTTGTCCTTCTGCAATCTGCTTATCAAGGGCAGCTTCCAGCCTGGTGTTGGGGACAGAATACTGATCTTGAAGAGTGGAAGGGCAGTCTCCAACACTAGTTAGTTGTGTGACCTTGGACAAATCCTTTCCAACTTTCTGGGCCTCAGTTTCCCCATTTGTAAAATGAAGGGGTTGACCCTAATGGCCTCTGAGGTTCCCTCAAGATCTACAATCCTTCTTTCTTCATGATGATATCCTATTTATTACTCTGGGGAAACAGAAATGGTTGCATTCTTAAGTAAATTCAATAATCCTTTTCTTAAGTACTTGTTATATCTGAGGCCCTGTACAAGGCATGGTGGCAGAGGTTCCAAAACTAAGAATGGACAAGTCCCTATTGCTCAAGAACTTAGATCCACTTGGGCGAGGGTGGGCAATGAGAAATAAAACAGCTACACAAATAAAACCTGGGCAAGTCACCCCATCTGGGACCTCTTTCTTCCTTGGTAAAACAGGGAAAATAGCACATACCTTACACATGTATGACAATTAGAGGAAATAATATCTGTAAATTACCTCGAACACCCAAGGTGTTCTCTCTTCCTCCTCTCTCTCTCTCTGTCTCTCACCAAGAAGTTATGTGACTTGTTCAGGATTACACAACCAGGGTATGTTAGTGCGCTTGAAATAGGTCCATGGGACCCTAGCTCTGGAGCTGCAGGGGACTCAGAATCCATCTACTCCAATTCCTTTCCTTCCCCCTCATCCCTTACCCCCCCATTTCAAAAATGAAAGAACCAAGGCTCAGAGACAAGTGACCTGTCTAAGATCACATAGGTCACAAATAGGAGCTCAGGATCTGAACTCAGGTCCTCTGACTCCAAGTCTAATGATCACAGTCCTCCTATATTCTCTCCTCTCCTACAACTCCTAGTAAGATTGTTAATGTTAAATTTCCACTGTGACCATTTATACCTCAGAAATCAGCAAATGCTACAAATCAGGTTTCTTGTTTTATTGACCGTCTAGACTTAAGAATGGGATGGAGAAAATGTCAATAAGGGATATGATGGGTGGATATATGGACAGATAGATGAAAGAGAAGGACAGATGGATGGACAGATAGACATAAATACAAGTTGTAGAAGAGATCCAAGGCTTCATTCATAGTCCTTGATTTCTGTTTTCATGTTCATATATATCAAGTTTGTAATAAATAATAAGGGAAATATTTTTAAAAGAGGAAAGTACTGTGCATTTGCAGTCTAGGACCTAGCTGAGATGGAGCCATGAAATCCCAGACAAGTCACTTAACCAATCTAGTCCTTAGTTTCCCCATCTATAACATTAGGAGGATCAAATTATCTTTAATGTTCCTTTCAGCTTGAAATCCTATAATTTTTTGAATTATTAGTTTTTTTATTACCCCCACACACTTCTCGCCCCTTCTGAGCATAATTAGCCCATCTCTGATGACCCAAGAACATCATTAAGATAAATTATTGTACCACACTGTCACTGTAATAAATCCTTCTCGTCAGAGCAGTTTGTCCCTACCCCGAGGGCTTACAGTCTACACTGTTTTGGGTGTTAAGGTTCTATGGGTTTCCTTGTTTTTTTCTTCATTGAGTTTGATCAGCTCCTGCTGTAACCAGTATTTCTGCTTTTCCTTCTGTCTCCTCCCCCTTCCCCTCTCACCAAATTTGCTTCTTTCTAAGTTAAGACACAAAGGTTAAGTGACTTCTCTGTGGTCACACAACTAAGGATCGTAGCTAGGATTTCCGCCTAGCCCTCTAGTCCTTGGACATTCAGCGACCTGGATCCAGCTGGCTTCCTTGATTGAGGCCTGTGCTTTCACCTAGAGGCCTTCCCAGGAAGCCTGCCCATTTTTGGCCTCTATGTCCCTGCTTCAGCCCCAGGTCGAGCTCGCTTTCCTGTCCTGTCCTTGTTCCTGACTCTTCTCCAAAGGGCCTCACAGCAGCCAGGCAATCCTGGACACTTCTGATTGAGGCCTGTGCTTTCACTTAGAGGCCTTCCCAGGAAGCCTGCCCATTTTTGGCCTCTACGGCCCTGCTTCAGCCCCAGGTCGAGCTCACTTTCCTGTCCTGTCCTTGTTCCTGAGTCTTCTCCAAAGGGCCTCACAGCAGCCAGGCAATCCTGGACACTTCTCAAATCAATTCACCATCCCCCTGGCCAGAGCAGCTTTTCATCTCTTCAAACTCCCTGTAGCATTCCTTTCAGCTGACAACCTTTCCCCATATTTTACTGAAAAGTGGAGGCCATGCAATGTGCGCTCCATCTTCTCCGACCTTCCTCCACTACTCAATGTTCCTTCCCTCCCGTCTCAAATGAAGAGGTGATCTTTCTCTACACAAGGTAAACTACTCTACCTCTCCATGTAACCTTGAGACTGCCCTTCTAGGAATCCCCACACCATCACTTATCTTCATCTCTTCCTGTCTACAGTAAGTTTTCCTGCTGCTTACCAACGTACCCATGTCTCCCCCCCCCTAAAAATAAAGATAAAAAAATAAAAATATAGACATAAATGAACAAATAAATAAACCTCACTTAATCTGACTACTACTGCTAGCCATGGTCTTCTATCTATCTGTTCTCAAGGTTAAACTCCTTGAAAAATCCTTAAAACGGGTCCTGTGACTTCCTCCCTTTTCCAAATTCCCTAAAATCTGGCTTCTAATCTCATCATTCCATCCAAAGTGCTCCCTCCAAAGCTGCCCATGATCTCAGAACTGCCAGATCCAATTCATCCTTGACCTCTCTGTAGGCTCTGAGGCTGTGGATCTCCCCCTTCTCTCTGGGTTTTCATGTCACTGATCTCCTCTATCTCCTATCTAACTACCACTCCTCAATCTTCATTGCTTCATCCAGGCCCACTAGCCATGGGTGTCTCCCAAGGTTATGTGGTAGGCACTCTTTTGATATTATTTCACTTGGTAATTCATCAGCTCCCAGATTCAGTGATCTCTGTACTAATAATTCTCCGATACACTTCTCCAGTACTAAGCACTCTCCTGACCTCCAGTCTCATGTCTCCACTTTACACTTAACATGTCATCAACTAGACAGACTCATCTTTCCTCCCTTTCTGACTTCCCTGTCCAAGATACCACTGTCCTCCTAGTCACTTCAGCTCAGTCTAGGTGTCTTCTGCAACTCCGCACATTCATTTCTCTACTCTGTTGCCAAGCCTTATTGATTTGACCTTCATAAACTCTCTATATGTGCCTTGCCCTCTATCACAGCTGCCAGGCTGGAGCAGGTCCTCATTGCCTCATGGACTAGACAATGGAATGGGCTGCTGGTTGGTCTGTCTGCCTCAAGTCTCTCCCTATTCCAGTCCACCTCGTACTCAACTATCTCCAGTGACTCCTTCTGCCTCCAGACAAAATATAAAATTGTTTGGCTTTTTAAACTTTTCCAGTCTTCCTCCATGTATGATTCAACGACTGAGGCCTTACTTTTCTTCATACAGGACATCTCCCAAACCTAAGCACAGAATGGCTTTGTCTCTGCCATCTTTCTTCAACTCAGCTCAACTCCTACCTTCTGCAAGAAACCTTTAGAATGGGTGCTCCTTAAACAGGAAGATGATAAATGTTGGAGAAGATGTGGGAGAGTTGGAACACTAATTCATTGTTGGTGGAGCTTTAAGCTGATCCAACCATTCTGGAGAGCAATTTGGAACTATGCCCAAAGGGCTACAAAAATGTGCATATCCTTTGACGCAGCAATATCGCTTCTAGGACCGTATCCCCAAGAGATCATAAAAAAGGGGGAAGGGTCCCACATGTACAAAAATATTTATAGCAGCTCTCTTTGTGGTGGCCCAAAACTAGAAATCAAGGGGATGCCCATCAATTGGGGAATGGCTGAATAAATTGTGGTATATGATGTAATGGAATACTATTGTGCTATAAGAAATGATGAAGAGGAAGATTTCAGAGAGGCCTGGAAAGATTTCTATGAATTGATGCTGAGAGAAAGGAGCAGAACTAGGAGAACTTTGTACACAGCAACAACCACAGTGTGTGAGGAATTTTTCTAGTAGACTTAGTACTTCATTCCAATGCAAGGATTTAAATAATTTCCAATGGTCTCTTAAGGCAAAATACCTTCCACATCCAGAGAAAGAACTATGGAATTTGATCGCAGAATGTAGCTGATCAGTTTTTTTTGTATTATGTTTTGTTTTGTTATATGATTTCTCCCATAATTCTTCTATGCAACATGACTAAGGTGAAAATATATTTAATAAGAATGTATGTGTAGAACCTATATAAAATTGTATGCTGTCTCAGAGAGGGAGTGGGGAGGTAGGGGGGGAGGGAGGAGGGAGGGGAAAAAAATCCAAGATATATAGAAGTGATTGTAGAATACTAAAAACAAATTTTAAAAATGGGGGCTCGTTGAGGGCAGATTTTTTGCTTTTCATGTATCAGTAGCACTTAGCATACTGTCTAGCATACAGTAAGTGATTAATAATTGAGACTAGAAGCCTGGCACCATCTCCACTGCACTATGCTGATGCTCAAGATTATGATTTAATAAATTAAAGTAAGTCAAATAATGGTTTCCAAATGATGTGACCAGAGGATTTTCCTTCTTCAGCTTTTTTTGTCTTTATAAGATTAATAAATTTCATCCAAAGATCTGTCCCTTAATAGCATTTTTAGGACCACAAAATTAGGAACCAAACAATTCACTCTTAATGTCTGCATTAAAGGGTTTAGGAAAAGTTTCCCAGTTTACAATATTATCTACCTAACTTTTCCCTATTGTCACTATAATCCTGCGTGCTTACTGACCAACCACCAGACTTTTCTCCTTGTATGTCACCAGTCCATATAATTACACATCTCTCACTTTTTGCTTGATTCATCAGCATACACATTACCTACTGGCATCTAACCTGCACTAACTGTACCCATCCCTGCCTACAGCCACAACTCTTATAGACTCCACTGTTGGTTTGCATGATCGTTCTAAACAAACCCTGAGAAAGCAGGCCACCTAGACATCTCAAAGACAAAGGTCATTTGGAATGTTGTCATTAAACCATCATGCACAGACAGAGCTGGCAGATGTGTCAATCAGTGACTGGGACTGCAGACTTTAGAACAATCTAGGCCTGTATGTTCGGAGAAAGGGGTTACCTTAGGTTATTGAGGGAATGGGTAGAGACCCAAGTGGGTAGTCAGCAGGGCAACAGCTGACCTGAAGAGATTAAAAGCTTTCAAAGTACCATGCAGTAATGATTAGTGCCAACCCAAAGGCACAGATAACATCCCCAAACAAACCTTCGGCCAGTATTCTGTATTTATGTGCAAATCACAACTCACATCCCTTTACAGGAAACTCTAGGACTAGATGTATGTCTAGTCCAAAAAAACCCTACCAGTCAGGCTGTTGTGGGATGTAGCCTCCCCTCCCCCTTCTGCTTCTGCTATAGATGGGGAACCACTTAGGACAGAGCTGGAAGTTCATCCCAACTTCACCTTCAGGACACCTTTAAGGTGAACTTAAATCTCATCTATGGGCAAGAAGTCTGAGAGGTCAGAAGACTTGGGTTCCAGTTCTGCTTGTGATGCTATGGGACTCTGGGCAGGTCATGCCCTCTGGTGTGGTTTCCTCATCTGTAGAATGGGCATAGTGCCCCCACTGCTTGCTGCACTGTGTCACAGGGAGGGGAGTGTCTTTTGTAACCCATCCAGCACTCCATGGTTTCTTATTAAAGGACCTAGCTGAGCATGTCCCTCTGGGAGCCTGGGGGCTCCTGTCCTTCTCTAGCCCTAACACCTAAGATCAAACCTGTTCACTAGAGCGACGGTGTTCAGGCTACAGTTCACAGGCACAGGGGTATAGAAAGCAACAGAACCCGAGGCAGGCTACCTCAGAGCAGCCCGAACTCAAGTAACCCATGTCTGGCTTCCAATAGCTGAGACATGGGGAAGTCAGCTGGCCTCAGAAAGGGAATGCCCTTTCCAGTCCTTCCTCACTGCAGTCTTGGAAATGTCTTTGGATTGTTCCACTGCTGTGATTTCTAATTATAAAAAGTTGAGGAGCCTGAAACACAATCTTAGTCATGTCCCATGAAGCAGCTGAGAAGATGCTATCAGCGCCCATCAGCTGACCCTGGTCATTCTCGTAAGTGTGCTCCTATACAGCCTAATTTTACAAACGTGTACTCACAGAACAGAATCACTAAGCGACTTACTCTGTGTCATTGCAGCTGGTATAATGAGAATGGGAATGCTCGGCCCTCAGGTTGCAACAGTGAGTGAGTCACGCTCTGCAGACCTCTGGGCCAGAGGAAATTCTATTTGAAAGTGGACCAAATCAATATGCCCTCCCATAATGCTCTTTGGCCTTTAAAGATTTTTTAAATTAAGTTTGAAAATACATTCACCTCACAAACACCAAAAAACCCTGCTTCTTTCCTTTGAACATTTTAAATATACTAAGGAAGCTAGATTAGCTCTAACTGAAAAGATTTAGCTATTTTCTAACACCATGCTCTGTATCTCCAAACTTAGATTTCTAACGTTGATGTTTTGGAACCCAAATGTGAGACTTTACATTTATTTCTATTAAATCCAGCCTAATATATTTACTCTGCAAAGATCCTTTTTATCCTGTCATCCAGTGTTAACCTCTCATAGTTTTGTGTAACCTGTAAATTTGATAAAGACCACTGTGTGTTTATCTCAGTCATCACGGAAAGTATAAAGTAGCACAGGGAGAAGGACAGCTCCCTGCGGCACTCCCCAGGGTCCTCTTTTTGACATGGAACCAACTATTCATGACATTTGGAGTATCCACATTTACCACAAGAAATGTGTTGCTAAAACTGAGGTAAACTCCACTGAGGGCACTCCCTTGATCTACCAAATTAAAAACCTCATCACAAAGGGACATGTTGCTGGTCCAGCATGACTCTTCCTGGTAAAGACATGGCTCTTTATGATTACTGTTTCCTTCCTTAGGTGCCCAATAACTGCCCCTTTAGAAATGCATCCTCGAATTTCGCCCTGATTGAAGTCATGCCGGCTAGCCTGTGGTTTGCAGACTCTGGACACTTCCCTTTCACCTACCCTGAAGTGCATCCCATAATGGCCACAGTGTTGCAAGGATCGTTGACACTAGCAGTTCAGGAATCAGAATGGCTAACTTTTTCAGTTCCCTAAGATACAGGTCAACTGGGCCTGGTGACTTTAACCTGTCAAGGGTGGTGAGGTGCGCTCTCACAATCCCTCTACTAATCTTGGGTAAACATTCCCCGTCAGTCATGAACAATTATATATGCCAGGCAAGTTCTCCATGCATGGCACTACAGTTAATTGTTTAAAATAAACACCTGTTCAGTAAATTTAGAGCCAAAAAATGTATACAGTTTTAGATAAGTCACATCACATTTAATAAGGTAAATTTTGCTTAATTTAATGAGACAAAATATATTAGAAAACTGGACATTTCCACTCCTCCAGTCCTACAACTCTTCACATTTTCTACAATCTTTCAAAAAATCATTCAGTGGTTAGCACATAGAAGAAATTATGGGATGCCTTCTTCAGAAAAAGCATCTGTGTAACTGGTTATATATATATACACATCAGTAAATAGGATAGGTTAAAGTAATATCAAAAGGTTAAGACAAATTTAGCCAGACTGCACATAATCACTTCTATTTAACAAGTAATCCAGGAACAAATGTCCCCAAATGTCAAACAGTTACTGACCTCAGAGGCAATATGTGGCTTCATTCCAAAGTGCAAAAACTTTTATAGTTTTAACGGGTAAGAGATGTCTCACACAGCAAAGTTTAAGAAAGACTGATTGTCTTTTTTTTTTTGGCACTCCTTAAATCCTAAAAATAAACCAAAAACCTTTAAAAAAAAACCCTTCCAAGACTATAAAAGGTAATCTGATGATTCAGGATGATGCTTCAAATAATTTTATATTGTTTTTCTTGAAAACAAAATGTCTCATCTCCTAACCATCCTGCACCTAACCATTTTTATTTGACTGGTGGAACCATTTATTACCAAGGCAAATTAACCTATAATAAATTCACCTACTAATGTTGAAAAACAGAATAGTCTATTTGCTAAGAGGTAGAACCCAACATTTTACTATTATTAAAGATTGTGATCAAACATATTAAGGCATCACTTGTTGCATTTTTCAAGTCTTTACTTGAATTTGCCTCTCCTAAAAGTTTAATACCACATACAAGTGAAGTCCAGATGTCTCATCTAGTAAGTCTTTCCCAGTTTTACTGTTTTCCATTAAGAGATATTTTGGCAAACAGTTACTATATAGCTGTAGTTTTCAGTTTCAATGAGATTAAAAAAATATCATAGCAAGAAAGTATCATCTATGGCAGTTATTTAAAGTTTAGGGGTTTTAAAAATGTGTGTGTGTGTATAGTTTTACATTTTTAAAAGTATTCCAACGTGATAATTATGAATATTTAAAAAAATTTTAGACACACCCTGAATTTTCACTACAGAAATTAGCTGCTTATTTTTCAGGGCTACTTTAGAGTCATGATGAAAATGTGATATCATTTGTTGCAATACTATAATAAGGTTGTAGTTCAAAGATGGATGCCTTGATATTCCAAGTGAAGAAAACCTTCTGTTTTGAGAACAGCTGTTGGAATAGGGCAGGCAGTTGGGCTCATTAATTAATGCAATATCTTACAAGATATTATATAACAAAGACAGGTTGTACAGTTAAATCCTTTCACCCTTTTCCAAGTACTAAGGTATTAAAACCTCTGTTATTAGGGAAATACAATAATAGTAAGAATTTATATTGCACTTTTCCAAGGTTTCCCAAACATTTCACACAGCTTCTCATTTGACCCTCACAATGGTTCTGGGAGGTAAGTGCCATCATAAATATCCTCTGAACAGATGAGAAAACTGAGGCTCAGAGAGAACAAGTGAATTGTTCAAGCACAGCCAGAAAATGTAAGAAATGGGATTTGAACCCAAGTCCTTGCAGCTCCAAGTTCAGCACTCTTTCCACTATGCTTCATGCCTTTCCTATGTGCTAACATTCATATCTTAAAAGTTAAACAACAAACGATTGTTCCCACAATAGACTCAGCACGTTTTAAAGAAATGGGCACCTGCACAAGGCTCTGATCTACTGCCCCAGTGACCTGGAAATAGGAAACATGGCACCTTAGTTCTCAGCTTTATTCCTTTGGCCCTTTCCTTCTCTCCCTCCCTTCCCCACCTGTCACAACATCATCAAGGACCATGTGGGAACTTTTGATACAAAAATTTGCTATTTCTCAATACATGGTGAGAAAGGACATGGCTAACCCAAAGGCAAACACATGTTAATCATATGAAGACATAAATAAAATAAATTGCACCTTTAAAATACATTAACATGATGATAAAGCAAAGTCTTTATAGTGGAAAGGTAGATTCCAATATAAAAAGTATTCCATATATCAAAGTTATATCTGAAATCTTCCAGTTAAAAAATTACAATATTTTCACTATATTAGGGAGGCAAGAAATCTTTTATTTAAAGGTATTCAATTCTGAGATTTTGGTATGTATTTAAAATGAATTTCTATTTAAAAAGGGGTTCCCATCCAAAAAGGCACTATGTGGTAAAAATGTGCAAGTGACTTCATAAAAGAAATGCCAAATGTGCAAAATAAGAGGCAAGAGGACCACTCAGTTTCTTGTGTTGGTTTCCTGATTCTTCATCCCATTTTCTAAGTTATCAGGAAGGAGTTGCATCCATCACCAGGTGTGTCCACTGAGATCTGAATGGGGTCAGTCCACAGAATCACAAATCTCCTTTACTTTTTGGTTGAATTCTTCTGGTTGGTCAGCATACACATAATGTCCCGCGCCAAGGATAGCCTGGGTAAGAACAATATAAGTCAGTGGGCGTCACCTAAGCCCAGGCATGGGGCAATGTGTTAAGTGGCTGACAGAATCCCTTAACTGAGTCCTCACCCTGTTTTTAGGCTGTTGGTAGCAGTAAACTCCAATGCTATCTATCCAACTTACTTATTTGTTTTTACCACATGTATGACCTGACAGGTGCAGGGGCTCCTGGGCAGGAAACTTCCTCTACCAATATAAATCAACACCTGCCAATGTGCCTCTGCCTGCTTCAGAGAGATGCCTGGGACAGATTAAAGACTTCCAGCCCTCTACCCACTTGGCCATGCTGCCCTCCCAAAAACGAACAGGGATCTTATTAAACTTTAATTAGAATAAGGACACTTCTTGCCAGATGTAAAACCAGCTTGGGTACTACCCGAGTACCCTCAAAATTACACAGAATGTAAAAAGGGCTACAAGGTCAGCCTCCAACATGTATCAGCTAACTCTCTGTGGATGAGATAGGATGACACTTCACAGAATCACATAGGATTAAGACTTTTACAATGGACACATTCCCATCTATGGAAAGAGAACCCCCAGCAGTGAGACCACAGACTCACTGAAGGACTAAAGTGTGTGCAAACACCTGTCTTTATGCAGTTAAAAAGTGGATTTTGGTAAAAAAACAAACAAACAAACAAAACCAGATGAGTGGGTGAGCTCCAAAAAAATAAAGAGATTAGAAAAAAGATCTTGTCAAAAGGATTCTTCTATGTAAGCCCTGGGAACTCCTGTCTTTTCTTTACAATAGTGAGAGAAATGAGGATATCACTCCCCAAACCAAAGCCCCTACCCCCCACAACCTCTGTTAGATCTTCCCATTAGTGTGCACTCCATAAAGTTTGAATCTACTCTACTGGATCCCCAACATATAGCTTAATTCCTGGCACACAGTAGGGGATTTTGAAATGCTTGCTGATTGACCCATAAACAAATGTACACCATATACAAGGGAAAACCTCAACCCAAACACTCACGATAGTCTTCACATATGAATGCGGCCGTAAGGAGTGAATGGTATTGCCAGAATTGCCGTCTATGCAAGATCGGGCTCCATAGATTACAGAAATGGGAATGTCCGGGTCCATCTTACCAATTCGCAAGAGCATTGGTCTTTTTGCCCATCCATAAGGAATAGTCATATTTCTAAAAGCAGTTTCACCACTTAAAAGGAGAAAGTCATATTAAGATTTAAGCAATTAAACAAAATAAGTCACTTCATTAGATGCTAAATAAATGTAAATATAAGATCCCCAAAGAATAAGAATTTACTAAAAGGCACACTATTAGATAAACATAAGTTGCCTAGAATTTTATTAAGAAATCAGAATCATCTCTTCCACCCTTTCCAAAATAAACAGCTTATCAAGCTCCAGTAAAGATATATTTAATGGAAACTTTCATAGAGATGAAAGAAGGCCTTTTCTTTGGTATTAATTTGATATCAATAATAAATGATAATAAATAATTAGGTATTAATTCTGGACTAATTCAAAATATGGAACTTACAAGGAGGAGGGGAAAGGGAAGTGTTAATGGTAGAACACATATGCTAGTGGGAGAGAAGTCCATCCCACAATTTAATCCTTTAAAAAAGTCTTAAAATGATACAAACTTGACCCACTACAAATTCCTACTAAATACAGCCTGCCATTTCTTTTATTTTTACCTTCTGTTGCCTAGCAAACTTGAAAGGCTTCTTTGCTATCCCAAGACCTCCATCTCCCTCTTTCAAAATGTCTTGCTGAAAAAATCGAGGCTGTCCACTTAACTTTCCTTCATGTACATTTCCAGGATGATCTCTGTGTCTACGAGGAGCCCCTCATGTGACTGACTCTCTAGTCTAAAAAGATGCTGGCCTGCTCCTCTGAGAGGCACTGGGCTGGAGAGCTTTCCCAGCTGTATGAGAATTGGGTCTTAAATGGCCAGTTTGTGAATGCCACAACTCATCAATGTTTGCTAACAGGACTCATCCCATGACGTTTGATTGGTGGCTACTATAACTTTCCCCATAATATAGAAGGATATGTTTATTACTTAGGACTTCTATAACTGCAAGAGCTATTTCATTCCTTTGTGAAGTTGAACTACTCTACTTATTCTTAGGAAACATATCCACATATGGCTGTGCATATGCTATCCTTTCCCCCCATGTTCCCTTCCTTTTGTATATTAATAAGTGGGAGTCTTCCCCTGCCAGTTAGGGTCGTTTAAAATTCCCCTACTTAAAAGTCAAACTTCACTGATGTATAAAATTTCAATAAGTTACAGTCCCTTTTAGCAAAGGCTCTATTGTCTTTGCCTCCAAGGCCATTGAGAAAAGGCCTCTAGGCATTAGTCACCGAGGAGGAACACAGAGGGAAAACTCCTAGGCTGAAGACAAGGCACATGAAATGTATACCTTGGCAACTGTATGGCTCCACACAGTTTTTCTTCCATGTTTCCAAACCAATGAGATCTTTGGTTTCCAAAAACTATATTTCATACATGGTAACAATCTGACATAATAGAAGACTCCTTTATGGTACTCTAGACTGCTTTATAAACCCTATATTAACACAAGTAGTGACTTCCACGCCCCTTGCCCACCTTTCCACCTTATTGTTCACTATTTTTCTACACAAACCAACTTTGGCCAAGATGATTTAGGCGGTATTTCAAGAACATGCCTGTATCCACATTAGTCTCTTTGCCTACGTTCAGAGCAGTGCCCTCTTCCTATAATTCCCATAATGCCCATTTAAATGTCCCCTATCTTTCTAGGAACGGAGAACTTAAAAAGCAAACTCTTCCATGAAACTTCTTCAAACCATTTCAATCAGTGATGCTTCACTCCTTTGCAGTCCTAATCCATGGACCCTCTGCATCACCCACTTGGAGACATTTTACTATATGACATTACTCTTAAACTCCATAAAGGGAAAGAATATATCTGAATTATGTTTTTACTTTGCTCAGCACTCAACACAATGCTTTACATGTGAGGGCTGAAGAAATGATTGCTAAAACTTTTCCATCTTGTTTTCTTAATATTGTAAGGTTATAGGCTCTTTGAGGGTGATAACTTTGACATATAATAGTGTGAAAAGTATTTTCTGTGTAGTAGGTCCTAATGGTATTTGTTGAATGATTTGCAACTGAGTTAAAGGTTATTGGGTACTCTTGAAAATTTCCAAATGCTTTTCTGTAGTACTAATTTTATAGAATCAATTTTAATAATCAATTTCAGAAACACAAAGTTTACCTGGGCGTCTGTACATTACAGTGGTAGATATACTCTGTCACGGTATCATCTTCAAACATTGATGCATACTTTCTTTTAAAATCAGGCCTTAAACGTTGCACAAGGCTTAAGCCTGAGTAATAATAGAGAACACATCAGTTTATCCTTTAAAGTCTACCAAAAGCTTAAATCTAACAGAAGGTCTTAGCACTAATTTGCATGAAGACTGCTTCTGACAGATACACAGATGTTAACCTCGAATATGAAAACAAACAAAAAGTAGATCCTAGGTGCTACTCTCCAAAAGTCACACCCAGCAGGGTCAACGTAACTAATGCAGCCTACACTGAATGTCAGCTCACATGCCAATGTTGTTATCTGACAACATGCAGTGTAAGACTGAGTATTAGTGAAAACTAGGGAAGGAAGAAGGGCAGGTGGTGATGTTTACGTGCCTAGCATAGAGCAGGTAAGGCTTCACAATCAACTAGCAGGGGCCTTAGATGGAAACACACATAAGATATAAACCCTCCTAAATATAACATGTTAATCAGGAAATGGAGGGGGAAACAATCACTAACTCAAAAGCATATTTATTAGTAAATGGATGTCAGGGTCTACAATTAGGCATCAGACACACTATACATTGGCTGTATAATGAAGACATTTTAGAATTTCCATATGAGGTGGTAGTAGATGAGAGATTCTGCTTGACCTATAATCTATACAATAATTTAAAGAATAAACTATAATTATTATTAATCAACAGGTAATATCAGGGTGACTATTTTTTCCAAACAAAGTAAAAGCTGTTTGAAGACATTACTAATGGTTTAAAAAAAAGGCAATTTAAAAAAAAAGTGTTCTCATTTGGTTTCACTGAAATCTAAACCAAAGTATTTATAGATGCATGTCTTTACTTTCCTAGAATGCAAGTACTTACCAAAGGGTCCTGCAATTCTGAGGCCAGCTAATGGGTTGAAAGGTGTCAGTACAGCTCCCAAGGCTTTGATCCACACTGGAATTGGCCTATCTTGATCAGCACTATCAGGTCTCTCTGGAAAACCCCATGGCTCCACTAAGATAAGATGCTTTACCCTATTGGGAAAATAAGACTTTTCAGATATAATGGGTTTGTTGGAAGCAGATCCAACGATTTGCTCTAAGATCACTTAAAGTGATCTTAGAAGTCACGTAAACTCTTTGGGTTTTGCCTTTCTCATCGGTAAAAAGGGGACAGTAATATCTGTAAGACCACAACCTCACTAGACTGTCATGGAGAATCAAAGGAGATAATGTACAACTGGTCAACAAGCATTTATTATGTGTTTAATAAGTGACAGGCAAGTGCCAAGTGCTGAAGACACAAAGCCAAAACATGCTTCTTGCCCCCAAGGATCTCACATGCTAACTGGAAATATGGAATGCAAATGACTGTACATTCAAGATCTATGTGTATATCAATACGTACACATACAGCATAATCTAAGGAAAAGACTACAAGGAAAGGGACTGGAAAACCTTACTAAATGTCACATATGGCAAGCTGAAAGTATATTCATGTAGAGCTCATTGGGAAAATGGCAAAAAAAATTTTTTACAGACGACTCTAAGAAAAAATTCACAATGTACACTTCATGTATGGAGGGGCAGCTCTTTAATAAGCCTGGTGGTATCCAAGAGGTGAAACGGACATGAATCTTTGCAGGGAAATGAGGCTATATTTTTGTTATATGTTTGTGGGTGCTAACTTACAAAGCATGCTAACTAAGCCGCTCTAGGGTTTCCACTGGTTTTGGCTACCCCCAGAAGGAAAAGCAGGCCATAATATTAATAAGCTTCCTAGGGGAAATGGCATAAAATTAACAGGGCAGCAGCAGAACAAACCTTAGAAATTTCTCCCTCTCTAGCTGGTCTAATTTGAACAAGGTGACAGTAAATGTTGCCCTCTGGAGAAGGTCAGTGCTCAGATCTTTGCTCCTTCTCTGACACCACCCCACTGTAGTGGGCCAGGAAGAGGAGGAGTAGGCCACCTCTCCCGGTCCACTGGTCTCTAGGACTTCTTCTTTTTGAAGTAGTTTAATACCTGGCTCACAGTTGTAGTCCTCAAAACTATCCTTGTATCTTGGGCTTTCAACATGTTTGGTGAAATCTCAGCATACTGAGGCTGGCCTCAACACCCAACCATGCTTAACAGATATCTTCCTGACATGGCACTGCCTAAGTTTCTACAAACCTCCTATCTATGGCTTCTGGAAAGGGCACATTAATCAAATGACTGATGGCTCACCATCCCTGTGCATGCCAGACCAAAACACCCTTCCCAGGCTACCACTCATTAGAGGGGTTTTCTTCAGACTTTGCCACCATGCCTCAAATGCTTTCTCACTCCATTCCATCTCTCAGCCCCTTTCAGCTTCCTCCTCCCACTGGTGACTCCCTCTTCGAACCTCCAATTTAAGAAAGGACCCATCATGCTTCAGTCCTCTCCCATCTCTGCTTCTAGCTCTCTGGATCACCCTCCCTTTGCCTCCCCACCACCCAGCCTTGAGGGTCCCTTTATGTGTCTTTCCCCTTAGAATCTGGGCCATTCCTCTGACGGCAGAGCAGTGGGTCTTTGAGTTAATATCTATGTTCCTATGGGTAGGCCTGGCCCACACAGCTGTCTAACAAATGCATGACTTCTTATCAAATTGTCTTACCTTACAGAGTGTAAGCTCTTTGAGGGCAAGGACTGTTTTTTTTAAAATTTGTATGCTCAGTTCTCAGTCCCGTATCTACTATCTAGTAAGTGCTTAATGCTTCTTGCTTTCATTCATTCAAACCTATGGGTGTCCCTTTGAACACTGAATACAGTTTGATGTCCACCTCTCTTCTAGTTCTATCTTTTCATAGGCTTATTTCCACAGCAGAGGAGAAAAAACAGGAAAACAGTGATTTTTTTTTTCCTTTTCCCCATCTCCTAACTTAGTCAGGGTAGGGTAGGTCTATAAATACCAAGTTATTTCACCCAAAATTCCAAGTCTACAGATTCAGCATATACGTTTTGGAGGGCTGAACATAATTTCTTGGGCATGAGTAACTGATTTGGTTAATCTGTAACTACTCAATCAAGTATGCAATGAAGAGAAACCATTACAATTCATGTACATGCTTCTAAAATTATACCCCTAACAAAAAATGAAGCTTGGACAAGTACATTTCCTTCATTAAACATTATCTCCATCGTCACCAAAATGATCTCACTTGAATATCAGAGATCTGTTCTTATGCCCAAATAGAAAGACCCCATAGTGACAGTCAACATTTCCTGAAGTGATCTGATTAATCTTTGTAAGTTGCCTTCTTCTGAGATGCTATCATCCCTATTTGAATGGGAAAATTGATTCCAAAATCAAATATTTTGTTCAGATTAGAATGCAATGGGACAAAATGAATACAGAAGTGAAGATACATTGTAAGAGTCATTGGTGTCAAATAGTGAAAAATTCTGTCCTTAAACATGCTGAAGTACTGGATAAACACTATCTTCTGTAACTGGACTGTCTAATGCGATCGGCTTACATGGATGACAAGTGACCATCAGAACCACAGGCTCATCCAATTTAAAAACTCAAAGGTGCTTCTGAAGGCAGCATGGTAAATGGGAATACTAGCACAGGGCACCTGGTCTCAGACTCTTGGTAGCTATTGGGCCTCAGTTTTGTCACGACTGGTAGGACCTCATGGCCTCTGAGGTGCTTTCCAGTTCAAAATCCATAATCCTGACCCTAAAGCTGGTTCCCATGTTTGCTTCACACCTTCACTTGTGAAAGGGATGAGTTAGTGACAGAAAACAGGGAAGCTAGAAAATGAGAAAGTGAGGTCACTAGAGAACAAGATGTAAATTACGTAAATTGTCATTCTTCTCCAGATGTGCGATAAGAACAAATAACAAAGGAAAGTCCAAGCTACGTTGAAGAGGCTAGGGAAACTGAGCCAAGGCACATAAGAGGTGAAGGAGCTTGATCTCCCAGTGGTATTCAAGGTAGCCATGGTTACTGGCTGGGGTCTCTATCAGAAAAGAACAACCATGCCACAGAGAATACTAGTTTTATCTGGACAATGGATAAAAGTAACAGAGTGAGGTGGGAATGCCGGTGACACAGGCATTTGTAAGGACAACTGGTCTAAAGGCACTGGAGTTACTCTGAGTCAGGATCTCCTGCAGACACCAGGAGCCAATAAGGCCTCGGCAGAGCAGGACCTCTCTCCAGAGTTCTGAGGGATCAACAGGAATGAGCAGGACCAGACTAGGTCTGAAAGAGATCAGATGAATACTGAAGGCACAGGGTAAGGACAGCTGATTTCCACATGGGAATGGCCAAACAGATGTAGCACTAGTATCAGGTTTTGATATAATAAGGTCTAGATGAGCTTCAGTGTTTTTGACACTGTCATTCAAGGGACTTCCCACATGTCCCTGACCCTAAGTTTGCAGTAAACACCTCGGATTCGGAATGGTCCAAGAGGGCAATGGAAAGTGATGTGGAGGGTGGAAGGAGGCCAAAGTCTATGACCAACAATGATCTGCTCAATAAGCAGTGCTATGAAAGATGGGCAACCCAAGTGGCAACTGTGCTACTGACAATGAGCTCAATGGCCTTGAGGAGATCTGCAGTACTTCTAACAGATCCTCTCAAAAGGATTCATGGGAAAATATGGATGAGGATCACACAAGATGAGACTGCTGGGTTGGTTAAGATCTTCAGTGTTGAAGGGAGTATCCCTATGGATGAGATGACAGATTGAAATACTGATTATCTATTGCTACTTAGAGGAAGAGAGCAGTACCCCATAAGGATATTTAAAAAAGACTTTCATCTTCCATGCCCCAAAGGGAAAACCATGGTTCTCCAAGTAAAAACTCAGAAAGTCAAATGGGCAGAGTAACTCTGGGGAAGAGAACCACTTACAAAGGGGAAGTCGGCTCCCTTCCTTGCATGTTATTGTTATTGTTAAGATAATGAGAACAAAAAGAAGCAATGAAAATATCATAAAAATAGAAATACTGTTTGGAGTAAAACTGTACCATGGGTTTGAAGTTATTAAATAAGACGCAGGCTAAATATTCTAAGAGTCTAATAGTCATCTTTTATCAAATATTGTCAAAAAGAGGATTTGTGTTAGTTTTGGGGGGATCCTACGAATGCACAGACTTAAAAGAGGAACAAGTTTAAAGTTCTGCAGTTCCTTGACAAGTCTATTTAGTTACTAGAAATCAATGTCAACTGAGAAAAAGCAGGAACCAACTTTATTCCTACTAACTTTTGCTTTTGTAACTGTAATATTCCAAGGTCAGCTGGAAACCCCTAGCATTAGAAAAGGTTTATTAACACTTGCCTTACTCAAACATATCTTCACCTTTAAGAAAAAATTCTTAGGGAAAGGAAAAAGAATAATTAAAATTGGAACATGCTACTCCTCAACACCTTTATATAGAAATACTTCTGTATTTCTCACCTTCTATAAAGTGAGAAAAAACCCAAAGTGGTCTGCGAAGGTGAATTAAAACACAGCTCATATCATTAACATTTTCAAAAAAAATTTATTTGGATAGAGTGGGCTTTGTCCATGATTCTTCAACTTCCTAGATGTGATGGAAGGAGAAACAGGAAAGGAAATTATAAAAGAGATTCGAAGAGCTTGGGGATTATGAAGGAGGCCAGAGTTGTGTTTAAAAGGAAAGTCTGAAAAGTTGGGCGGGGGGAGTGCTAGAACTGAAGAAAAAGGACTTGACGTGAAGGAACAAACAGGGAAATGAGAAGGCTCTGAGTTCAAGGAAGTCGGGAAGCAAAGATAGGACAAGTTTTGAAGCCAAGGAAAAAAATGAGGTTAGTAAGAACAGGTTGGTTAGGTGAGATCAGGAAGAGGAGGAGGAGGCCAAGGATGAAGGCTGGCTGTCAAAGTTCTAAGTGTTAAGAAGGAAAATTAGAGCATCAGAGTCCAAGGATCCCACAGGCAATGGAAGACAACAGATTGAGTAGAGAGGACTAAGAATCTCACTTCCCACAAGCAGGAGAGGGGGAATTGTGCAGTTCACTTGCATCTTGAGAGTATGCCGTGTTTGTTATTTCTCCACTGACCAAAAGACTTACTTATGTTCAAAGTTCCAACTGGTCTCCCTGCTGGAAGACAGCAAAGGAAGTGTTTCATCCAGCTGGGATTAGGGAAGTCCCAGGGGCAAATAAAGAAAAACTTCTCACCAATTAGAACAATCCCAAGTAGAATGTTTCAGGAGGCAGTGGGCTCTGCATCATTGAAAGTTGGGAAATTTACCCTGTAACTGCCATTGAGACTTGGAAGGACAAAACCCAAGTTGGGAATCTGAGCACATCTTACTCCAAAAGGTGAAAGATAAGTAAAAGTGGGTGATGTGGAGGGAGACAGCCAGAGAAGAAAGAGAAGATGACTGCACTGAAATGAGGAAATCCACAAAGCCCAGGGGGTACGCCATGGAAAGGCTCGATGGAGGCAGTCTCATCAATGAGATTACTGAGACAGAAAGAAGTAGATGAGGCGCTTGAGAAACAAGTCACAAGCTGCTACCAAAGCTAGCGACTCCTACTTGGGGACTGTGATAACTTGAACCCTCCAATTTAGGGAGGACTTTGATAATCTGATTGTGAGAGGAAGGCCACTAAGCTGGTAAAGAGCCTCAGTTATTTCCTGGGCGAACTGACTGAAGGGACTGGGACAGGTTTAACCTAAAGAGGCAGCCCGAGGGAAGGGATATATGCCAGTCTCTATGGTATTCCAAGGGCTGGTCCTTGGAACATGGATTAGACCTACTTTGTTTGATGCCAGAAGGCAATACTGGGAGCAATGGATGGAATTACAGGAGCATGTTTAGGCTTGACACAAGGGAAAACCAAACAATCAGAAAGTTACTCAAAGATGGGATGAGCTATCCCAAGAGATGGTATGCTGGGACACCTTAGGTGGAGATGTAAAGCATGCTATAAGCCTTAACACGCTGAATAAGTGTGAGCTGTCATTATTATTATATAGTATTAAAGTATTAATAAAATTTAAGTTACTCAAAACAATATCCAGCGGGACAAAGAGGGCCCCCCGACGGAGCATACAGGAAGAGTCAAAGCCTTGCCCTGACAAAAACTCCTAATTTAGGAAGTCAACAATCTGGAAATAGGAACAGGCAGAAGAAGATACTGCTGATAAATAAATTTTACAGCTCTAGGGATGTCCAAAACACAAAGCTAGTGACTACAGGAAGAGCTAATGCCAAAAGTATGGCTTGGTCACAAAGTCTACTAGAGTTCCTGGAAAGGCTGAAACAAGAAAAAAGTATCTTTTTTTTTAGAAGAAAAGGACATTATAAATGAAGTGAAAACTAGAGAAAAGTATTAGAAAAAAAGAATAAGGTGTAAAATCTTGCTCACGTAACCAACTCCCTAAAAGTTTAAATAAGCCAAACAGAATCAAAGACTCAATGAAATACAAGAAACAAGGACAAAATTCAGTTAAGACTGAAGAAAATGTTAGGTGTATCTCCTATTAAAAACAACTGGCCTAGAAACAGAAAAGAGACAAGGAGAGAGAGTCTAAGAACCATCTATCTGGCCACTTGAAAACCACAAAAGGAGCCTGGAACAAGAGGTTATCAATGAAAACTGCCCAGACGTATACTAAAGTCAGAAGCTCCATTTCTTCGTTGGGCAAACACATTCAAATGGTGTCTCCTGAAAAGCCAATATGGGGATGTTTTCCCTTGTTCTTTAGATTCTTTTCCTTCACATCTATTATCCAAAAGACTCTGTGGCATGTATGAAATGGCCAGGAATTCACTCGTGGATCCTGGAAGCTACATGTCATCCCTAACAGTATTTTTTACATTTCTTGGAGAGGATGGTATAATGGTTAGAGGGCTGGCTTAGTGAAGAAGATGATGATGATGACAATAACAACGGCTGGTCTTTATATAGCTCTTTAGGGCCTGAATAGTATTTTCCACGTGTAAACAAGCCTGCGAGGAATTAAAATGTATTATCCTCACTTTTACAGATGAGAAAAGTGCAGCTGTGGAGCAACTCAGTGCCTTGCCCAGGCGAGCAGCTAAGGAAGTGCAGTGGCAGGAGCTGACCTTGGGTCTTCCTCCTTCCCAATCCAGTACCCTAACCCCTCAGCCACCCTAAGATGATGAATTCATCCAGTTTTTAAAAGTTAGCCATGAAAAAGTCCCATTTTCCACACCTCTGAGCTGCACTCAAATCCTTCTGGGTTGTACCAATATTTTTCAGACTAGACCTCTTAATTCCAACAACCTCAGAAATGTCTCTTTCACCAAAACTTCGAGATTCATCCTATTTTCCTTCTGTAGCTCAGGTGGCTTATGTGTAACCTGGTCATCCTTTTGGAAATTATTTTATATAATTAATGTAAACACAGCAAACATTACAGCTTCCCTTCAGAGTTGACATAACTCATCAATGGAATGGTTTGTTACCTAAAGCAATTCAAAAAGATGTCTTAACAAATCAGTTGGGGTCCAAATAATCTATAAGGCTGTATCCAGCCCAAATTTTATGTGACTACAAAATTGCTTACAACACTTAATTAACATCTGAAATTAATGAATGTTTCTTCTCTTCTTTACCACTCTTGTTTCTTCACTGAAATGTTGACAAATACGCCATAATAAAATGATTCAGGGACTAGTTAAATAAGAGGGATGAGAAACAAGGCAATTTACACACGAAATAAATGTTTTTTCTATGTAAAAATGTCTAGTCAAGGATTTTATAGTATGTACAAACAATACTTCTCATAAACAGGAAAGCCCCCTCCTAATTCCTACATCATTCCAACAGGGTATTCTGAAGAAGGAAAGGACCACCTGGTAGGTGTGACATTCTGTCCGACTGATCACAGAGTACTCGAAATGCAAACGTAACAAATCCAAGGTGAGTATACTCAGAGTCAAGGACAAGCAGTGCCAGGTAGCACACCGCTCTGGCTTTGATCCTGCACATTCAGAGCCCAAGCATGTCCTTCTCAACCCCTTCTAAGAAAAAGACAATCTTTTTTTCAAGCTTCCAACCTCCACAGACATTTGGGCTGACCAGAGGAGGTGACTATAACCTTTGGAAAGACCGTGGAGGGGAAATTTCCACATTTCAATTTCCTGGGAATTTTTTTTTTTTAATGATAAGCAGTTACTCTGACTGGCTCACACATTTCATTGCCCTGATAAAAGAAAACCAAGATCTGATGATGTTTTTGTTACTAATATGAGGAAGTATGTTTCTAATTTTCCTAATATTGAAGCAGCCTTGCCATGCTAGTATAAATCTGGTCTGAAAAATGAATGATGTGATCTCTTGCAGCTCTATGATCCTATGACTCCGCTGCCCTCCCTTTACCTTGACGGATACTTCAGTGCATAAGCAGCAGCCAAAAATCCGCCCAGATTGTGTCCGAGCAAGATCACTGTGTCCACACCTAGAGCGCATCTCCACTCTTCAATTGCGTCCACAAACTGGTCCTCAGCTTCTACTGCGTCAGCCCCAAACTGTGGTCTGCTACTCCGCCCAAATCCCAGCAGGTCCAGAGCATACACAGGCCTATTTTCACAAAGATCTCCAAAGTTGAGTGCCCAGAGTCCGACACCACCTCCAAAGCCATGGAGGAGGACAAGCGGAGTCTTATGGACAATATCCTGAGAAAATTTTAGGGTCCATATTTTATTTCCACTGGATATACAAACAGATTCTTTTTTGTATGGACAGGGCACACCTGAAGAAAAGAGAAAACAAGAGAAATTTTGCTTAATTTAACCACATTATTTTTGGGAAAGAGAATATACTCTTAATTAACATCTAAAAATATATATCCCACTGTAAGATCACTGATTTATACTAATTCTAATAGCTTAAATATAAAACTTGTACAACAGTTAGTTGTTGAAACAATGACTTTAAACATGAGAAAGGCCTAGATGGTGGTTTCCTGTTCCTCTCTAGAGTGCTGTACTTTGAGCATAAAAATCTGGTTGAGTCTCTAGATTTAAACGATGTTCATCATGCTTTGGTCCAGAGAAAAATCAACAAGCATTTATTAAGCACCTACTATGTGCCAGGCATTGTGTCTTTAAATAAACCCAGACCTAAAAATACAGGAGAATCCTTATAAAAATATGGGGGAAGGTAGAAAATGAAAAAAGAAGAATTTGTATTAAAATCTAACCAGGAAGTTTAAGTATTTTAAAAATAGAGATCAAACAAAGTAGTTCAGAACAAGGAGAAAGAGCAATGAACAAGAAACCTGGGGTTCAGTTTCAGCTCTGCTACTAACTCACTATGTGGCCTTTGGGTAAATCACAACTCCCTGGGGCTTCAATTTTTCTCACTGATAAAATGGCAGGGACAGGCTAGTTAGAAGGGCTTTAATTCTGTGATTCTGAATGAGCAGATGTATCTTATGAATGGAAAACTGTAAGGGGAACCAGCAGCACTCTAAGTGGGAGAGATGTGTGGCCCACATATCAGATGCCCAAGGGGATGCACACCTGGAGAAAAACAATGTTGTCGAGGAACCAAATAGAAGAACAGTTTATACAAACTCGAAGAAAATTCAAAGGTGGGAGGTGTAGAACAAAATAGAAAGAATCAGAGGGTATCCAAGCTATTTTAGAGCAGCAGTAAAGAGTTCTGTCATCTAAAAGGGCCTATGACACACAGCAAAGAGGAGTTTGGTAAAAAAAAAAAAAAAAGCTGGGAGTGAAAGGTGGAAAGAGAGGACCATGAAGACAACTACAGCCATCAGCTGCGGAGGCAGCAGACTTAATGGGCACGGACAACTACTGCTCTTTTAAAACCATGGGGCACATTCACTGCCTCATAGTTAGGAAATAAAGCTGAGTTCAAGACTACCTGACCATGACACTGCAACATGACAAACTTCAGCTGCACACTGTGGGCCATGAAATGGCCCCGCTAAGTTCTGTAACTCTGCTGGTACTGTGGAGGTGCAGAAAAGAGCAGTGAGTTAAGGAAGAAGGGCCAGCCCAGGGCCACGGCCTCTTCTGCAGCTAAGGGTTCCGGATCCATTAAACTCCTTCTACTCAGAAATCTGAACAACTGGTGCTGGATTAAGGAAGGTCATTCAGAATAGAGAATGGGAGACCATGTTTTCAGTTCAAGGGCTAAAGCAGTTTCCACAGAAGGCTACCTTAGATGTCCTACAAGCAAGTTCTCAAGACCAAGAAGCAGCTCTTGAACAATGCCACTTGAAACTTTTCCTGTTTTATATAAAGCAGGCTTTATAAAAGGACTTATCAAATGCAAATTTCTATTCCAAGTGGAAAGAGGGCTGGACTTGGAGGCAGGAGGACCCTACTTAAAATCCTGCCTTGAACATTTACTAGCTGTGTGACCTTGGGGCAGTCACTTAATCCATCCTGGCTTTAGTTTCTCACCTGGAAAATGAGAAGGGCAAACCTGATCATCTCTAAGGTCCCCGCTAGCTCATAAATTATGATCCTGATGAAGCTACTTCCAATCTATTTTCAAGTCAAAATAAAATAAAATAAATAAATAAATCACATAAATTAAAATTGCCCAATCTCTAGATAGAAAATATCACACATTCCTTCTCTATTCAAACATTAAAAACAAAGAGATTCACACATAAATGCCATATCTCAAAAAGCCTCATTGTCAATTTACTTGTATACTTTATGTTCTGAGTCTTTACTAAACTCCCTCCCTAACCCTCATCAGAGGGTGGCGTGGAGCATGAATTCTCCAAAGCCCAAATTCTCTTACCCTAAATGCCAGCAGACTAGAAACCTTCCAAGGTATCCCAGAGCTAAAGATCCTCCAATATGGCCCCAGCACCTGACTACATCGGTCACAGGGGAAGAGCCTAGCTAAATTTGGAGAGTTTCACCACCAGAATGTTGGTGACAAAACAATGAATATTTTCAGTAACAGCAAAACATAAAGATTGTCTACAGGAAGTACACACATTGCTGAAATCAAGGGATCACATCGACTTCAACACTCCCTCCAGCCCTGAAAGCATATTAGGATCACAGAACAAGAACTGGCAGGGAGAGGTGAGAGTTCAACTGTGACCCGATAACCAGAAGGTGTTTTTTGCCACCGTCACCAAGGCAGCCTGGTCTAACTTCTCTTCATTAATTTCACTAATTTCTCCCTGAAAGCTCCCAAAGAGCTGCCCATACAGGGCAGATATCAACACAGCAGGGGCATTCTGGGGCCTGCTGCCACTGGAGAGGGACAATACACTGTGCCGACCTCCAACACAGGAAGGAATCTCATTTAGTGCGGGAATGCAATTTTCCTTATTCCCTTTAGTGGCTCTTTGCAACACTACAAACTCAGGAAATATTCTGTCAGGTCTGTCGACCCTATTTCTCGCCTTGTAACCCACATGTGCCTGTTCCAAACCTCTTTGTCTTCCCAATGACACATTCTCATCCCCCAAACTCATTTCATGCAGATAGCCTTATACTAGCACTGAGGCAGCTCCTAAGGGTCCTTGGGTCTCCTTCCCCAAACCTCCTCAACACATCTTCCAAACATCCCTCCAAGGCCACCCCAACACTACTGCCTCTACATCTGTCCCACTGGGATTTTCTCCACCAGGTATGCCCTCTCTCACATATTCAATTGTCTCTTTGTCACTGGTTCCTTCCTAGAAACATGATCAGGATATCGTAATCAATCGACATTACTACTAGAAGGCTCCTTCTCCCTTGTCTGGTCACCAACCTTTCTCTCACCCTCCTCCAGGGAAAAGCTGTTGAACTCTTACTCACTACCCTTTTGCAAACAGGTCTCTGACCTGAGCACTCTGATGAAACCGCTCTCTCCAAGGTCACCAAAAACTGTCACCTGACTGCCAAATCTTTCTTTTTTTTTTAGCCCCATCCTCTTTGACCTGACACCAGCCTCTCCTGATTCTCCTCCTTTGTCTTGTCCTCATCTTGACCCTTTAACACAGGGGCTCCGGTCAGCTTTTATCTTCTCTCCAGCCATCTCATTCATTCTCTCTCACCACGTCAGCTATCTCCTCCAAGTAGGTGACTTTCCAGGCCTGAAGCCTCAATACCAAATTCCAAACCTACCACCCCCAAACAGCCTTGAGACTTCTTCTGAATGTTTTTGAATGTTCCATCCACAAGTTCACTGTCACACCTCCTAAATCCATTCTTCCTTCTGAAGTCACTTATTTGTTGTGAATGTGTTCACCAATGTTTACCAGTCAAGTGTCCCAGGTTAGGAATTGCAAAACTCTCTTTAACTCTTCCCTCGCCAAGTCTAGTTGATCCCATCTTTTTAACATCTCTCACATCTGTTCTCTCCACTCCCCATCGTGCCTGTTCTAGTATTACCAGGGTCCATGCCACTGCCAAAATGACCATTCTCATGCATGGCCATGGTCACGGCACGTATTCAACCCTAGTATGCAGGCTTCTTCTGGCATGCCTATTGAGTAAAGTTCCCATTTCTCTGCCCACCTTTCAAGGCTCTCCAAAACCTGGCACTTCCCTCTCTCTCTAGAGTTGTCCTCAAAGTCTTAGCACAGTCTGAAGCCTGAAGCCCTGTGCTCTTTACTCCAAGCAAACTGGACAGTTCCCTGATGCTAGATCTCTGCTCAGAACCACCAACCTTCCCTCATGTTTCCTACACAAATCCCAACTATCCCAAAAATCCCATGAAAACTCAGCTCCAATGTGGCTCTCCAAAGTGCTTTCCCTGTTAACTGCCACTTTTGAATTCCACTCCCCTTCATACCCCAGGACACTGTAAATGATAGCTTTCCATCTTGGTTTCTATTTCCCCTCATTAGATGAGAGGATATGGACAGTGCTACCTAAATGCTGTATCTCATCCATTGTCTAATACCTCTGTAAATAGCAGGCACTTCAAGCATATTTGATACTGTTGAAACTGGAAAGGACTTTCTTAATTATCTAGTCTACTCCCTTCCTTTAACTGATGGAAAACTGAAGCCCAGACAAATGGAGAGATTCCTCCAAAATCTTAGCAATATGGAGGCCAATATGGCCCTTTGTGCTGTACCACTACTTAATCCCCTTTAGGTCTGTGTCCCAAGAGGGCAAAAAACTCACGTTTCAAGATCTTTTCCTCAGCTTGTTTCAGGAGGGACGAAGATGTTGGACACCAAGTGGGAAGCCAGCTGGTCAGCCATCCTAACCTGCACCAATGAAAACAGAATACAATAGATATGTTACAAGTCAGAAAGAAAGAATTCAAAAGTGTGGTGAAGCCCATTTAGTCCTGCCCTGGCCAGGGGAGAGATGGCTGGCCTTGGATCCAGGAAAGTCCGACTTTCCTGATAGCTGCTTGGCGCTCTCTCAGAGAAGGTACAAGATCTGTGTGGGTGGAGGTTTTCTCATTTGCAACTGGCCAGTTTGCCAATGAAGTCACCCCCAGATGCTTTCGGGAATTCAGTCTACGTGGTGATGAGACTTGTTTCGTTCAGTTATAGTCAGAGTCAGGCCCCATACCTGCATATACTCTAGATCATAAAACATGCCTTGCTTTCCACTGATGGTCCCATGACAAAATAACCATGTAAACAAGGAGGAAGGCCCTCTCCCCAAGTACATAGAGTTATCATCATGTATATGAGAGTATGATGCCAAGGTCCCACAGTCACTAACTAAGCGGAGTCCAGATGTGGACCCAAGCCTTTTTATTCTTAAACCCAAACTCTTCCTAGTCTACTCCATTTCTTCACTAAAAAATGGGCAAAACAAGAGAGTGATAAAAAAGAGCCTTCCCTTGCTCTAGAGAAACATTCCTTCGATGTATAAAATGACTCATCAGAGTAGCAGCAGTAAAGGATAAACCAAAAAACCAGAGAGTTGAGCCTTGGGGAGACTGGTGGTCAAGCAGGTGCTTTAGGAAGGGGAGAGAAAGCTTGTGGCAGAAATAATGATTATGAGCAATAATGGCAATGCTAGCATTTTTATGGCACCAAAAGACATGGTGTAATAGGAGGAGCAGTGACCTTGGAGTCACAGACCTGAGCACTACTTAATCCCTCCCCTGACATTTGGTATAGCTAGGGACCAGAGCACTGGGCTGACTGAAAGGGTTCCATTAACTTCAGGTGCCATTACCTTTACCAGTACAAATGACCAACACACATATCTAAAGTTCAGATCTACCCTCAGCGTAAAGATTAAGAAAATTCCCTAACTGGTCTATGTAAAAACAAAAATGTACATCTGTAAAATAAAATCTACTTGTGTGTGCTGGAGCGGGAGAAGGGTTGTGGGGAGGTGTGGGAGTAGATGTGGGTGATGATGTCTGAGCCAGGGCTTAACTAATTTAAAAAAAATTCTACTTCCATTGAGTTGAAAAAAGCACTCTACTGAAGACAATCAAGTTAGTAAGATTCACTCTTTTTTCTGAATATAAATGTTTTCTCTGCCCTTGACCAGAAGCACACAAGACAACTTCTCATGTTAGACCATATAAACATGGAGTCTTACCAAGAGGAAGGTATTTATGACTCCATCTCAACCACGTTCTTAAGCAAATAAGCTTCAAATCACAGCAAACTTCTCTGCCAGGGAGTAGCAGAGGTGAGTACAGATCAAAATTAAAGTGAAAGAATTAAATTTAATTTATTATTATATTACTCCACTGACCTGCAACCAAGAAATAACTGCAAAGAAAAGACCGGCACAATCTTTGTTCCAGTCTAAAACCATTGAAATAACTTTTTTCAACACCACTGTCTAATATGGGAAATACCCCTCCCTATTCAATCACATGAATGCTCTGGCACAAATGAGATTAATATTTTGAAAGAGCAAAGACATTATCAATCTCCAAATTATTTTGATTGCCATGACTGACAACTCAAAAATATTTCTGCAATTTCCAGACTAACATTTTATTAAAAACCTGTTACTCTTCAAGTACAAAAAGAAAGTCAGACACTAGCTATTAACAATGCTGGTAAAGAAAAATTTTAAAACACAAGAAAATATTTAAACACAAATCCGGTTTTAATAAAAAAAACTAATCAAATACTGAATTTTTCACTCTACTTAAACAAAGTAATACTCTTCCCCAATCCTTCAGGGTTTATTTTTTAGCATCAAGAAATCAATCCATTTCACTTTAACCACCAGATTATAAACCACTCGAGTCTACAAATCTGCATCCTCTTTTTATTGCCTTGCCTTCCATAAGTTCCTACTTTCCTCCGTCACCTACACAGTGACTTTAGCCTCATGATCTCTGGAGGTCTCTTTCAACTCTAATATTCTACAATTCTACAGAACAAAAATCTGGTAAATATTTTCTTCCATGACCTACTGCTTCCTCACCTTGTTGGGGCCCTTTTTTCCCAACAGAAAACCCATCTTGCCTTGGTTTTCTGGACCTCTTTCAACCACTAACACTTGGTTTCCTTCCCTCTGTTTTCCAGGTTCCTTTCTTTACTCGTGTGGATAGCAGAGTGAAAAAAGCCTTCTGGGGACAAGTGTGACAGAAGCCTGACACAAGATCCTGGAATTCTTTTGAGAGCACAAAATCCACAAAAACAAATAAATCTCATGTAAAGAAATGTAGTGAGCAAGCTCTCTGAAAGGTTCTTCTAGGCCTACCACTCAAGAATTATGTGGGAGAGGCAGGGCCATCACGTGAGAGTAAAAATGATCTTGTTGTATTTGGGCAGACAGCTGAGGATATTTAAAGCATTTTCATTTATGGCTCAATTGCTGGGTCTGTCCATCCACAAAAGACAGAAGTGCCAGAGAAATCTATCAGAGAAAGCCCACTTATCAATAGTACACAAAGTCCTACAAGTTTCTCCTTCATGAGAAAATCAAGTTTTACACTGGGCCCTAACCAGGAATAGGGCCAGGCTCACCAGCTGGCCAGTGAGTCATGTTAGAACCACACCAAGGATCCAGGCTGCAAAGGGTTCTATCCAAAAAAACCAAAACAAATGGGGATAGGACTGGTCCTTCTAGTAATCAGAAGTCCACAGCAATAAGGGTTTCTAAAAACTATTTTTGTAGTCACTGAAAGAGGTATAATTAGGTGGAATAATATAAATAAATTCTGTACTGACCTAACAGTAACAGATTAAGAGAAGGTATAAATAAGCAATTATTTACCCTCAAGTTACTATGCTGAAAATACTTTTTCTAGGAAAACAAAAGATTTCTCCTACAAAAGAATTGCTACCAAATATACTTTTTAAAGGTCTTTAACCCTGTAATATATTAACATTTCTTCCCTAGTAATTTCTTTGTTTTGTTAATTCAAGCTATCTGACAATCTAGAGCATTACTAAATCTGAATTACATAATCTATAGATATTATGTAAGAGTCAAAGATTTCAAAGAAAATGTTCACTCAGCAGGCTGGGTTATTTTCACAAGAAGGTCTTAAGAACATATTTCTAATTATTTTATGAAATATTTTTCTAGTATTTTGGTTTTATTATAAGTGGCCGCTGTCTTCGGTACAATGCTGCTCATACCCACTATGGTTCTTTCTATAGCCTTTCAGGGCAGTTACCTGTAATTGGTGTTCAAGATGATGCTATTCCACAAGCTTTAAAAGGGGGCTTGTATGGCAGTGAGGAGCACAGGATCAGCCAGTCAGCCACCTAGCATTTCTGAATCACTTACTATTTGTCATTCACTGTGGTAAATGCTGGGGATACAAGAGAGGACAAAAATACTGACCCTGCTGCCCTCAAGAAGCTCACAGCCTAACAGGGGGAGAAACCATGCACATTACTGGGGACACAGAAAGTATATAAGGGATAGATTGGAAAGTAATCTCAGAGGGAAAAAGAAACAGAAAAGGGACCAGGAAGAGGCTCCAAAGAAGTGGGATTTCAGTTGAATCTTGAAGGAACTCAAAGGGGGACATTCCTAGGACATGGAGATGGAGTCTGTCACATCCCAAGAACTGCAAGGCAGCCAGGGAAACCAGAGCACAGAGCAAGTGGAGAGCAATAAAGGGCAAGCCTGGAAAGGCAGTAAGCCGCCAAGGGCTTTAAAAGCCAAACTGAGCAGGGAGCTGATGGAGTTTACTGAGCAGAGGAGTAACCAGTCAGACTTCTCTTTGGCAACTGAATGAAGGATAGGGGAGAGTGTAGGTACTCAGGTCGGTGCTACGGTCCTGACTGTGTGACTGGAGAGAAGCAGACTGTGAAGGGCAAAAAGGTATTTGACGACAACAGACTGAGGAACTAAGGATGACAGCAAAGTTGTGAGCCTGGCAACAAGAAGAATGGTGGAGTATAGCGGTGTGCAGGGGGTACACCTCTGTTATGGGGGATTCGAGCCCTTTTCAGGGCTGCTCATCCACTTTTGATATCCACCTGATTCACCCAACCCTCAACTGGGACTCCAAGAAGCTGTAGCATACATAACAGCCCCACACCAGTAAATGGTCTTAGCAGACAGGCTAAAACTGGGTTGAGGGTAACCAACAGGCCTCAAACTCATTGGTGACTTAGGGGATATCGACCCCAAGCATGTAAAGACCTTTTCCTAGAGGAATGGGCAGACAAGGACAATTTGTTCCAGAACATGAGGTCAGATATCAAAGATGCTAAAGTCATCCACTGGCATCCTGGGTCGGTCATCCTGACTTTTGCCCCTCTAATGGAATTCTATGACTGTGGAAGAGAGAATGAAGCTGACAGCTTTGTGCAATTCTGCCTCGCTTAAATCCAATTCACTCAGGAGGCCAGGCATCACCCATGGTGTCAACGGTTGTCTTGGAAAACAAAGGATAGACAACAATAAGAAGGTACCTTGGACTATAACAGGAAAGTTGGAAAGAGAAAACAAAGATTAGGAAGAAGAAAGTTTAAGATGGAAAGAAAATTTCTGTTCTGAACATAAAACGAATTTGAGATGCCTATGGAACATCCAACTCAAGAATGCTTACGCAGGACTGGCTATAGAGATATGGGTATCATCTGCAAAAAGATAATTAAGTCCATTGGGAAAGGGACTGCCAGGTGAGAGTCTGGAGAAAGCAGAGAAGAGGGTCCAGGACAAGGCTTTGTCAGTGGACACAGCCTGGATGAAAAAGACACTGAGCAAAACAAACTCCTGCAAGAGAGAACCAAGGACGAATGGTTTCATAAACACCCGGAGAGGAGAGTAATTTCAGAAGACGGTAATCAATAACGTCAAAAGTTTCAGAAAGGTCAAGAAAGATGAGAAATGAAAAAGGGGCATTAGATTTAACAATTAACAGATCTCTCTTTGGAGAAAGGTCAGAAACCAGAATGCAGGAGGTTTGGAAATATGAGAGGAGAGAAACTGGAAGGGTTTAGTCTAGACAGCTTTCTTAAAGAATTTAGTTGAGATGAGAGTCATCACTGAGAACTTCAATTTTCCCAATCTGATTCAATCGAATTCTCTTGCCTACTCATTTCTCACTGTTACACTTGAGGGCTTAACTCAGTAAGCTGCCAGTTCAAACGCATGTTCTCATCTACACAGTATGTGTCCTTCATCTACTTTGCAGATGACCAGGCAAATCTCAAGCAGCTACAAAAACTATAACTCCCTTTTTGTGTAACCTGAAATACCAGAGGCAATTGGGCTATCAATATTCACGAAAATATCTGATTTTTTTTCCCAATAGTAAGGTTTTCTCTGAAAACCAGTAACATTTGAATGAAAGAACCATTTACTAAGAATTTATTGGGTGCCAAGTCCTGCACTAAGCACCAAGGATACAATAAAAAAAAGCCAGACAGCAGCTGCTCTCAAGGAGCTCACATTCACTTGGGGGCAAAGGCTTAACTGGACATGTCACTTCCTGACCCTGAGTAAATGTTTGTGCCCAGAATGAATTCCCTTCTGGTCTCTGCTTTTCATGTTCAGCTAAGGAGCTACCTTATCTTCCTTCTCCCTCAGCAAAGTTTTCCTATACCTCCCTATCTGACAGCAGTATCTCCCCACTCAAAAATCCTTAAAGAAACTTGCCTGGATCTTTCCTTTGTCCCTCTCACTCCAGACCTTTTATTATACTTAAATGTGTACATGTGATATCCCACCCTTAATGGAATGTATTTCTAGAAGACGTGTCACAAAAAAAACCAACTTTGTTACTCATGAACTTGGGACATGCTGAGCCTACTAATTTCTTAAGTCTGTTTTATACTATGCAAAAAGTAAAAGGTGAGTTACAAGTGCCTTTCTCTTTTTTTGCAGGAGTAGGGAACCTCTGATTTTAGCCTTATGGGAACCTTTCATTCTGCAAACTCCTTTCATCAAAGCAGTTTGGCAACTGGTCTGTAACCTACTAGGCACAGAGTTGCCTTGGACACTAAGAAATAAAATGACTCTATGATCACACAACTTAGTGTTGGGAAAGACATGTGCCCAAGTCTGCTTACTCCTAAGGAGAATCATCTAGATGATATAGTTAAAATTCATATAATCCTTTAAGGTTTGCAAAGGACTTTACATATGTGATTTCACTTAAATTTAAAAAATCTTGTCAGTTTAAATGAACAAGTGATGGCTTCTCTTTTAGGTTAGTGGTAATCACAATCACATGACTTTGGAGTTACACTGGTACCCACCATTTTGCACAAGAGTCATATAACTACTGTATGGCCTCTAGAACTGGATAGAGAAATTGGTTGTAAGTGAAAAAGTCTCGAGCTAGAATGCCACAGTACAAATACTAAATGTGTTTTAGGTGGTTCTGTTAAAAATATTTTCCCCTCCTTTACTGCTCAGCTTCCCTCTCAACATCACTGGAACTAAACACTTAAACAATATGTCACCCAACCATGCAAAAAGATAACATGTATTTTTTAGTACCAAGTTGCTTAACAAGCCAATGACATTTTTTGAAACTTGAAATTTGAAAATCAAGTTTCATCCACACAATTGGCAAAAGGATAAAAACATAAGAAGCCTAAAGCTAATGTCTCATATGTTGAACATCTACTATTAATAACCATTCATCAAAATTCAGAAGGAAGGCTTCTTACTGACCACAATAGTGATGAATCAATGGATCAATTCCATGCTTTAAAAGAGCAGTAAATTCTCAACTTGTTAGCTCACTGGGCAATACTATTCTTTGCTACAAAGAATCTGGAATGACTGGCATTTTTCTGCCATGCCACTGTTTCCACCCTCTACCTTTTAGTCCCTCCCTCCCTGAAGAGGTGCTCTCCTGACTGAGGATTACTCACCACGTATAGCCACCTGTTTTCCACCTTTTCTGGGAAGAAAAATCAAATCTCCACTCATTCCTGGAAATGGTGTGTACATTACTTGCCCTACGACTCCAATCACCATCCCAGTGATTTCCCAATCCAAAACACCACCTCTCGCCTTCCTTTACGTTTATATTTCTCCTGGAGAGAAAGGGCTCTCTTGCTTTTTTGTATCTGAATCCCTCCCAGTTACTTCCTTAGCTCTGTGCCTGGCACACAGTGAGAGCTTATTACGTGCTTTTTCATTATTTTTACTCACATTCAGGAGCCAACAAAACAATTCTGGCAAAACTACAAAGGCACAGCCTTTAAAAATCACCACAGAACAATTTTCACAAGTTTTACAGGTCAGCTCAAACTCCACTGAAATTCTTTTGTATCAAAGACGCTCCAAATAAGAAGGCAATTAATTAACTGTTGTTAATCTTTGTTTACAAAGGGCTTTTCATTATATAATGAAATCTGGTCTGTACTTTCAGAACTGGAATTTGAAAAGACAGATGCAGCAGTCATCAACCGACCAACAATCACTCACCACCTGCCAGGCACTGTGCTTAGTGCTGAAGATACAAAGGGAGGCAAAAACAATATCCTTGCCCTCAAAAAGCTCACAGTCTAAGGGCAGAGAAAATCTGTAAATAACTAGGTAACAGGGGGTGTTATCGACGATAACAGGTGGAGGAGAACAAAAGGAAGAAAGAACCCAACTGGGGCGAGTGAGAGGGGAAAGCATGGGGGGAAAGGGGAAAGGCATAAGCATTTATATAGTGCCTGCTATGGACCAGACACCACTTGGAGCTTTACAAACATTATCTTATTTGATTCTCCCCATTTGACAAAGTAGGAACTGTTATTGACTCCATTTTATAGCTAGAGCAAACAGAGGTTAAGTGACTCGCCTCGGGTCAGTCACACAGTTAGTGTCTGATGTCACATTTGAACACAAGACTTCCTGACTCCAGGCCCAGAGCTCCACTGAGAGACCACTTGTTGATCTACTGGCCTCCTTGACATCCTATATTGTTCAGTTGTGTCTGACTCTCTGTGACCCCATTTGCAGTTTTCTTGGCAAAGAAACTGGAATGGTTTTGCCAGTTCCTTCTCCAGATCATTTTACAGATGAAGAAACTGAGGCAAACAGGGACTTGCCCAGGGTTGATTCTAGGCCCAGGGTCTTCTCCACTGAACCACCTAAACTACTAGATGATAGGAATGCTGTGGCTATGTTTGCCTGGCAAAGTTTAAGTATCTCATACTATTCTTGCCAATTTTAAAAATAGACAGTAATACAATCTAATGGATTCAGAACTGATTAGATGGCCAGGATCCCAAAGAATCTGCTGATGGCTCAAAGTCATATTGACAAGAGGTCCTGAGAGGAACACCCCAAGGATCAGGGCTTAGGCCATGTACTTTTAACCATTTTAATGTAAAGGAATGCAGAGTAAGCTCACCAAATGTGCAGATGTCACAAAGCTGGGAGGGATACCTAACACATTAGATGATGCAATCAGAATCCAAAGGGATGAAATTCAACAGGAATAAATGTAAAGCCTTACACTTTACCATAGTATATAAGAAGAGGAAGGCACAGAAAGACAGTAGTTCTTAAAAACAAGTAAAGTTTTAACTAGTAGACTGCAAGCTTAGAACAAGTCAGTAATGTGGAGTAGCCAAAAAAAGCTAATGAAGTCAAGGTCTCCATTAGGAGAATCACAGCTTACAGAAATAGTAAGGTGAAAATCCCATACACTGTGCCCTCGGACCTCAAGGGCTGTGCTCAGTTCTGGACACCAAGGTTTAAGGAGGACATAGATAAGCTGGAAAATGTGCAGAGCAGGCCAACCTGGTTGGTGAATAGCCCTGAGTCCATGACACAGGAGGATCAGCAGAAGGGACTGGGAATGGTCAGAATAGAGACTCAAGGGAAACATGACATCTCTGTTCCTCTCTTATCTGCTCTTTGTTCCATATCCTGTACATTTCCTTTAAAAATCTAAATTCAGAGAGCAGCTAGAGAGGACACTGGATAAAGCACCAGTCCTGGAGTCAGGAGGAAATGAGTTCAAATCCAGCCTCAAACACTTACTAGTTCTGGGGCTCTGGACAAATTACTTAACCCTGACTGTCACCCAGCCCCCCAAATAAGTAACAAAAATCTGAATCTAAAGTATACCTGAGGCTAAGCCTGGTTTTCCTCTTCTCTATTATAGACTTTCAGTTGGAGTTGTCCCTTTCCACCCCAGCAGCCAGATCTTTGTTGTTGCTGAGAATCAGATCTAGAACAGAATTCCTTCTCATTGAGTCTTCCATTTTTTGAAAGGCAGACTATCAATAAGGCCAGACATTACTGAAGCTCTGCTTTTGGCAGAGAAAATGTCCAGTAGTTACCAGACACCTGAAGCCTCTCATCACAACTATATCCTACCTCCACACTATATGTGATCTATTTCCAAAGTTTTTCATACTTTCCTCATTTTCTTTTCCAGGTGGTCTGAAAGGTTTAATGAAAACTGTTTCTGCCTCTGTTGATATTTACCCTTAAAGCTCCTGGCTCTAGTTCTTAGATTTCCTCCAGACTACATCTTTTCAAGAATCTACACTTAGTGCAGCCCCTACTACTTACTTCTTTTCCTTTCCAGAGTCATTCTCTAATCACGTCACCTCCCAACAAGCCTCAGGACTTTCAGCTGATCTTACCTGTTTGCCCATATTTTGTACATCTGTGTATAGATGAAACTGTGTTTTATTCCTGGCTCCTTTCATCTTGAATTTAGCTTACTTTGCACAAAATTAATGGGTGTCTTTGGTTATGATTCTGTCTACTTGTGGCTACCCTCTATGGCATCTAGTTTGGCAGCTATATATAGGTCACTTTCTTCTTTTCCCTTTTCAATTTACAGCCCTTTTGATTGTATCTGCAAGAACCAAACAGCCATTCTCACCAGCTATTACCAGGTACACGTTGTCCCCACCCAGGAATTCATCATCCTTACATCTTAGACCATAGGGGGCAGCTAGGTGGTGCGGTGGATAGAGCACCAGTGCAGGAGTCAGGAGGACCTGAGTTCAAATCTTATCTCAGACACTTGATACTCACTAGTTGTATGACCTTGGGCAAGTCACTTAACCCCAACTGCCTCATCTTGGGTCATCTCCAGTCATCATGATGAATATCCAGCCACTGGATTCAGATGGCTCCGGGGGAGAAGTGAAGTTGATGATCTGCACAGCCCTCCCTCACTCAAAACAAAGTCAAGTGCAAGTCATGTCATCATTTCTCTGATGGCACAGTCTTCTTTGGCAACGAAGGATGAACACACACATCTTAGACCAAGGTACAGAAATTAAAAACCCGTTTCTCAGACACCATCTTCTTAAACAGTTAATCACTTCCTAAATCTACCTTTCTCTTCTGAAGCTCTTGCCTTTGATTGATCAAATGGAAGCTCCTTGAAAACAGAAACTGTTTCATCTGTTTTTCAATCCTCCAAAGTCCTCAGAACATGGTAGGTTATTAATAAAAGCTTATTGATTGGCTATAGAGATGAAAACACCACTTGTGCCCCTAAGATTTTCAATTTCTTCCTCATGAATTTTCAAATCTTAGCAATCCTGTCTAGACTCCTTTAGGAAGTATCATTTATGCCCAACTGACTCAGCAGAAGTAGGTAGTCATCACCTGGTTTGGCAAGTTGTGGGAGATTCCCCATCACATCCTAAACACATTCCTGGTCTTCAGAAGACAAAGAGCTTCTCAAGGCCCTGAGCAGCAGGCCCCTCTTCTTCCATGCTGACTCCTGATGTTCCAGAGACCTGAGAGCCCAAGTGGATCAATGCAGTCAACAGGGCAACGCCTTCCTCTTCAGTGCCCAGCTCTCTTCTTCTCTAAGAATTTTTATTTATTTCCAAGGTTTATTTCCTTTGTCACTTTGTTCTACTCCCAGTTTCCTCAAATACGCCAGGATTATTCTGTCTCTTCATTGTCCATATTGAAACTACCCCCCATCCTTTTTTAAAAGAAATCTTGAATTCTTCCTAATGGTTTGTTGAGTAGAGAGGCATTCCTAAAGCATCTTTACCTTTTTTCTATAAGAGAGACCAGCTTTCCCTTCAAATATAAATAAGCAGTCATCGGGTTATGCAGAAAAATGAAAATAATACACTATGTAAATGTGGTCTACTCTCCATATTTGCTGGAAATGAGATTTGTATAATAACTTTGAAGTTTACCAATCACTTTTCCTCACAGCAGCCCTATGAGTTCAGTAGAAAAATTATGAAAGAAGAAGTATTTAAAAACTATGTAGTCACTAACAGTAAGAGAATGCAAAATGGAACCATTTGGAGCTACCACCTTCCACTCAGCCAATTATCTGAAGAAAAAAGATGGAAACAATTAGTGCTAGAGGGTCTGAAAAAGTCAAACACAGTCAAACACTGCTGGCAGAGACTCACTGTTGGGAAGCATTGTAGAATTATGGGGGGGAAGGTGACTAAAATATCCATACCCTTTGACCTGGAGAACTCAATGCTCAGCACACACTTGAAGGAGGTTAATGACAGAAAGATCCTTTATACAGCAAAGCATTTATAGCAGGACTTTTTTGTATTGAGAAACTGGAAAGTAGATGACTACCAATTGGGGTATGGCTGAACATGCTGGCACATGAATAGAATGGAACTGATTCCTGTAAGAAACAAAGGATGTTCAGTGAATCATAGGAAAACTTACATAGGATGATGCAGAGAGAATTAAATAGAACCAAGGAAACAACATACAATGACAAGAACATAAAATGGAAAAGAGGAAACAAAGAACATGAGGTTATTATAATGAAGAGTCGAGAAAATGCACTTCCCTCCACCTACGTGGGGAGGATGTGGAACAACATATGTACTGTTAGGTCAATGTGGTGATCTGTTTTGCTGAAATGCCTTTTGTCTACTTTTTAAACATTTTTGTTCCAAGAGATGGTTCACTGGGTAGGAAAGGAAAATATTTGGAAATATTTCCCCACCACTCTGTGGGCTAGTAGATGACCTTTGGCAGGTATTGTAGCTGAAAACCATCATGCTTCAGCCAACCTGATGATATTCTCTCCAGACTGAGCTGACCTGATTCTCAGAAAGCCACAGTCTACCATCAACTCCAAATCCAGATCGCAGTATCCTGCAGGGAACAAACATGCATTTCACTGGCATAACCTTCAAGAGTCTAAGGTCAGCACCACCGGTGGGAGCAGATGCTTAATGTTAGCTAGATTTTTAAGTAAGTACCATTAAGTTACTTCATGGGCTGGTAAATATAAAGTGCTTTCACAAGCTATCTCATTTTCAAGACACAACCATATTAAATAGAAGTCATGTCAATGAGAGAATCAGAGTTTCAGAATTGCACTGGACCTCAATGACTGTCTAATCCAACCTGGCAAATGGCCTTCCAGGCTTTGCATCATTATAAGCTCAGTGTTTCTATAATCATGCCTTTCTGAATATACCAGTCTTCACAATGCTCAAAATCATCTTATCACTTGATACATGTGTGGAAAAGTCTGTAGAAATGCAATTAACTTCCCAATGCTGAGAAAGGAGATCAAACTAATTCTTAGTAAAATGACCACACTGATTGAACTATCAAGGGCTTGAATGTAAGTGACAGGTAAAACAGGCCCAGTCCTTTATTTCTAATCTAACCAATCACAAATGTTTTCATACTGGATGTCACCCTGCAAGCCTTTTAAAAATAAAACACCAAGAAAACTAAAATAAATAAAGAATCTGGAGGCAAGAAACAAACCCACAACTCCAACTGATGATTTACAGGAACCCTACCCGGGGACGTGCTTTCCCTTTTTCTGGTCACCTACGTTTACGACCGAAGTTTCCCCAAACTCAAAACGCACACCATGCCCCCCAAACCTCATTCAAAAGTTCGCCCGTCTTTCTAAACGAAGCTCTATGAAATACAATGTTGAGGAATTAAGTGGGCCATTTTTGGGCAAAACCTGGTTCTTTCATGGGTTCGTGTCATTAGAGCAAGTTTAAAAATCACCACAGAAAACACTTAGTGACGGTGTTTAAAAATGACCGAGAGAGCCCGAGGCAGCTGCGGGTGGGAGACCCCCTGGAGGGAGACACCCCGGAGGGAGGCTCCGCCCCCGACACGCCCAAGCTGCCCCGCCCCCACCGGCGCGCGGGGTTCCCGGGGATCTCCAGGTAACAACCAGCCGGCCCAACTCGACGCTCCGGAACCGGGTCTCTAGAGAGGTTCCGGAAGCAGAGGCGTCCCAGGCTGTCCCAAAACAGTCCCCACAAATATGCGGACAAACGACCACGCCCGGGGTCCCGCCCGGGCGGCCGAAGGGTGCCCACGCCTACCCAAAGGCCGGGAGACCCAGCCAGGGAGGAACGCCCCTCGGACGTCTTCCATTTCAGGAAGCATCCAAGTTCACAGGCGAGGACTCCCCCCTCCACCCCCCCACCCGGTCCGCTCGGGCCAATCCTGGGCCTCCCCCGAAGCTCGAGCCCCGCCCCCAGCTCCCGAGGTTCCACCCCTCCCGGCCTCCGGCTGAGACCTCTTCCCCTAGACGCCCCGCCCCCCAGCCTGGCGCCGGCTTGGGCCAATCGCCGCCAGCTCCCGAGGTTCCAGCCCCGCCCCTAGCCCCCTCTCCAAAGTTCTATCCTCCCCCCCCACTCCCCCCCGGTCACACACGCCGCCCCCTCAACGTTCCAACGCTCCCCCCCTCCCGCGCCGGCTCCAGCCAATCCCGGGCCGCTCCCAGCACTGCGGCCCCGCCCCGCTCCCAGCGCTCCGGCCCCACCGCCACCTAAGCCGGCTCCGGGCAGGGTCACGGCACCTGCCCACCCCGCTCCCCGCAAGCCCTCGCGCGAGGCCCCGACCTTCCCTCGTCCCCTCCGCACGCTCCCTCGGCCCTCAACGTTCCCTCCCCCGCTCGGGCAGTTCCCGGCGTCCGCCCCCGGTCCGAGCCGGTCCGAGCCAGTCCGAGCCGAGCCGGCCGCTCACCTCTCGGGGGTCTCCACAGAATCGGTCTCTTCCTCCGCCATGTCCGCTCTGCCCTCGCTCGCCCCAGCCCGGCCGGGGCTCCGGCTGTCCCCAAAGAAAGGACCCAGCCTCGCCTGAGGCCGCACGCCACCAAGCGAGCCGGCTGACAGGCCGACTGAGGAGGTGCAGCCGCCCGCGGCCGCGAGCCCTTAAGGACGCGCGCCACCGAGGCCCGGCCCCGCACGTGCCCCTGTGTCATCCCCCTCTCGGCGCGCGCCGGAGCGCGCCCTCTGTGCTTTGTGCGCACGCGCAGCGGAGGGGGCGGGGCCAGGACCGAGCGTGGGGGAGGGGCGGGGCGCGGGATCTCCGGCTCCCGGAGGGAGTCCGGGACCTGTTGCGGCGACCTTCCTGCCTTTACGGAGGGGGAAACTGAGGCTCGGGGAAGCGAGGTCTCTCCACCCGGGAGCCCCGGGCTGGGGCCGGAAGGCGCCGGGGCAGGAGGGATGTGGTGGGACCCACGATGGGCGTGTCCGGGCCGCGGGGAGGGCCCGGAGTGGCCGAGGTCCGCCGAGCCGGGGCTGGAGCGGAGAGGAGGACCGAGGGGCAGATTTGAGGGGATGGGCCTCCCCAGGCCGGGGCCCTGCAGCCCGGCCCAGGGCCCCCCACTTTTCTCCCGGGGAGGCCCCTCCACCTGAGCGGAGCCGCCGTTAAACCTAGTCCTTGTGGGTCGGAGGCCGGCCGGAGTCGGCATGGAGCCCCCCGGGCAGGGCTGGCTCCCCGGGCCCCATTTCTGCCTCTGTGCGGCGGGTGCCGGGGATGGCTTCCTCGTGTCGGCTCTGAGTGTGTCTGTGGTGGAGCCCCAGCGGGTCCGGCCTCCACACGGGCACGGCTGAGGGACCAGCTGTAAAACAGGCCGGACCGCGTGACCTCTGGTCAGCGCTGACGCCGGGCCCTGTGAGTTCTCTCCGGTGGCCCAGACGCTGGTCGGGGTGAGCAGGGAGCCTAGCTGCCCGTCACAAGAGGCGTGGGGTGCGGAGCGCTGGGCAGGACTGCGGGGGGCGTTCGGTGCTGACCACGAGGACGTGGTGAGAAGCGCGTGAGGCGGACCGAAGGCTGGGGGTACGGAGGAGAGGGCGGCTGGGCTTTAACCAGCGTCGGTGGGCAGTGCCTGGCGAGGATGGGGCCGCCGATGTGAGTGAGGGACCGACCCCGTTATCGGGGCGATTGCCCCCTCTGCCTCCCATGAGGGCCTAAATCTGGGCGCGCAGGTTGGTTCCTGAGGAACTAGACTGGACCAAGAAGGAACCAGCTTGTCGCTGTCCATCCCCGAATCCTTGGTCACAAGACAGTCCCAAGCAAAACGTCCTAGTAGGGGCTAACACCAAGCAGCAAAACCTCCCTAAATACATACCGCAACCACACAGACACCCGTGGTGACACCCCAAAATAAATTTAACTTAATGTCTCTAGAGGCCTTTGAGGTCACTTCCTTTATTTTAAAGATGAGACGATTGAGTCCCGGAGTAGGTAAGTGACTTATACCATGTTGTGCTGTGGCAAAGCCAGGAATGGAAGTCTCATCATGACTTGGGCATCGTGACTCCAAGTCGGTTTCCTCTATCCAGCACTATCCACCTCCTCTAATTCAGAGGGTTGGCAGTCATTTGTAGGCACCTTACTAAGTGCCAGAGGTACAAAGAAAGACCAAAGACAGTTCCTGCTCTCACAGAACTTACAGTATAACGGGGTAGACAACTTGCAGACAACCTACCAACAACAGGATAAACCAGAGAAAAGGTCCTAGCATTAAGAAGGATCAGGAAAGGGACTCTGGGGAAGCCCAATGGCATAAAGAAGAGAGAGAGGATTGTAGGCACAAGAGATATGCGGTGAAAGTACTGGGAACCAGGAGCTGGAGTGTCTAGTGGGAGCACTAGCAAGGCGGTTAGTGTCGCTGGATGGCAAAAGACTTGGGATGTGTAAGGTCTTAGAAGACCAGAAAGATGAAAATGAGTCAGGTGACAGGTGACTTTGAACTAGAAAGTTTTATATTTGATACTAGAGATAATAGGAAACCAATGTAGTTGATTGAATATAGAGGGGCATGACATGGTCAGACTTGTGCTTTAGGAAGATCAGTTTTGCAGTTGAGGATGGGTTGGAGTGGGGAAAAAGACTTGAGGCAGGGAGACCCACCAGCAGCTTTGCAGCAGTACAGCATGAGGGGATAAGGGCCAGAGCCAGAAGGGAGGAGGCATATGTAAGATATTCTAAAGGCAGAAATGGCAGGACTTGGCAAATATTTGGATATGGGATTGAGAGAGAGTAGTCAAGAAGGACACCTCTATTTGAATCAAGTGATTGGAAGGTACCTTCTACAGTTACAGGGAAGTTAGGAAGTGGGGAGAGTTTGCATAGAAGCCAAGGACCTAAAATTATCAAGCATTTTTTTCTTTCCTACTTGCTGCCAACCCCTGGAAATAAAAGAAAACCAAACCTTTGTAACATATGCTTAGTCAAGCGAAACAAATTCCCATGTTGACCATGCACAAAAATGTATTTCACCCTGCACGGTTAGTCCTAGGATAGTTCAAAAAAGGCAGCTTGCTGATGAAAAGAATTTCAAATAGGACAGCCACCTTCAATAAAATGATCCTGAATCCTGCCAAGTTGTAAAGATGGGGAAAACAAAGATGATAAAATGCAGTGAAGTAAGTATAGTTTGACTCAATGTAGGAAACTTCTGTTAACAATAAGAGCTGTCCAAAAGTGAAATGGGCCTCTTTAGTAGGTAGTGAGTTCCGTCTCTAGAAGTTGTCAAACAATGACTACTTGTCATAAATATGAGACAGTCAACAACCTCATTTATGAAGTGCTTACTCCGTGCCAAATGCCATGCCAATACAAAGAAAAACTAGAGTGGGTGGCAGATTAGGGGCAGCCACTCAGCTTAACTCTCTCATCATTCCCCTTTAAACAAGACTTTAAAATAATGCCTCAGATAAAATTTTGTGGCACAGGGCCAACAAAATGTTGTGGTGAGACATTTTTCCTGGCCTAACAAAACTTTATGAGGTTGGTAGAAAAAGTCTGTGATGCTGGGGTTGAAGCCTGTCCAGAGCCCACAAGTGGTAGTGACAACAGTGGTTGCTGCAGCTTTAGGAACTCTCAGCCCAGAGATAGTAAGGGGGTCAGAAAACTGGTCAAACAGGGATTACAGGACCCTTTGCTGGCCCTCCACTGCCATGCGTAGTTGTGGGAACGGAGAAGTATTTGTGGTCAGTCACAAGGGAGCAGTGGCCAAAGCTGAGAGGAGGACTAGCCGTTGTGGCTTCAGTGGAGCAGGGGCTCTTCTTGGTGAAGACCAAGGCACTGACCAGGAAAGCAGCGACCATACCTCTGCCAGGGTCATACCACCTTGGGAGCACTTAAAACTTTTAAGACTCCCACAACTAGCTCTGAAACAGCAGCACAAAAAACCCTGAAGTTTGGGACAGTGCTTCCACATTCCCAGGTGAGCAGAACCCAACTTTTTTTTTTTTCTCTTAATAGTATTTTTTTCCAATTACCTGTCAAGATAGGTTTCAACATTTTTGTAAGATTTTGAGTTCTAAATTTTTCTTCCTCCCTCCCCCTGCTTCCTCCCCAAGACAGCAGTCTGATATAGATTATACATATACAGTCATGATCGTGTTAAACACATTTCCACATTAGTTGTGTTAAAAAAGAAGAAAGAACAAAAGGAAGAACCATGAGAAAGAAAAAACAACAAAGAAAGTGAAACCAGCATGCTTCACTCTGCATTCAGCCCCCCTAGTTCTTCCTCCGGATGTGGATGGCATTTTCCATCACGAGTCTTTGGAATTGTCTTGGATCATTGCATTGCTGAGAAGAGCAAAGTCTGTTATGGCTTTTCATCACACGGTGTTGCTGTTACTGTGTACAATGTTCTCCTATAGAACCCAACTTGACATAAAGTTCAAAGTCAAGAAAAAGGCTAGAAAAATGAGCAAACAACGAAAGAATGAATTTGACAATAAAAAGCTACTATGTGATAGTGAATACCGAGATATACACTCAGAGAACCACTATGTGAAAACAAATATAAAAAAAGCTTGAAAGAAAAATGCTAATTGAACCCAAATACAACAAGAATTACTTGAAGAATTAAAGAAAACAAAGTAAGAGTGGTAGATGAAAAATTGGGGAAAGAAATGAGTGATATATTAAAATTATGAAAAGAAAATTTTTACATTTGTCCTTTGTTTTTGAAGAGGACCATAACATCAGAGGAAACAATGACATGACTTGAACTTGACTGTTTTGAGTGAGGGCAGTCTGTGCAAGGCCACTAGCCTCACTTTCTTCTCCTGAGCCATGTGGATCCAGTGAACAGATATGCATCAGGATGACTGGAGACAACCCAGGATGCAATGGGAGACTTTAACATTTTAGGTTAAGGCCTTTTCAGGTACTCACTTAAAGTGAGGTAATGCCCATTTAGTGAACAGGCCTCTTTAAAAAGTAGGCAGGGGGATGGCCCCTTTAATAGAAAAGAAATGTATAGATAAATCACTCTGGAAGGGGCAGGAGCTTCAGGGTTTGAAGAGAAACTGTTACTATTGTCATTCACTGTAAGCCAGGAGGGTCCAAAAACAGCCATTGTGTAGAGGTTGGGCAGGGACCAGTTGTTGAATCCATGGACTTCGGAGTGCACTGGGCCTAAGGTTTTAGGGGAGGAAAGAGAGAGGGAAAGAAAGAGAAAGGAAGGAAGGAAAGAAAGAAAGAAAATTAGCAGATCAGTAAAAGGCACAAAAAATGCTGAAGAAAACAACACCTTAAAAAACAGAATTGGCCAAGTGGTAAAAGAGGCACAAAAATCCACTGAAGAGGGGAACTTAAAAAGCAAAGCTAGCCAAATGGAAAAGGAGGTACAAAATCTCATGGAAGAAAACAATTCCTTAAAAATTAGAATTGGGCCAGTAGAAGCTAACAACTCTGTGAGACATCAAAAAGCAAAATCAAAAGGATGGGGGATGGGAGAGAAAGGAAGGGAAATATGAAATGCTTTATCAAAAAAACAATTGACCTGAAAAACAGATTGAAGAGAGATAAATTAAAAATTAGTGAGCTACCTAAAAGTCACAAAAAGCAAGCCTAGACATCATATGTTTTTTAAAAATTATCAAGGGAAAACTGCCCTGATAGTTTAGATTCGGAGAGTAAAAGAAAAATTTTTTAAATTCACCAATCACCTGAAAGAGATCCCAAAGTGAAAACTCCCAGGAATATTAAAGCCTAATTCAAGAGCTCCCGGGTCAAAGATAAATACTTCAAATAGCTAGGGGAAAAAAAATTCAAATATGGTGGAGCTACAGTCAGGATCACACAAGATTCAGTGACTTCCACATTAAAGGAGTAGAGGGCTTGGAATATGATTTTTTTCCAGAAGGCAAAGGACCTAGGATTACAACTAAGGATAACCTACCTAGCAAAAATCTTTTAGGGGGGAAAATAGATATTTAATGAAATAAAGGCGAATATGATATTCAAACAGAAAACAAGAGAAGCATAAAAAGATAAACATGGAATATCAAAAGGACTCAATAAAGTTAGACTTTACATTCTATATGGGAAGATAATACTTGTAACTCCTAAGAATTTTATCTTTATTAAGGTCATAAAGGAATTTATATAGGCAGAGGACATGGGTGAGAGTTGATTATGTAGGAATAATCTCCAAAAAAACAATGAAGGATTGAGAAGGAGGGATCCACTTGGAAAATGGAGAAGGATGGGTAGAATGGGAAAATTTCTCACATAAAAGAGGTACACAAGGAAGAGCTTTTGGAAATATGAGAGTGGCCAATGCTTGAATCGCCCTCTCATTGGAATTGGTTCAAAGAGGGAAGAACTTATATATATATTTATTTATATACATACTTAGTTGTATATAAAAATATCACTTACCCAATATGGAAATAGGAGGTGAAGGAGATTGGAGAAAGGGGGAGGGAATGATAAAAAGGGAGGGCAAATTAAGAGAGGCAATAATTAGAAATTAAATAGACTTTGGGGGAAGGACAGAATAAAGAAATAGGAAGAAACATAAGAAAATGGGATGAGCTATGAATGTGAATGGGATGAGCTCACCTATAAAAGGGAAGTAGATAGTAGAATGGATTAGGAACCAGAATCCATTTATAAGAGACACACTTAAAACAGAAAGATACATGAAAAGTCAAAATAAAAGACTGGAGCAGAATCTAACATGCTTCAATTAAACTAAAAAAAGGCAGGGGTAGCAATCATAATCTCAGACAAAGTAAAAGCAAAAATTGACCTAATTAAAAGGATAACCAGGGAAACTATATTTTGCTAAAAGGTGCCATAGATGGAGTAATGTCAAAAGTTTTTACAGCAAGTTTCTCTAATAAAGTTCTCATTGCTCAAATATATACTAATTGAGTTACATTTATAAAATAGAGCCATTCTCTGATGACAAGTAATTAAAGGATATATAAACAGGCAGTTTTCAGAAGAAATCAAATATGTCTATGAGAAAATGTTCCAAATGACTATTGATTAGAGAAATTGGAATTAAAACAACTCTGAGGTATCACCCTGCACCTATCAGAAATGATGAATGCTGAAGGGGATGACAGAAAAATAGATACAATAATGAATTGTTGATGAGGTAGTGAACTGATCCAACCATTCTAGAGAACATTAGCAACCATGCCCAAAGGGCTATAAAACTGGGCCTGCTGGTTGACCTAGCAATACCACTATTAGGTCTGTTTCCCAAAGAGATCAAATAAAAAGGAAAAGAAGTTCTATGTATAAAAATATTTACAGCAGCTCTTTTTATAGTGGCAAAGAATTGGAAATTGAAGGGATGCCCACCCATTAGGGAATGGCTGAATATGTTGTGGTGTAATGATTGTGATGGACTGCTATTGTGCTGTAACAAATGATGGGGGGAGGAGAAGCGTTTCAGAAAAACACGGCAAGACCTTTGTGAAGTGAGAACTGGGAGATCATTGTGTACAGTGACAGCAGTGTTTTCATAATGACCAACTGCGAAAGACTTGGCTTGACTGATGAACACAGTGATCCCAAACAATTCCAATGACTCTTGATGAAAAAATGCTATACACCTCCAGAGAGAGCGCTCATGAATTCTGTATACAAATTGAAGTATCATTTTTCCCCTTTATTTTCCCTGCTTTTTATTGAAATATGGCTAATGTAGAAATATGTTTTGCATGATGTCAGTTGTGTAGTTGATGCTGTGTTGCTTGCCTGCTCAGTAGAGTGGCCGGGGCGGAGAGAATTTGGAATTCCACATTTAAAAAGAAAACCATTCCACTTGTCGTTGTGTTCGTCCTTCATTCTGGAAGAGGACCATGACATCAAGATGATGACATGACTTTCAGCTGACAAATAAATAATAAATGTAATTTTTTATTTAAAAAGGTCAAACCAGTCACTTCTGAGTAGGAGATTACAATTAAATGAGGGGGACGATAGGTAGGTAGCTAAGTACTTACAAGCTATGTCCAGAGTAGATGGAAGATAATCTCAGAAGCTGAATACTTTAAGAGCAGAGGTGGGGCCTTCCTGGGACCCATCAGTAAATATTAAGTACCTACTATGTGGCAGCTAAATGGTGCAGTAGATAGAATTCTGGGCCTGGAGGAAGGAAGATTTATTTTCCTGAGTTCAAATTTAACCTCAGAAACTTACTAGTGGGTGATCCAGGGCAAGTCACTTAACCCTCATCTAAGAAGGAGAAGGAAATGACAAAACACTCTGATATCTTTGCAAAGAAAATTCCAAATGGGTTATGAAAAGTAGGATATAACTGAACAACAATACCTTCCACATACTGTGCTAAACCAATTATCATAAAAGAGGCCCTACCTTCAAGGAGATTACAATCTGATGTCCACAACATGCAAACAAATATCAAAAAAGCAAGCTTTGTATGTCCTAAGAAGGAAATAATTAACAGAGGAAAGGCACTAGATTCCCTCCCCCCTGCCATGGGGTTATAGAATTTTTTCTTTTTCTTTTATTATTTTTTCTTAATCACATTAAACAGAACACACCCCTGGCCTAAGGGATACCCTGGGTTACTAGTGGGTGGGTTCTTTTTCAGGTATGGGTTGGATTATATGACCTCTGAAATCCTTTCCATCTCTGACATTCTCTGACTGTACATTTCTGCTTTTATGTAATTTAAAATATCCACTGTGCAAGTGAGGGGACCTTTGACTTTCTAACAGCTCCTGAAAAAGTACCTGGGAGTTTGAACCGATTCAAATCTTCACTGAGTTAGTGTGGGTGTGGCTGCTCATAGCCTGTGTTAGAAGAAATGTAGTGTGGCCTCCCAAAGCCCCAGGCTGCCCTCCCTGGTTATCCACGATTAGGGGTAGGGGTGGCATCCATTCCTGGTGTCACTTTTTAAGAAGGACATTTTGACTGGAGATAGGAACATTCTCTGGGCAGTTTGACTTGACTTAGAGAAAGGAAACCTGGGTCAGTGTGTAGACAATGTGTCATATGAGGAAGTCCCTCTGAATTCTCAGTGTCTTCATTGATAAGGAACACTTCCTCCTGTCTCCACCATGAGATGGTGTGTCACCTGGAATTCAGGGGGTGTGGCTGGAGGAGACGCTAAAGCTTGTGCAATCTAACAAACAGCATACTAAGCTCAAACTTTTATAGGGTACCTATTACATGCTAGCACTGTGCTAAGTGCTTTACAAACATGACCTCATTTTTTCTTCACAGCAATCCTGGAGATAGGTGCTATTACAAATAAGGTAATAGAGACTGAGACTGAGTCACTTAACCAGGGTCACGCAGCTAGTAAGTGCTGAGGCTGGATTTGAACTTGGGCCTTGCTGACTCTATCCAAGGCTCTACCCACTGTGCCACCCACTGCACACGATGCAGCAGCTCACCAATCAGACATGTATGAGCACACATAGCCGCCCCAGCTTTGAGCTCCAGTCCAGTTACTCCAAAAATGTCACAATAGGGGGATCCCTTGTGACTTCTGTACTCCTTGGGTTATGTGTCTAGCAGTGAGATCTCTGGGTCAAAATGTATAGACATTTTAGTCTCTTTTAAAAATTATAATTCCAAATTGCTTTTCAGAATTGTGTGAGAAATAATTCATTTGGACCCCTACTCTGTTCCAATCAGTATTAATTTGATAGGATTCTATGGGGTGGTGATTTTAAGTTCTGTATATTAGGCCCCAGGGCTGCGAGCTTCAGACTGTAAGTTCACTTGCTTAATCATAGGAAGCTGACTAGAAACTCTCCACTCTCATTTTAACTTGTCATGGTGGGACCAAGCCCAGTGTGGCAGAGGTGACTCGATGACATAGAAAGTCCTCTTGTCCAACATTGAGCAAGTGACCATCTCCCGACCACTTAGTGGAGATACCCCATGTTTCCCCCAAGCCGAGACCCCTCGATGATGTACCATTTCTAGCTGATGCATCATTTTTTTGGCCCCCAAAGCAAGATCTATCAATCAATGGGATTCTGTAATTTGTATAGCCTCTATAGACGTTCAAATGTGGTATCCAACCTTATAAAAATAAGACCCTGGAAGAAGGGGGCATCTCAGATCGTGAAGAACATCTGAGATCCACTTCATTAGAGGGGACCATGTACCCTTTAATAATATGCCTTCGGCTCAGAGCTGTGCCTCAGTCTCTTTTATTGTAAGTTGCACAGTTATAATCCCCACAACTGGTAGACCAATTCATGGCTCTACCAACAGGGTGCTAGTGTGCTTGTCTCTGTGCCACCCCTCCAACATTATTTTCAACTTTTGTCATCTTAACCAATTTTCTGGGTAGAAGGTGAAGCGTCAGAGTTGTTTAGATTTGCATTTTGCTTATCATTAGAGATTTGAAGCAGTTTTTCATCTAGTTAATTATTTGTGATTCTTGCTGTGACTTTTCCATAGACTGTGGCCACTTGCTTGTTGGGGAATGTTCCGTGTTTTCACGTATTTATGTTAGTTCCTTGATTAGATCCTCATTAGAGAGAGTTGATGCCAAGATTCCCCCACCTCCACCAAAGCTTTCTCTTTTTTTCCTAGCTTCACGTACTTATGCAAAAACTTTTCCTCTTTATGCAATCAAAACTATCTTTTGTAATCAAATAACATTTATTAAGAGTCTACCATGTGGTAAACACTGTGATAAGTGTACCAGAAATAAGTCAGCTAAGTCCTGATTAATTCCAGCAGTGAATCCTCTAAAATGGTCACAGCATTATTTGAATTCATACTGCCTATTTCCAATGGGCTGGAACCAATGACCAAATTTTACATAATTATACTTTTAAATAGTAAAAATTATAATACATGGAACCATTTCAGAGGATTCACTGTTCACACTAGTTGGAACCTAATTGTACACAATCAAAGATAGTTCTTGCCTTCAAAGAGCTTCCATACTGTTGGAGAAACCAACATATGAAGGGGAGTGATGGCTAGGGAGGGGCATATTGATTTACAAAGTTAGAAGGATGGTGGGTAGAACCATAGGGGAACAGGCTGACTCATCCTTTCCAGGAGGAATAGAAATATTGATTTAATCATGGTTCTACAACTAGAAGAAGAAGGTACACCCAAGGTGCTTGCCAAGGTGTCTGTTGAGATGTCCAGGCCAGGGAAGCATTGTTGGCACTGGCCTGGCCTGATATCATGGCCCACATGAGACAGCGACCAATTAAGCACACCAGGTCCCAGGGCAGGAGTTCCAGTGCTGAAAGGGTTAAGTCTTCCAGGCTATCTTCTCTGGTCTGGGAGGCAGAGCATTTGGCAAAGAGATAGATGCAGAAATGAAATACCTTGTACTTTGTACTTACCCTAACTCTGCTGTCCATGTTAATGATAGGGAACAATAATGTTTGTATTCTCCAGTGACCATGCAGACATCCTGGTTTCTCTAAGATTTCCCTGAGAGAAAGTTGGATGTAAGTGCCCTTTTCGGGCTTAGACAAATTTATAGGATGTGGTGGCAAGTAATGAAAACAATGAAATGATGTTTATTGGTAAAGGATATTCTCCTTTCAGTTTTAAGATCACCTTGAACCAGTAAAAGATATCCAACTGTGGGTTCTGCTCCTTTACACTGCATAAAGAAAGTGAAACTTTATTCATTTACATTTGAGAAGGCCTGGGAAGCAGTTGAATAGCTATGGAGATGGCAAATTTGCCTCAATACCTTTTCTCCAACTTACATGGAACTGTAGGAGTCTGAGCATTTTAAAAACTGAGGAACTCAGAACTGGTGAGTTACGATTATTGGGCAAGTAATCATTGGTTGGCTATGGCTCTTAAAAGAGGCCCCGGGATAAGAACATGCCAACACATTGCTTCATTGAAAGTCCATTTCTCAAGTCAGTACTCTTGATTTCATGGAAAAATAAGCTACTTCCTAATTTCAGTCCTAATCCAGTCCTTGCCTGACCTTGAAAATGTATGTCTCAATTAACTTACATCACATGTGACAAAGAGCATGTACCCTTTTAGTGCATCCATAAATATACTGTTTGGTTAAACATGGTCCCAAAGCCACTTGTATGATGCAGAGGGAATTTCTTTTGGGTGACTAGAAAGGCCAAGTGCCAGGCACACAAAACCAAACTAGGCTCTGTCAGAATTTTTCTTGGCTTTGTGAAGATACTGTGTTAAATAACACTCCAAAACTTAGTACTGCAAAAGTTATCTTGAAAATGTAGGCACTGAATAGGAAAGAAAAACACTTCACAGACATTTTCAAGTAACTAATTGAAAATTTCTTCTACCATGATCATAAAAATAATATTTTGAAAGGCAGGGAGGAAGGAAGGAAGGAAAAAAGCATTTATTAAACATCTACCATGGGCAAGTACTATGCCAAGTCCTAAGGATATAGATAAAAAAGAGCCCCTGCTCACCAGGAACTTATGTTCTAATGAAGGAGATGATACTCTTAGGATGGTTCAGCTGCAAGGCTGATGGAAACACCTAGGGTGAGGTGACAAGGCATCTTCTATAGTAGCCTTTCCATTGATAAAACATGATTTGTTTCTGACATTGAGCCTTTTGGCTGTGCCAAAGACGTTGTTGGCAAGACCTTTTTTACTGGGTCTTCAGTAGCTATGAATGCTGAGAAGGTGGGAGCAAATGAAGAATGAGGAGTCAGGTCATTTCTCAAGGTTTGCTCCCCTAGATGGTGGCTAGGGGAGGGAGACCAGACTGGAAGCAGGGCCACTGTCATCCCTCACACTTTTGGGCTTATCCAACCTGCTGGTCACACTTGGTTGGTGCTAGTGGGATGGCAGGTAACACTCAACCCACATTCTTTCTCTCTTTTCTCCCACTGTCATCCTCAGTGGACTCAATATTCATCTAGTCCGGGGGGATCTTAACTTGATGTCTATGAACTGTTAAAATATAGATAGATGGATAATTATTTCAATATAATTGGCTTTTGTGTGTTTGTGTGATCCTGTGTATTTTATTTTAAGCATTTCAAAACATTCTGAGGCTTCACCAACAGCCCAAGGGGTCCAAGACACAGAAAGCTCAAGGCTTCTTGGTCTTGTTCCAGGGGACCCTTCTGGTCTCCTAATTTGGCATTTTCTTGACCTTTTAGGCTCCATAGACTCTCAGCTCAGCCTCACATTAGTCATGATACTTTGGGGCCTTCTTGACTATAGCACTTGGGTCTAATGTGATTCTCCCTGATTCCCTGAAGTAGGAGAGAGGAAGCCAGATGGACACCATGAAGTTTATGTCCTTGGGAAGCCTCTCCTCTGTCCTGGGTCAGCCTGGCCTCCTGAACTCATGGAAAGCCCTCTTCCTCATCTGAACCCTGTGATCCATTGTCTACATGGTGTGTCTTTGGCCTCTCTATACTCATGGTGGAGTATACATGCAGTACACTCCATCACCCCACCCCACTCCACCCCGCCCCAGAGAGACAACCTACTAGAGTCCCTACTTTCAGAGAAATCATCAGCCTGTCTTCCTTGTAGCCTAGGCCCTCTGGGGAGTCTAAGCATGATGTAGAGCCCAGGTCAAGTGACCTAAGAGATATGAACTGGTATGCAGGAGAGGTGAGGAGAGAAGGGAGTGGGGAGGACCACCTGCCTACCTCTAGGAGAGGAACACCCTGAGGCTGACTCCACAGCATAGTGTACATTGGGTGTAGGCAGGTTGACCTGCCTACTCACCTGCCAAGCTGCCTGCCAGGGAAGGGCATGCTTCACTCACCGTGCAACACAGCCTGAACTAGGTGCTGGCAGGAGGAGAGCAGCAGAATCAAATGTGGGTGGCAAGTTTGCTGGCCAGGGGTGCTTCTCCTCACTTCTCCTGCTTGTTTCACATGCCCTGATGGGTCATCTTTCTCACACTCTGGGCTCAGTTCCCTACCCTCCACCGTGGAGATTGTTCAAGAAGAGTTGTCCTGTTGGCATCTGGAAACTTGAATCTGGAACTTTGTCAGGTGTAGGTCCTGGAATGTATTTTATGGTTGAGAATCAGATGGAAAATGTAGAGAAAGATAAAGAGTAGGAACCTGAAAGAAATGAATGTCTCTCATTCCCAAAAAGCTTTGTGTAGAGAGTAAAATCAAAGAATCCTTTAAATAAAGAAATAGATCTGATGAGGAAAAGGGGAGATAGAAAGTACATGAGAGAGTCATAAAATGGAAAGAACCTAAATCTAGAGACAGGAGAGTCCTGTGTGTCTCATCTGTATGACATTGGGCAAGTCTGCAACTTCTATGAGCCTCTGTTTTCTCATCAGGAAAATACGTATAACAATATCTCTCTCATGGAATTGTAGTGAGAGAACTATTTTGTTATCCATAAAATAAAAGGAGATTGGCACACACTCCAAGTGCTTCTGATGCCACTTCCCAATGAGTTAGTGTTAGGAATTACTAACGTTAATTTATAGTACATTGATATATAATATATTATTAAATCTGGAAACCTTAAAGTCGTCATTCAGTTGGTGAAGCTGGAAAGGAGTGAAAAAGCAAAAGATTCAGACAGGCAACATACTGTTACTGAGTTACAAAATGGGCCAAACCTAGGTCTTATTCTGGAGCAAATCCAGCACTCCAGCCTCTCACCCATTTGACTCCCAGACAGTCTGGTAGAACTCCTCAATGAACAGAAGAGAATCTTCCCTCTTATCTGTAGGTCAATGAAAAGTCACAGGAGACTTTTAATGAAATAAGGAGATTCCATTTAGCCATCCATCCATTCAACAACAAACATTTTATCAGATACTAATATTACATACAATATATGCTAGGCATTGGGGGAAATATAAAGATGAAAAAAGCCATGGTTTGTGCCTTCAAGGAATTTTTTAATTTAAGAGATATGATAAGACCTTTGTGTAAATAGCTATGATACGAAATAGAATATCATGAGTGCACACAGTGAATACAAGGAAAGGGGAAGAAAAGAGAAAGAGAAGGGGGTGGGAATGGGGAGAAATAGGAGAAAAAGAAGAGGTCAGGGAGGGAGAATAAAAATAAAAGAAGGAAAGAGAGGAGCGGAAAAGAAGTGAGGAAGAAAGAGAAAGAAAAAAGATGAAAAGAAAGAAATGTGAATGGTATGTTTAGGGGGGAAAGGGAAGGAGAGAAAGGGAAAGAGGGAAAGAGAAAAAGGAAAATTATCTTTATTATTGGAGAAAGAATATGATAGTGCATTGAGTACTGAATTTTCAGTCAGGCTAAACCTAAGCAAAAGGGGCAGTAGATAAAGTGCCAGCCCTGGAGTCAGGAGGACATGTGTTCAAACCTGGTGTCAGACTTTTACTAGCTGGGTGACCCTAGGCAAGTCACTTCACCCTGTTTGCCTCAGTATCCTCATCTGTAAAATGAGCTGGAGAAAGATATGGCCAACCACTCCAGTATACTTGCCAAGAAAACCCCAAATGGGGTCCCAGAGAGTTGGACACAACTGAAATGACTCAATGATAACAACAAAGACTGGGTTTGATGAACATTTCCAACACTACCTCCATAGGCCTCAGTTTCCTCATCTTTCAATTGGGGTTAATAAACCCTTAGTACCTACTTCACAGTATTGTTGACTCAAATGATGCAATATATGTAATCCCTTTTCAAACCTGAAAGTACCATAAGAATACAAGTTATTAATTCTGGCCAGGGTCAAAGAGAAGGTGCCATTCATTGAGACAATTGGGTAGAAGCTCAATAAATAGAGATGGGAAGTGGTCAAAACTACTCCTAAATTCAAGTCTAGTGCCTTGGTTTTTTAATTAATTATTTTTTCCAAATGAAAATCCACCTTTTCATCCTCCCACTTCTCTCCCTCATTTAGAAAATAAGAAATGCAGGATCCTGTTACAAAAGTGTTGTCAAGCAAAACCAATTCCCACCCATACATTTTTACAGTTGGACCAGATGACTTCCAAAGACCCCTTCAGCTCTACACTTTATAATCCTGTGCTCAGGGAAGGCCAAGATGACTTCCAATTAATATGGCATCTTCATCACTTTGCCCTATCCTAGCTCTATGGCCTTCTTCCATATTACTCCTAATCCTCTCCTCTTGCCCATACTCTCTGGTTCAACCATACAGGCACACTTGTTATTTACACAAGACCCTCCATCTTCCACCTCCGTACCTTTGCATGGACTATCCCCCATACCTGGCCCCCCTCCTTCCTCCTAGAATTTCTGATTTTCTTTGAGATTCTGCTCAACTGCTTCATTTTACATGAGGCCTTTCCTGATCTCCCTCTTAGTAGTACCTTTCCCTCCCAGGTAAATTTATACCTGATTTTTATATGTGTTTGGCATAATCTATAGGTGTATTTTTTATATGCCTATGTATGTACATATTGTGTCTATCCCATAGAATGTAAATTCCTTCAGGATGGGAACCATTTTGTCTTTGAATCTATAGTGTTTAGAGACATGCCTGACACACAGTAGTTGCTTAATAATGGCTTAATTTTCTCCTGAATAAATTCATTTCAAAGTCAATATCTTAGCAACAGCTTTACCGAATGTTTGTTATTGTGATCTCTTGCACTGTTATGATGGACAAAAGATGCCTGAGCTATGGTACTAGGGGTTTTCTAGGTCAGGAAAAGGTCAGTTTCATTGATCTGGGAGTAAATCAGGTTCGGTAGTCTAGACACAGGGAACGGGAGAAATGTAAGTATTGGGCAACTTTGAGATTTGTCATTTTGGTCCCTGTGTAAATCTTCCTCAAGAAATCCAACCAACATGCTAGGGGCCTTTCTCTAGATCTCTTGCAAAGGCCATGACTTTGGCGTCAGAGGATCTGGGTTCAAACTTTGGCTGGTTTTGAGCTAATCCCAACCTCTCTAGAGCTTGGTGCCCTCATCTGTAAATGAGAGGGTTAGATTGGACGTCCTCTGAATCTCTTCTAACTCTTGATCTTGTAGTATTCCTATCCACAGGTCCCACTTTAGGTCAGAAGAGTCTCCTATTTCAGAATGCCTTTCACCAGAAAGTCCCCATCTATTCTGAACTATCAACAAATACAGAGTCACCCAAACAAAAGAAACCATCCCATTGCAAGATCCAGAGAAACAAACAGAATGCCAGGGAAAGGATTTTGGCTGGGTGGAGAAAGTTCAGTGTTAAGGGAAAAATGGTTGAGACCACAGAAGGAACCAAGGCTGGCTTTGTGGTCTTTTCTCCTAAGATGAGAGCTACAGCCAGTCCCAGAATCAGGAAGGTAAAGCCAGATCAGTTCATATCCCTCTGCTATCCATATTCAGGACCATAAATCATTATTTTTAGATAGATTATAGTTTTATTATCTCGTTCTCTGCTTGATGGCTCCCATCATCTCTTTATAAACTCCTTGGGAATTAAGTGGAAGAAACAGTGACTTCCATTATAAAAAAAACAAATGGAATCAGCTTCACATTCCATTGCTTCAGATGATCAGGAAAAAGGAAGTTAGGAAGTGGCAATTTGTAGTTCAATGGTCAAAGCTATCCAGCAAGAATTGTCAGTTATTAGATGAATTCACAGTGTCTCCTCTACTCTCTACTGCATGTTGTATCTGAGACCTAGTTGGCAATACTCAGTTTGAGAATCACAGGGTCATTGAATCTTAGCTCTAGAATTCTTGTAATCATGGAAACACAGAGGTCATTTACTCCAGACTGTACCTGAATAGTAATTCCCTCCATGACTTCTGTGTGTGTGTGTGTGTGTGTGTTGGTCCTTCGTTGCCGAAGACCATGCCATCAGAGAAATAATGACATGACTTTCAATTCACTTGACTTTGTTTTTTGAGCGAGGGAGGGCTGTGCAGATCACCAGTTTCACTTCTCCTCCAGAGCCATCTGAACCCAGTGATCAAATATTCATCAGGATGACTGGAGATGACCCAGGATGAGGCAATTGGGGTTAAGTGACTTGCCCAAGGTCACACAGCTAGGGCGTGTCAAGTGACTGAGGTGAGATTTGAACTCAGGTCCTCCTGACTCCTGCACTGGTGCTCTATCCACTGCACCACCTAGCTATCCCTTTTTGTGACTTCCCTGACTTGTAGTTATCCAGCCTCTACTGGAGGACCTAAAGTGAGAGAAAACTCTTCCAAAGCAGCTTATTCTAGGAGACTACTTTAATTGTTCTCTTATCTTGAGATAAAGTCTGCCTCCCTGAAACCTCTTCCTTTATTCCTAATTCTACCCTTGGAAGCTGTCTAAACCCTTTCCTAGAACACATTTTCTAGAACAAGTATTTTCTGGGGGCAACAATCATATTTCCTCTAAGTCTTCTCTTCTTGAGGCTATCATACCTGGTTCTTCCAAGGATTCTCATATGTCATGGTTTCTAAGCCTTTCACTGTCTCACTGTCCTTGCTTCTCAAGATGTTATGTGGTTTATCTATTTCCTTCCTCTAAAATGCCATGAAGGACTGGCATAATATCACTGATTTAATCTGGCCAAGGTAGAATTCAGCATGACTGTCCCTTCCTTAGTCCTAGCCACCATACTTCTCAAATGTACCCCTTAAAACCCTGGTAGCTTTTTTCTGGCTGCTGTATTGAGCTTGCAGTAAAAGCCTTTCAGTCTTTTTTGACATGAACTGATGTCTAGCCATATTTCCCCCATGTTTTACTTGTGCCATCAATTTTTTGAAGTCAAGTCTAAGATTTTGCATTCACATAGTTAGATGAATCTGTGATCTTACTGATATGACTACATCTTCCAACAATGCAAATCACAGCTCATTCATTTCTTACTCCCTTTTGCAACACATTTGTGTCTTCCCATAAATACTCTGTCCTGTCATCTCCCAAAACCTTAAACCTACTGCCCTCTGAAGCTGGGATGCCAATGGCCCCTGCCTAAGAGCTCCTCTGGACCTTCTAGCTTTAGAGTGGTTATCAATAGTAACTGCTGCTGTTTCGCTCCCAGCCTGATGTCTTTCTTTTCTTTGCCTCATTAAAGGGGCCATGCCCTGGCTACTTCTTAAACAGGCCTATTCAATGAATGGGTGTTGCCTCACCCTAACTGAGTATCTGCAAAGACCTTGGCCTAAAGAGCCCAAGGTCTCCCAGTGCATCCTGGATCATCTCCAGTCATCCTGATGAATATCTGGTCACTGAATTCAGATGGCTCTGGAGGAGAAGTGAGGTTGGTGATCCTGCACAGCCCTCCCTCACTCAAAACAAAGTCAAGTGCAAGTCATGTCATCATTTCTCCCATGGCATGGCCTTCTTCCCCACGAACACAATCAAGGATTCCAATCATCTGATATGCTAAAGAATTTCCTCTGTTCCTCTTGGCAATATGGAAATGCCTTGAGGTTTTTCATGCTTGTCTCTGTTAATCTCCATTTGATGAGATTTGACCCATCACCTGGAGCTGTTGAGATTTTTTGAGATCCTGACTCCATGATCCTATATACTAATTATCCCACCCACTTTTTGTCATCTCCACATTTGACAACCACAGTGAAACTATTGTTCCGAACTTTTAGATTCTTCTTTTATTTCTTTGTTTTTATTACTGTTTCCTTTTTAGTTAGTCTTGGCTCTAATAACAGGACCTCTTCTAGGGTGAGAGAGTGTTAGCGCAAAATGTTGATATTAGAAGTAACAACTTCTCTATGTTTGATATTTTTAAAAAATGAAGGAAAACATCTATAGGGTTGTTACTGAGATCATATATTTGGAGCAGTGTTTTTTATTTTTTGTCTTTTACAGTAGCAAAGTGAAAATGTCTTATCCCCATAATTCCCACTGACATTAATGTCTCCTAATTACGCACCTTCTCACCATTTTGAAAATGTTCCCCTCTGTCCAATACAACTTATTGAATAATCATTCAGTTTAGTCTGCACTTGCGACAGAAAACAAACAATTGGTGCCTTGGCTCTATTACATTTCCTGACAAGCAGGAAATATGTTTATGATGCAATAAGTATTTTGTTCTGAGTAATTCAGCAAATTGGCCTGTTTAGCTTTCACCCTGTAGGGATGCACTGAAGGGACAATATTTACTGGTCTTTGACTCAGCAGTGAAATATCTTCTGATTTTTTTGCCACACCCTGTAGAATTCTGCAGTGGAACATGAGGCAGAGAACAGGTCATCAAAATAGTGCACTAAGTCTGTATACAAGCAACGGGAAGGTGACAGAACCTCTGCTGTACTGGGATCATTACAAAGTGGTACAGTACAGAGGAAGCCACAGATGAGGGTCTTAGAGCATCATGGGAAGGAGAGCAAGTCCCAGTGGATCTGACAGCATGACAGGAAGTGGATGGCAAATAAATAAATTCCTCTCCTACTAATTGCCACTTAGAAGGGCATAGCCATAAGTAGCAATGTTTAGGTGTTGGTAAAGGGCAGGTGGGTAGGGGCTTGAGGGCATGTTTGCACTTCCTCCAGCTCCTGGAGGAGAATGCTTGGTGGAGAAAAAGCCTGGAGATGGAGGAGGATGCAAAGGACATCCCAAGCAGAGACAGTGACCTGGGACATGTCTGGGAAGACACCTGTGAGGGAGAAAAAGGCTCCTCCTGGAACCTCAGCTGCATAATATCCTTCTGTAACTTATATCGCATTTTATTTTGTTTTGTTAGATGCCATAAACCATTCCTTGGGGCCTGTTTTAGGTTTGCTGTTGAATATATGTTTAATAGCTAAGTTTAGGTCTTCTTTTCTCATAACACATCTCCTTGGAGGCTTGAAACTGTTGCTTAGATACACTCACCTCATCTTGGTGATGCCTTTGATTTAGTCACATATCCTCTTTCTGCTTCAGGTAAGAGATATGGACTGTTTTAAATCTGCCATCTTCAGGTTTCTTAGCTGTTGTCACTCACCTTTGGCATGTTAGCTTTTCTGTCTTCTGCTGGGTATTTAAACTGGTATTTCACTTTCATATGAATGGGCACAGTCTTGAGGGAAAGATGCTGATTAACTCCAAACGACAATGAACATGTTGCATATTGGATAGCGAAAGAGACAAGCATCCTCTCTGTAACTGAGTCTTACAGATTTGCTTTGAGGTTAAGTGGCTTGTCTGGGATCACATCTGAGCTCATCTGAGACAGGATTTAAACTCAGATTATCCTGACTCTCACTCCAAGGTTCAGTCCATTATGCCAGGATGCCTCTCAAATAACAAATGCTCGTTGGAGGAATGGTTGACTTGTAGTATCCATTAACTTGTGAGCATGGATAAGCCCCTTAGCTTAATTCAATGTAAATACTTTCAAATATAAAATTAGGGCATTGCACTAAATAATCTTGAAGGTCCCTTAATCTATGTGTGAATGAAAAAAAAAAGAATTCTGGTCACATAGTGAGGTCAAGGGATGGACTGCTTGTGGACTGTGTTACTGTCCACATGATGGGAAAAGATTTTGCAAAAGAGGCCTTGAGGTATATTTATGAGAAGACAGAGATAAGCAGTACACAAAATGGTAGGTAGATGTGAATGAGAATATTCATTGAGAAGGAATTTACATCATCAGAGAGATAGATCTTAGATCCATCAAAATTTCAGAGTATAATTACAAAGCTTCTACATGTTATTTCATAATATGGAATTATTATTTCATAGCTGGATAGCTTTTTTTATAGAGTCCAACTGGTTTTTATCAATAACTTTTGCTTTTATACTCTCTTCATTGACAAAACATATCCTTCCTTCATTTCTAGATCACCAACAATATAACAAAAAACAAATTTTTGCTATAAAAATTATCCATCGCTTAGTTTCATTAGATTTTGCTAAGACCTTTCAATTTGCCCAGTCTAGTTTTCCTGCCTGAGCAATTAGCTTGGCCGGAGATTGATCACTTCCATTTGTTTCAGAAACAAGATGGTGCGTAGGTATTGCTATAATTAGGTCTATGTTTTTATTACTTGGACACTTGTATATTTTCATTTGTATTGTTTCTATTTCTCCGTCTAAATGATATTCTCTTTCCCTGTAGGAGTGGTTTCCTGTACTTCATTGGAAATTTCATGAATGAGTGAATGAATGAATGAATGAAAAAGCATTTAAGTGCCAGATACTATGCTGAGCATTGAGGAGACAAATGGAGAACTTCTTCTGAACTTGTTCTCCCAACTCCCAATCCCCTGACAGGCTTGATCCCTAGAGGGGCGAGACCACCATTATGACTCAGGGTGTTAGGGATAATCTGAAGGGGCTGTAGTTTCAGTACTGTTGCTCTGGAGTCCCAGTCGTCAAAAACCAACCAGCCAACTATGCTAGTTTTTAGGAAAAGGATTTACTGAGAAAGAGAGTAAGAGCAGTTGGTACTAAAATCTCAGCTGTACTCTCTCAGAAGTAGGCACAAAATTTATGGGTGAAGTGGGCATTCCATCATGTTAGTCAACAAGCATTTATTAAGCACCTACTATATGCCAGACACTGTTATAAGTCCTGGAGTTTAAAAAAGAAGACATGAAATAATTTTTCATCTTATCTCTGTTGAATAACATCCTGCCTTATATGCACGTGTGCACATATATGTGTGTACATGCACACACACAGATATTATGCAGCGTATATTGCACATATATGTATGTGCATGTATGTATATATGTGTACATGTATGTAGCAGATACTTATCAAATACTTGTTATTGGACTGAACATTAACAATATTGTAAAGATGAATTGGCTACATCTATCAAGTGTTTTAAAGTTTTTATGCCAAGATGCTATTTAAATAACCCGTAGTGCAATGGATTATATATAGACCAAAGGTTCAAAGGATCCATTTGATGCACATATATTGAAATATTGGAAAAGTATTTGAAAAGTAGTCTATAAGGTGCTAAAAAAGCAAGTCAGAAAAATAAAAGCAAGAGGTTCAAGGAGACAGTAAGGAATTGCCCTGGGTCCCTCAAGTTGTTTGACTCAAAGAGCTCCCAGCTGAGTCCCAGATCACTCCGCCTTGAGGCAAAGTTAAATCCAGCTCCATAGCCTGGCCTGAGCCATAACTTCTTGGCTGTTCTTCATCTCTTTAAGCCCATGCTGTTGTGCATGTGCACACACACGCACACACACATAGACATTCCCTTATATGAGGGCAGGAGTTGGAGAGGAGAGAAAGATTGTGTGAGGTACTGAAGTCATTGAGAAAAGGAGTGTCCTAGATGTCATTAGCCAACAGCTACTAGGATTTTGATTGAGTAGTAAATATGGATTCAGTGAACCTCAAAAGAGAAGAGGTTGCCAGTGATGGAGATGGAGGGAAAGCCCTGGGGAACAAGGAATATTCTAGCTCTTCCCTTCACGTCTCCTCCCGCAACTAAAGAGTGAATGTGCAGCCAGTGCTGGGAAAGGGAGGCCAGGAGAGCAGTGTCATTTTGAGACAGGCCCGCCTCAAGGACTACAAGAAGATGGAAGGGAGAACATAGCAGGTCCCTGGGATTTCCTGAATGGATGCCTCCATCTTCGGTGATTTGGGCATGCACAAATGTCCATGACAGAAATATGTCCATCCTTGAAGTTCATTCAGCCAGAGAGAGGGACTTGTCTCCTTAAAGGCCTAGAACTTTGACCTCTACTTCCATGATACCCCTACCCCTAAGGTCTTTGATTCTAGAATTGGCATGACTCTCTCTGATGCCCCAAGTTTTTGTTTTCCTTTCATGTCCTTGGGAAGGACCTGGTATACCAGATCATTAACTCACTGACTTGCAGATGGAGAAATGGGGAGTTGTGGGTGTCAGAAAGAGGCCTTTTTTGACCTAGGAACAAATCCTTGGACTAGAATGGAGAGTTGATCCTCTACCCCCAGCCAGAGAGGAAAAGAGCAGAAGTACCAGGGCTTTTGTCCTACTTTCTTCTTTTGCCCTCATCCCCTACCCCCACCCCACGTAAAAGTATTTTATTTTTTCCAATTACATGGAAATTTCAGCATTCACTTTTACAAGATTTTGAGTTCCAATTTTTTTTCTCTCTCCCTCCCCAAGATGGCAAGCAATCTGATATGGGATGTACATATTTCCACATTAGTCATGTTGTGAATGAAGAATCAGAACCAAACAGGAAAACCATGAGAAAGAGAAAAGAGAGAAAATAGTATGCTTCAATCTATATTCAGACTTGATTCTCTGGATGTGGACAGCATTTTCCATCATGAGTCCCTTGGAATGGTCTTAGATCACTGCATTGCTGAGAAGAGCTAAGTTTATCCAAGTTGTTCATTGTACAGTGTTGCTCTTACTGGGTACAGTGTTCTCCTGGTTCTGCTCACTTCACTCAGCATCAGTTCATATAAGTCTTCCCAGGTTTTCCTATAATCTACTTGCTCATCATTTCTTATAGCACAATAGTATTCCATCACAATCATATACCACAACTTGTTCAGCCATTCCCCAGCTGATGGGCATCCCCCCAATTTCCAATTCTTGGCCACCACAAAAATAGCTGCTACAAATGTTTTTGTACATGTGGGTCCTCATTTTCCTAACATCGACTGCAAGGGCATTACACCTATGTTTGTATGCCCAATTCTCAAACCCATAGCCTTCTTCAAATTCAATGATTTGAGTTGCCAATTGCAGCAAAGGCCTGAAGGAGAAAATCCAGGTGGTCCTACTTCCTCTGACATGCTACTTATGCTCCCATTTCCTCTTTTATGACATGGAGGCAAAGCTTCTAGGGACTTTTAATCATAGATCTTGTTTGGAGATCCTAAAGACAAAAGGGAAGTTCCTGGCAACTATTTCTGCCTTGTTTCCCTGTCTTGGCACTGCAAAATATTCCTCAACCATCCCTCCACCTGCTCCTTTTGGGAAGCTTTGTAGTATAAAGGAGACTTATACAAAACTGCCCATGCAGAGCTTGGAACATAAAATGCCAGTCGTCCCTGAGATGATAGTGATATTGATCTCTTTAGATCAGTCCCTGGTAGCTTCCCAAAGCCCTTGAGATGCTTCCTTCCTCTGTCAACCAGTCTGTGTATTCTGGAGATTCCCTGTGAAGGCAAAAGAATCCAGTTCTCTCCTTGCATCCCTATCTTGGGTGTTGGGACCAGGATGAAGAGATGACTCAGGCCATGTGACATCTAGCCTAAAACTATCTTGGGGGTGAAAGGTAGATGAGGAGGAGAAGGGAGAGAGGAAAGTGATGATTAGTTCCTCTTGAAATGTCTAGAGAAGTATCCTCTCCCGCTTTGGCACCATTCATACCTGCCATTCACCAGGTAAATTTCTTTAAGGCAATCCCATCAATAAACTGTAGCCTCATAAGACCTAGTCAGACAAAGCTTTTATTTTATGTGCTGAACATGGAGCTGGAGATACTAGTATGAAGAATGAAACAATCCCAACTCACTTGGAGCTTAATTTTGATAAAGGAGACAAGCACATATATAAATATATACAGCACAAATATAAAGTAATGGTAAATAAATGTATATTTGTAATAAAGATCTCTCTCTATATAGTATGTTAAATAATCAAATATATAATGTTATATATACTATATAATGTTATATGAAATAAAAATAATACATATAAAGTCAAAGTAAACATATATACATACATAAATAAACCAAAGTATACACAAATTTTTTTTTAAATCTGAGTTGAGAATGGACTGAAGGGAGAGAGACTTGTGCAATAATATGGGCCAGAGGAGGTAAAGAAGCCAAGAAGCTATGGGTCAGACCAGGCTGAAGAGTCAGATTTCACTTTGCCTCAAGGGGAGTGATCTGGGACCCAGCCGGGAGCTCACTGAGCCAGGTAAATTGAGGGAAGCTTCTTGACCCAGGGCACTTCCTTACTGACTCCTTGAACCTCTTGCTTTTATTCTACTGACCTGCTTTTCTGACCTTGCAGATACGTGGAGGTATATGCATCCAGTGGATCCTTTGAACCTTTGACTTACATGTAATCCATTGACTATTTAAATAGCATCTCTGTATAAAAAGTCTAAAACACTGGATAGATGTCCCGTCCCGCGGGACTAAGTTATTCGTGGGGGGCCGAGGAGGACCTAGCCTGAAGGGAATGGGTGAAAAAAGAGGAGTGAGACCGGGATGTTGATAAGCAAGGTCTAACTTTTATTATTATGCAAGACAACTTATATAGTAGTTGAAGCAGGGAAGAAGAATAGAGAGGGTCCAGGGCGAGGGTAGTATCTAATCAAGCAATCTTTACGATGAGGCTATTTCCTGGGACTGGGGGTCAAGCCCTTTAGTGGCTGCAACATCTATTGACAAAGACGTCTTGAGATGTTTGCTTATTGCAAACAAGATGTTCAGGGCATGTTGACCTCAAGGGTGAGGGGCCCAGCACTAAATGCTGGCTCCCAACAGATAGATATAGCCAGTTCATCTTTACAATTCAGTCCAATAATTAACATTTGATAAGTATCTCCTCTATATACAAAGCAGACTACTGTGCCTTAAAGACAAAAGAATGCAAAACAAGTAGCCCCTCCCTTCAAAGACCTATAGTCTTCTTGGACTACTGACCTCCCTGGCTTCAAGTCCCCACTAAATCTCCACTTGCTACAGGAAACACTTCCAGCCCCTCAGAATCCTGGTGCTTTTGCTCTGTGGATCTGTTCCTGTTTACCTGTACAGAGCTTGTTTTGTACATATTTGTTTCCGCATTAGACTATAAGTTCCTGGAGGTCAGGGTCTGTCTTTTGCCTCTTTTCATATCCCGAACACTTAGCACAGTTCCTGGCATATGGTAGGTGCTTGATAAATGTTTATTAAATGGTTGAGGAGGGATTTTCATGTACACAGATAAATAGAATGCAAAATAGAGTGTAGTCAGGTCAAAGGAAATAATCAATGTCCTAGGAACAATGTGAAGAAACCATATTGTTATTCATATCATACAAATGGGAAAACAAGGACAGAGGTTAAATTACGTGGCCACGTGTTATGAAACAAGTGGGTAATGGTAAGGTCTAAGAAGAGAACCAGATCTGGAGTTCGGGGTACTTCTATTCATGCAGGTGAAGCCTAATTCTTGGCCTCCAAGGAGGTGGATGTGCTGTCTTCCTGTGAATTCAATGATAGAAGATGAGGACATTTTCTCTACCAACGCAGGTCTATACGTTCTCTGTAACAGACTTGCCCAGAGCACCAAGATGCCCAAGGTCATGGGGCCATTATTTGTCAGAAGTAGGACCTGAATACAGATCTTAATGACTTCAAGGCCACTACCATTCCCCACATGACACAGCCTCCCAATACCTACTGAACAGAGCGGGTTCCCCACAAGATAGTACTAAACCATCTGGTGAGCCAAGCTCCCACTCATCTCCCACACATACTCTCTGTCCTGCCCAAATAAGATTAGCCATTGTTCCTTTGGCTCCATGTTTTCTTATCTCCACAGAGAAGTTCCTGTTTTTATCAACTTCTACAACACACCCTCATTCTACCATCTGCATTTGTTAGAATGCTATCCATCCCTGAAATTATCTCCCTCTTCACCTCTCCCTACGCTCCCCTGGCTTCCTTTCATTCAGCTCTAACCCCACCTTTTGGAGGAGGCCTTTCCTACTCCCCAAAGATACTAGTGCCTTCCTTTTTGTATGTATCTAAAAAAAATACTGTCCTCCCATGACAACATAAGCCCTCCACTTTTTTTGACCTCTGTATCCCCAATGCCTAGCACATAGTAAGCACTTAATAAATGCTTGTTCACTGGCTGACTGATGATATCTTCAGCCATTCTCCCAGTCAGATGTTACCTCTCCCTTCTCTGGACCACCTAAGAATTTTATTTGTAGCTTTCTTATATTTGCCACACCCTGTCTTGACTTCTGTTGGGTTGTGTGCTTCTCATTATCCCCATTAACAGATCATAGAGTCTTCAAACGTAGGGACATCTTGCTGTCATGGTCCTCTTCAAGAATGAAGGACAAATGCAACAAAAGTGACCCAAAGTCCCTGGCATACTGATTTACACATAGGAAATGGTCACTAGTCTCTGCTGAATACACATGAATGAACAACTTGACAATAACCTTGTAAATATTGCCAAATCAAAGTGAATATGTTGGGTTTGGTTTCAAAATAGACTAAGAGGAGGAGACCAGTTTGGATTGCCTTTGGGAAATTAATTACCCTTTGCTTTGAACGACCCAAGTTTCTTCCTGAAACACAATTCCATCCTTTAAATTCCATTTTTCTGCCACTGGCACCATGTGGCTACAACTCTGAAGAATTAAAGTTGGGAAGTGGCCCCAACAGAGATGGAGAGGTCATGTACAGTTGGGCAGGAATAGGTTACAACATATTACAAAGGACAAACTACTCAAGAAAAAGACCAGATAGGATGTCATTGAAGAAACATACGCTGGGTATAAAAATATGTGCCAATCATCTAGCAAGAACAAAGATAATCAAAGCACAGCCCACAGTCCCCACTGGATAGTCTCCAGGCAATGTGCAGAGATCTAGAGAAAGGGCCCCCAGCATCTTAGTTGAATGCCCTATGACTGATCTGCCAGGAAACAAGGACAAAGGTCACACAGAATGAGAAACCAAGGCTGGGCTCCCATCTCCATTACAGGAGGGAGGGACTATAAGGACCAGATAATAGATCAAAGGGTACACATAAAATACAAACCTACTCTGTCTGCAAACTAGCTAGACCTTTGTTCTGGGAATAGTCCTCTATAAATACAAACCTCTCTTTGTCAGCCTGCCACCTGAAATAATAAAGACTGGTCTCCAGTTGTAGCCTATCATTTTTTGTTTAAAATAAAAGGAAGAAATCAGTGCTGTGTTAATGATGTAAAAAAGAATACCCATGTTTCCTTCCATCCCTTAGTGATTTGTCATCACGCTGGAATTCTTCTGATCTGGTTAAATATAAAATCAAAGCCATCAAAATTTACAATGTCATTCTTCTAGATCAATAGTGTCCTATTATGAAAGCATCCAGGACTGGTCTCTGAGATCCCAAATCCAGAGAGATTCTTAACCTGCTACCTGGATCAGTAATCATTTTGGGAAGGGCATTGCCAATGGTTATTGTTTGTTGCCAGTCTAATTCTCAGGAAAGTCCAATAAGGTTTTTCTTTCCAAATAGCTACAATTCTCAATCTCTTCTGATTTCAGTTTTGGAATTATTTGCATAATACTTTGGATTATTATCACTCTCTGATCATGGTTTAGCTCAGAAACTTTTTATTCTTAGAGATGAAAAAAAAAACCCCAAAAGAATATTGGATATTTCCTCAGTGCTAAGTCGAGCATTTGAAATAAGACTTTAATTTCAAAACAATCTTTGAACTTGGGAATGTCTTTACAAATTAGTAGTCAAATTGAGAATCCAGAATCTATGTAAGAAATTTAATATTATTTGAAATAAAAATGTTTTCCATAATGTAAATTATTTTAAATTGCATTCATATTCTCTTTGGTTTCTGTTTGTTCTCTGTTCTAATCCTTTGTAAGCATTATGTTTTAAAACAGCAACAAAAGCACATTATAACCAAAAGCTCCAGCAGTGTTTCATTATAATGGCATACTTAAATACTCCAAAGTTGTGGAATGCAAAAGTAAAGATTTTCAGATTTTTTAGCTGTATTCTCTACTGCATCCTAAGGACAAAAACAGTCTTTCTTCAGATTTGTGATTTTATCCCTGTGAGGGACTCCTGGTATGGAAACTCTCTTTAGCTGTACTGATTGCTTGTGTGAAACTTAAGGGTCTTAATAGAGTTGAGTGGGGGTATTGAGAGGCTAAGTGACTTGTCCAGGATCACAAGTAGTACAAGTTGGAAGCAAAACTTGAACCCAGCTGTTCCCAATTCTAAGGACAGACCTCCATCCCCTCCTCTTCATGGACCTTTTACATGAAATCTTTCCACATTCTCCCCCTATATTATCTAGTATCGATTTTGCTTTTCCTGACACCTCCCCTTACTGGAATATAAGTGTCTGAAGGCAACAGATTATTTCACATTTGTCTTTGCATCCCGAGAGCATAGCACATTACCTAACAAAAGTAGGTCTTCAACAAAAGCTAGTTGATTGACTTGTAACATGTAGGTATAAAATTATGTAAGAATGTGCACATACAATTTTATTTATAGCATATAGTTGCTTAAATAATTTGAAAACCTATGACATATTTGGTTTATTAAAGCAATTCTTCATGTGGAAAACAAGGTCTACTCACAGCCTACTTATCTCCCTGTTATTTAGTCATTTCAGTCATGTCTGACTCTTGGTTACTCCATTTGGGGTTTTCTTGGCAAAGATACTGGAGTGGTTTGCCATTTCCTACTTCAGCTTATTTTACAGATTTGGAAGCTGAGGCAAACTGGGCTAAATGACTTGCTCAGGGTCACACAGCTAGGAAGTACCTGAAGGCACATTTGAACCCAAGTCTTCCCGTCTCCAGGCCTGGCATTCTATCCCCTGCCCCATCTAGATGTCCTCTGACCTTCCTGGCTTCCCACTAACTAAAATCCCACCTTCTAGAGGAAGCCTTCCCCTCTTAATTCCAATGCATTCCTTCTCAATTATTTGCTATTTATCCTGTGTATAGCTTGCTTTGTATGTATTTGTTTGCTTGTTGTTTCCCCTACAGGATTATAAGCTTCTTGAGGGCAGGGTCTGTCTTTTGCCTCCTTTTCTATCCCCAGGAAAGTAGTTCAGTTTGCCCAGAATTGTTGTGTTCGTCCTTCGTTGCCAAAGAAGACCATGACATCAGAGAAATGATGGCATGACTTGCACTTGACTTTGTTTTGAGTGAGGGAGGGCTGTGCAGGTCACCAGCCTCACTTCTCCTCCAGAGCTATCTCGAACCAGTGATTCCTCAGAATGACTGGAGGTGGCCCAGAATACAATGGGAGACCTTGGCCTTGTAGGCTAAGGCCTTTTCAGGTACTCACTTTAAGTAATGGTAATGCTCGTTCAGTGAGTAGGCTTCTTTAAAAAGTCATCAGAGGGATAGCCCCTTTAATAGAAAAGAAAAAAAATAGATAAATAGATGAATCACTGGGAGAGGCAGGAGCCTCAGGGTTGTTTAGAAGAGAAACTGTTATTATTGTTTTTTACTCTAAGCCAGGAGGATCCCAAAACAGGCTGTTGAGTGGAGATTGGGCAGGGATCCATTGCTGTTGAGTCCATGGGCTGCAGAGTGCACTCTTCTAAGGTTTTAGGGGAGAAAAGAAAGAAAGAGAAAGGGAGAAAGGGAGAAAGAGAGAGAGAGAAAGAGAGAAAGGTACCCCAAGTTAACTGGGCAGCTTCTGGCCATCAAAATTTACTTTCTTTTGGAGAGGAGAAGGAAGGGGAGAGGGCTAGTTTGAGAGAGAGAGGATGGGCTGAGTTAGCCAGCTCGTTGGGTCCCTATGGAGGCAGCTCCGTCTGCTCACAAGTTGTGTTCATCCTTCGTTTTCGAAGAGGACAATGAAAGTAGACCAGTTTGCCCAGAGTATAGAGTAGTTAGAAGGGAATATGATGAAAGAAGGCCAGAAAACTAGGCTGGATCAGGCTTTTATTTCACTGGGGAGGTAACGAAGCGCACTGGAGGCTTTTTGGAATTATGACTTAGAAATGTAGAGAGATTAGGACTGGGGAAACTAATGAAAATATTAATGCACTATTTGAACTAAAATGGAAGGCTTTAATGCATACTAACTATAATACATTCCTACAGTTCTTCAAGGTTACAAAGTGAGGCCCTGGGAAAGATCTTAATTTAGAAAGACCTAGGTCATCCCGGGCCATTCCTAGTCACCGTGACTTCTTTCTTGCCTTTTGCGGCTCTGCCTCACTAAAATTCAATCACTCTCCTGATCTCCTTGGTCTTTTTCTAGAAAGGAGGGCAACACACTTGGCATAGTGCCTGGTACAAAGTAGATGCTTAATAAATGTTTATTGTTTGATTGTACCCCTAGTTAGAAGTAATATTTTTTTTATGGGGTGGGGAAAAAGAAGGGAATTCAAAAGCAGGCATAGCCAATGAAGGGAAACTGATCAAACTTGTATCTGTATCTGTACCTCTGGTGCTTAACACAGTGCTCAGTATACACTAAGCACTTAATAAATGCTGGTTGACTGACTATAATATGTAAATTAAAGAATAGCTTACTGGTAAATCAAGTTATTTCTTAGAAGCTAAGAAATCTTGGCTTCATATTGGCAATCATTCCTCTAGAGATCATCACATCCAACCCCTTCATTTTACAGAGGAGGAAACTGAGTTAAAGTGATTTGTTCGGTGTCACACAACCATAACTTGTAAGTGTCTGAGATGGGATATGGAAGTAAACCAGTTTGGTTGGAGCAAAAGATTTCCATAGGAGAGTGATGGTGGTTTAAAGTTGGAAGAATCAGAGGTCAGAATGAGAAGATATCACCTCATCTCCCATCATCCCATCTCCCATCTCATCCCAGCTTGTTCTGTTGTAATACCTGCTTTGGATGATAACCATAAGCATTTTGTACTGTCAGCATAGTGAAAGTCTTTGCTTTGTACAGTTTGTAAACTAAGATAATTAGTTAGCAAGTAGAGACCCAGCTGGGTCAATGAGTAACTGGGTGACAGAGCTAAAGGCCTCTTCCACTTTTGGGGCCTCAATTTCCTTATCTAAAAAATGAGAGGGCTAGACTAGTTAGAGGTTCCCTAGAGCCCCTCCTAACCCTTAATGTTCTAGGAGTCCATGACTTACTAAGTGACCTTAGATAATATATGACCTGTTGTGTATTTCTGTCCCTGCCCATGAATATTCAGAAGAAAAAAGTGAACACTTCTGATAGAAATTTCTTTATTAAAAAATTTGTACTATTCTTTTTCCGAGTACTATTAAAAAGGTTTTTCTTCCCCTAACAGTTCCATTGTGGTTTGGATTTGTAATAGACATGTCATGTTCTTTCCAAGAACTGTTTACACATTGAGGGACAATTCATAGAAAATAATGTTCAGCATTCCAATAGTTGGGTGCTATCATGACAGGTCTTGGCTATGAGCTTGTGGAGGGAGGAGAAATAAACAAGATTGCACAAGCTCATAGATACACAGAGGAATCATTTACAAGCTTGGAAACAAACATCTAACTTTCCCAACTGAGCAAAGATCCTAGAAAAAAGAATTTAGTTTTTTGCAATAGGTTGAGACCTTTGCTTCAACTTTTTCCATAGAACTGTTGGGTTCATGACCTAACTATCAGAATTGAATAGTGATATTGCCACCATTCTGATATGGGCCAGCATAGGTAGTTTGGAAATTAAAAGATCTGGGACATAAACAGAAAATTCTCCTTCTGATATAAGAATGTAGTCTTGGTGACACCAATGGGAAATCTCAGCTAAACGAAATGTGGTCATGATGACAACTTCGGCTCTTATGGCCCCCATATTCTTTGGATTTCTGTTCTTTTGGTTCTGCACTGTTCTGAACCCTACTCTCCGGGCCTGGATCATTTTTGCCAGTGAACCTGTCAGGTCAGATAAAAATCAGAATCAGGGCTGTAAGAATCGTGTGGGTGGCAGTGCACCTCTTAGAAAAGGAGGCTCCCACTGATAAATGCCTGCCCCTTTATGGGAAGAGCTCCATCCAAAGTGGCCATCTGACTTAGATGAAGAGAGTGTGGACCCGTAATTGGACACAGCCCAGGAAGCTAAGCAGCAGAGAGGAAGCTATCATGAAAAGAGCCTGAGACTTGGAGTCAGGAGCAATAGCTAGCAGTCGATCCCCAAGCATTTATTAATAGTTTATTTTTATATACCAAGAACTGTGCTGTACCTTGGGGAATACAGAGAAAAAATGAAGCAGTCTCTGTCCATGTAAGCATGTAAGTTCATGGAGCTTACATTGTGTCAGGGGAGGCTGCATGCATACATATAAAGACAGAATGCTTTATAAAAATCACTTTGACACGTACATGGGGTTTGGATTAAAGTAGGGAAGGAGGGAGACAGGGAGACCCCTTAGAAGGTTAAGACAATGGTTGAGAAATGATAAGAGCCTGAAACAGGGGAGCAGCTATGTGAACAGAGAGAGAAAGGTTTGGATGCAGTTCTGAGGTCACTAACCTGACTAATCTGAAGAATGTGGTATACTAAGAAACAGAAATTTACATGATCACTTGATCATATATTTAAAAGGAAAAGCAAGTTGCACATAATAGATTGTCCATTTCGTGTGCAGTCATTTTTATTATACTAAGATGTGGAAATGCTTGTTTTATTCCATAAATTGAAAATAAAATGAATAAATGTAAAAAAATTTAAAAATCAGGCCTGTGGTAAAAAAATAAAACAAAATGGGGAGATTTGGCAGAGGATGAGTTTTAGGGAAAGATGAGTGCTTTTTGTCTCTTGAATCTGAGATACCTCCAGGACATCCAGTGGGTGGCTGCTATTAAGGGAAGGTTGCTCAGGAGAGAAGTTAGGTTCGGATATATAGATCTAAGTGTCATCTGACATGGGTTTTTAGTCTTAGTCTGCCTCCTTACTACCTGTGAGACCCTGAATGTTGCTATACCTGTGTAAGTCTTATTTTTCTAATTTGTAAAATTGAGGCACCACCTGCAGTACCTGTCCCTTAGAGGACTGTGATGAAAAAAAACACTTTGTAATGCATGGAGTTCTATGGAAATGTGAATGACTTTACTTGAGTGGTCTCAATGAACAATCCTAACTTTTGGGGATAGGGAGGTACTTGGATTCTAGATAGGGTTAGGGTTAAGAGCATCAACCACAAAACTCCTCATCATATTCCCATTTCCAGTTAGGTCTCAATGCTTTTAGGTTACTGTTCAACAGAGGAATAATTACAGAAATCTTATTCTTGTTTAAGTCAACTTTTCCAAACCCTGTGACTCATGAGCTAACTGGAATGTGAAAAACATACTTTCTGCTTCCTGAAAAAAATGTAAAAGACTGTAAGAATGAAACATGAACCAAGGCCCCATTGGCAGTGCCCCTCACCATAACACACAACCTTTTGTTCCATCTAGCCCTGGAATTTGTCAATCTATAAATGGGAGGGAAAAAAACTCAGTGGTGAAGTCCACAGGGAGTTGACACCATTGTTAGTTTCAGTGTCCTTTCCCTGTTCTGAGCCTCCAAAGAAATTGGTGTGGGTCTAATAGAAATCCATCAGTAAGATTAAAATAAGATACATATTTCTCTTCCTAATTTGTCAATTCCCTTGTAGTTTGATCATTCTGGACTCTATTTTTGTAGGTGAACATATGATGCACATAGGAATGCTCTTAGATCTTCTGGGTAGTGATCAGGAGTGTGAAGACAGCAGCTATGAATAGAAGGGGTGGGTCAGCACTATTTGGTATGTGTAGGACAAACTACTCTTCTCTTTTTTTTTCCTCCTCTGCTTCTCTCCTCTTCCTTTCCTTCTTTTCCCTTCCCAGTCTCCCTTTCTTGGCTAAGCTAGTTGCACAGTGGCCACTCACAAATCTAATTCCATTATCAATTAGCAAAAAAGTTTTGATTTGCTTTCTTTCTAAACTGGACCAGTTTCCCCCATCTTAGGTGGACTAGTGGCTCCCACTCCTGGGGGCTTATCATACTTGTGTGAGATTTAGTGTAGATGCCCACGTAGCTTTAACCCATTGCAGCTCAGGATTCCCAAGTTCAAGTGATCCATCAGCTTGAGCTTCCCCAGAAGCAAGGATTACAGTCAGGTATCACCACACCTGACTAATTTTTTCAAGTTAAATAGATTTTTTATTGGTCTAATAATTTTGGAAAGTCATTTTCATGTGTATGCACTAAGGTAGTTTTTCCCAGTCAACGGTACTCAGCAACTTTTTAAAACCATTCCACAAAATCTGTAGGATCAAAGTTTCTTGTTTCTTCTTTTTTCTTTTCTTTTTTTAATCTAACAAAAAGTTATTTTCTTCCCTCTCCACAGTTCCTACCTCCCACCAATTGAGGAAAAAAAGAAAAAGCCCTTATAACAAATTTGCATAGTAAGAGAAAACACATTTTCCCATTAGTTGTATGCAAAATTGTATGTCTTATTCTGCACCTTGAGTTCCTCACTTTCTGGCAGGAGATAGGTAGCATTCATCACCGTCAGTCTTAACAGAATTTTGGTTGTTCAGTGCATTAATCAAAGTTTTTAAGTCTTTCAAAGTTGCTTGTCTTGACTATGTTATTATTATGGCAGAGTTCTTGAAATGATCTCTGTTTTCATCAATGTGGGTGCCCCCTTCTGTGGCATGGAGAGGAACCCATCTTTGGGTTGTCCCCTTCTCCCTCAGAGAGACCATCGAGTATCCTAGGGCCCTTTCTCTGGCTCTTTTGACATTGCATGACTGCCCAGGAAGTAACTACATATACAATCTGTCTATTGTTTTTACTTCGTGATCCACCTCCTTTCTATTATGATCCCTGAGTTGTGTGTCCAAGTCTATAACACACATGTCATGTAACATAAATGTTTTTCATCCTTTCCCCTGTTTTCTTGCAGAGATAGGTCAAGATCTTTTGTGTGTTCTATATCTCATTTAGGAGACTACTATATTCCAACACTTGGTGTAATTGACCAGCACAATGCCATCCACCAACAGAAGTCTTCCATTTTAGGGAATCCCTCTTACCTTGCACTCTATGTTAGAGTCTTCCCTAAGCCTGTGAATAAATACCTCTGGCAAGTATGTCCCCTGTCTATTGCCTCATTTTTATTAGTAACCAAAGGGCCATCAAACAAAGTTAACTCTGTTGTTCTGCCTCTCAAGAAATCATGTGTTATCTTTGACTTATGTCTGAGAGATGCTTTGTTGGAGAAAAGTCTTGAAAATACCATTTTGTAAAAGTGTAGAGGGTAGGCACGTGGGATCTAAACTCTTTATCATCACTCCAAACATATGGGACATATGATTAAAGTTAAATAACAATACTTTTTTTAAAAAATGTGTGCCATTGGTGGACACTTGACACTCACTAGCTGTGTGACCCTAGGCAAGTCACTTCACCCTGTTTGTCTCAGTGTCCTCATCTGCAAAATGAGCTGGAAAAGGAAACAGCAAACCATTCAGTATCTCTGCCAAGAAAATTCCACATGGAGTCATGAAGACTCAGGCATGACCGAAGTAACTGAACAACGTCTTGTAAGTTACAAGAAAAAGCTTTGAATCACTGACTTAGGTGTGAAAGGGACCATCAACGTCACCTAGTTCTACCACGTTATTTTATAGATGCGGAGCAAGAGAACCAGAGAGCTGAATGTCTTGTCGAAGTTTACACTCACAGTTGACTGGCTGAGCTTGGATTCAAACCCAAATCCATTGACTCTAAACTCAGTACGATAGATGAAGAATGGTTTTCATTTTGTCTCTTGATCTCAAATGCCTGGCTCATAGTAGGTGGCTAATAAACATCTGCTGAATTGAATTGAATTGATCTCCGTTTATGAAATGGGTACATCTGACCTCATCTCCTATGACATCAGGGCCTCTGAAAGTGAGCACCTGTGGGTAAAACTTCCCAGAACTCCATGTTCTCAAGTCCATGTGCCCATGGCACAGGAAGATTGTGCCATGATGTGAAATGTTTCAGGAAAGGCCTCTACTCCATGTTCTATAAGGACTGATCAAAGGATCTGGCAAGTTTATCCTGGACAAGACGGGGGGGGGGGGGGGGGGGTGAGGTTGGGGGTGGAGGGTGAAGATGGGACAAAATAAGTGTGTGCAAGAATTTGAAGGAGTGTCATTACTCTTCTTTTTGGCCCCTGAGGGTGAACCAGGAGCAATATGTGGAGTGAGGGTGAGTGGGGGGAAGGATTGAAAATTGGCAAATTTAGTCGATGTCAGAAAGAGAAAATAAATGGCAACCCAGACTTCTCTGTTCCTTACTCATGCCCATCTCCCCTTTCCATGCCTTGTCATTTGCCATCCCTCATGCCTAGAATGCCCTCCCTCCTTAACACTCCCTTTTAAGAGTTCCTATCCTATCTGATGCAGCTTGGATATCATCTTCTGAATGAAATCTTTCCTGATCCACCAACTGCTAGTGCCCTCCTTCCCATAGTGCCCTCCCTCCCATAGTGCCCCATATTTAACTACTCTGTGTTATATACCATGCTAACTTACACACCTACCTAGACAACATCATTCATTTCTTCTTTTATACTGGTAAATGTTCAACGACTGGTTCTCTGGGAAAAATAAATATAGTTAGGATACACTTATACATTCAGTTTACCTTATTATTTTCTCCATTGCTTTCTTAAGTCTACACAATCAACAAAACAAATAAAACAATCCTTGTTTTGTTGTATTTGCTGATTTCTGAGGTGTACATGCTCACAATGAAAATTTAATAATCGGTTTTATGAGAAAGTTAGCTGGCTCCCGCACCCTATTATTATCTCAAGTCTTCTACCCAATCTCCAGACTCATTACCCTTTCACCTATCCACCTGTCTACACTTTTGAGAGCAGGCATAAAGTATATGGGTGTTTGTAGGTCATTGAGTGATACATGTCTATAGAGGAAGGTGTAAGTATGAAAGAGTTTACTTATGTTACATGTGTTCACAGTGATGTGTGATGAGACCTTGTGGAAGCAAAACTTTTTGGCCATGTGCCAGTTATATTGAGTAGGTGTTGGCTTTCATCATCATCAATTATAATATGTGCTTCAATATTTCGAGCACCTGAAATTTTATTGGGGGGAGGGTCCCCTCCTCCAAGACCAAAGGGCTGATTCCCCTCTGAAATAGATGGCTGTGAAAGCCACCATTCTGCGACTAATATCCCTTTTCCATTTAGCTACTTAATCACAGCCACATTTTAGCTAGGGAGGCCCTGGATTAGGACTCAAAGGACTTAGGCTCAAATCTCAGCTCATGTAATTGCCTCATAGATACCTTTGGCATGTTGCTGTTCTTCTCTAGACCTGTTTCCTCATCTGTAAATTAAAAAATTGTACTAGAAAATCTCTAAGACCCCTTCCAACAGTAAAGAGATGCTAAGTAGTGAAGTAGATAGAGTGCTAGATTTGAAGACAGGATGACCTGAGTTTAAATTATTTCTTAGACACCATGTGCCCCAAGGGAAATGATGTAACCTCTTTTAGCTGCAGGGTTTTTTTTTAAATTTTCATTTTATTTCATTTAATAGGCGTTTATTTGTCTCACCTCTCTCCCTCTCCTCACAAATTGAAAAAAGAAAAAGAAAATTATTGTAAAAATATGCATAATCAACCAAAATCATTTTCTCATCAGCCATGTTCAAAAATGTACATCTCATTCTGTATCTGGAATCTATCACCTTTCTTGCCAAGTACTCTCTGAATTTGTAGTTGGTCACTTAATCTTTCAAAGTTGTTTGCCTTTAAAATGCTGTTGTTATTGAACGCATTGCTCTTCTGGTTCTACTCTCTTCTCTCTGCATCAGTTTATGAAAGTCTTCCCAGGTATCTCTGAATCTATCCCTTTCATCATTTCTTTTTTTCCTTTCAGTTGTTAAATATTTTTATTTAAATTTTGAGTTCCAAATTCTATGTCTCTCTCCCTCCCCTCCTACCTCCCTGAGATGGTAAGCAAACAGATATAGGCTATACAGGTGCAATTATGTAAAACATTTGCATATTAGTAATTTTGGACAAGAAGACTCAAATTAAAAAATGAAAGAAAGTGAAAAATAGCATGCTTCAGTCTGTATTCAATCAATATCAGTTTTTTCTCTGGAGGTGGACAGTATGTTTCATCATTAGTCCTTTGGGATTGTCTTGGGTCACTGTATTGCTGAGAACAGCTAAGTCATTCACAATTCTTCAATTAACAATATTGTTGTTACTGTGTACAGTGTTTTCCTGGTTCTATTCACTTCAGTATGCATCAGTTCATGTGAGTCTTCCCAGGTTTTTCTGAAATCATCTTGCTTGTCATTTCTTACAGCACAGTAATATTCCATCACAGTCATACCACAGCTTGTTTAGCCATCCCCCAACTGATGGGCATCCCTTTGGTTTCCAATTCCAATTCCAACAAAAAGAACTGCTATAAATATTTTTATACAAATAGATCTCCCCACCTTTTTTGGATGTCTTTCAGATATAGACCTAGCACTGGTATTGCTGGATCAAAGGGTAAACATAACTTTATAGCCATCTGGGCAGAGTTCCCAAGTGCTCTTCAGAATGGTTGGATCAGTTCACAACTCCACCAACAATGCACTAGTGTTACAGTTTTCCCATATTCCCTCCAACACCCAACATTTTCCTTTTTCATCATATTAACTACTCATATACCTCAGTGTTGTTTTAATTTGCATTTCTCTGATCTGTGGTGACTGTGAGCATTTTTTTCATATGACTACAGATAACTTTGATTTCTTAGTCTGAAAATTGCTTGTTCATATCCTTTGACCACTTATCAATTGGGCAATGACTTGCATTTTTATAAGTTTGACTCTGTTCTCTATATATTTGAGAAATGAAGTCTTTATCAGAGATACTTGTTGCAAAATTTTCCCCAGTTTTCTGCCTTCCTTGTAATTTTGGTTGCATTGGATTTGTTTGTACAAAATTTTTAATTTTATATAATCAAAATAACCTATTTTACTTTTTGTGATTTTTCTCTCTATATCTTCTTTGGTCCTAAATTCTTTTCTTATCCGTAAATCTGACAGATAAACTATTTCAAACTCTCTTAATTTGCTTATGGTACCATTCTTTATGGATAAACCATATACCCATTTTGACCTTAGTTTGGTGGATGGTGTAAGATGTTGGTCTATACCTAGTTTCTGCCATATTGTTTTTCAGTTTTCTCACCAGTTTTTGTCAAATAATGAATTTTTGTTCCAAAAGCTTGAATTTTTGACTTTTTCATATAATATACTATATTACTGTGGTCATTTACTATAATGTAATTTGTACCTAATCTATTCCATTGATCCACCACTCTATTTCTTAGCCAGCATCAGATTATTTTGGTAATTACCATTTTATAATACACTTTGAGATCTGGTATGACTAGACTTCCTTCTTTCGCATTTTTTTCACATTCCCTTGATATTTTTTTTTTCTTCTGGATTAATTTCATTATTGTTTTTTCTAGCTCTATAAAATAGCTTTTTGATAGTTTAGTAAGGCACTGAATAAATAGATTAATTTAGCTAGAATTGTCATTTTTGTTATATTGACTCAGCCTATCCATAAGAATTAATATTTTTTCAGATGTTTAAATATGACTTTATTTATGTAAAAAGTGTTTTATAGTTGTGTTCATATAGTTCCTGGGTTTGTCTTGGCAGATAGACTCCCAAATATTTTATATTGTCTACAGTCATTTTAACTTGAGTTTCTCTTGACTTTCTCTTGGATTTTGTTGGTAATATATAGAAATGCTGATGATTTATGTGGTTTTATTTTGTATCCTACAACTTTTCTAAAGTTGTTAATAATTTCAAGTAGTTTTTTAGTTGATTCTCTAGAGTTTTCTCAGCATAATATCATATTATTAGTGACAGCTTTGTTTTTTCACTATTTTTTTCTTCTTTTATTGCTATAGTTAACACTTCTAGTACTATATTAAACAATAGAGGTGATAATGGGCAAACTTGCTTCACGATTGTATTTGGGAGGTTTCTAGTTTATCCCCATTGCACATAATGCTTGCTGATGGTACTAAATAAAAATTAGTTATCATTTTCAGGTGAGCTCCATTTATTCCTATGCTCTCTCATGTTTTTAATAGGAATGAGTGCTGTATTTTGTCACAGGCATTTTATGCATTTATTGAGATAATCATATGATTTCTATTGGTTTTGTTATTGATATGGACAGTTATGCTGATAGTTTTCCTAATATTGAACCAGTTCTGCATTCCTGGTGTAAATCTCACCTGGTTATAGTGTATGACGCTTATCATATGTTGCTGTGATCTCTTTACTAATATTTTATTTAAATTTTTTGCATCAATGTTCGTTAGGGAAATTGGTCTATAATTTTCTTTCTGGTTTTGGATATCTGCACCATATTTGTGTCATATTTGGTAGAACTCTTTCTTTGCCTTTTTTCCAAATAATTTATATAGTATTGGGATTAATTGTTCTTAAATGTTTAGTAGAATTTGCTTGTGAATCTATCTGGTCCTGGGAATTTTGTCTTAAGAAGTTCATTGAATTCATCCCTTTCATTATTTCTTATAGCACAATAATAGTCCATTACATTTATATACCCTAATGTGCTCAGCAGTTTCTTAATCCTTAGTATCCATTACTACAGAAAAAACTGCTATGAGTATATATTTTTATGAATATCAGTCCTTTTCCTCTTTCTTTGATCTTTCTCTATTTAAACAATGAACCAATGAAATATAGCTTACATTTGTAACCTACATATAGTATGTTTAGATATACAGGAGAGGCAGGGTGGCTTATGAGGCAGAAAACTGGTTTTAGAATCTGGGTTCAAGTCTCATCTCTGACACATGCTGGTGGTATGATCTTAGTGCCTTAGACCTCTCTCAAAGATTCTAAGTTTGCAGAGAAGGCTGCAAACTGCACTGGTAGAAGAGAGTTTTTTCATCCAGTACTGAGTATCCAGTACTGGTGAAATCACAGGATCAGTCTCCATTTCTACACATATAACATAAACATGTGAATCTTTCTTAATGAATTTTTCAGTCTCATTACAAGAAGCACATGGAAAACAGTCCTCTTTGGTTGGGAAAATAAGTCATCTCCCTGCCCAGGGCAGAAGTTTACTACTTATTCTTTTAGCTGGGCCCTCTCTGTTGATCAACAATCCTTTGATTGATCTCTAGCCTTCTCATTTCTTCTTAAGGCCTCAACTTCCTTCCTACACTCTCAGATGATAACTTTGCTTCCCATTTTAACAAGAAGGAGGACATCCAATAGAAATTCCCTGGACTTCCCTTATCCTTCACTCAAAATTTCCCAGTGTTCTCCTCTATTCTGTCCTATCTCAGAGGAAGAGGTGGCTTTCTTTCTGATCAACACTAACCCCTTCACTTAGCTTCATTTCTCCTTGTCTTAATTAACTCTTCTGATGGGTCACTGCACCAACAAGAGAAAGGAAAAATGACATAGTGCATGGAGTCCTACATTTGGGGTCAGAAGGACCTGGGTGTGAATCCTTTCTCTGAGCTTTCCTACCTGTGGGACCCTGAGCAAATTACTTAACCTCTTCTCTCATCATAGAATGTGAACTTGCTGAGTGTAGGGATTATTTCATTCTTTGTCTTTGCATTTGTAATCCTAGCACCTTCCACCATAAGCTTAATAAAACCCAACTTGAGATATAAGGAATAATAGTAGCTAAGAGTCCCTCCCTCATAGGGCTATATGAGGCTCAAAGGAGATAATGTATTAAAAAGGGCTTTGCATACTTAAAAACCCTATATGAAGGCTATGATTGCTATTCCTTCTCTGTCTTGCATCTTCAATCTTTGCTTCTCCAGTGATGCCTTCTTTGCTGCCTACAAATGTAGGCAAATGTCTCTCTTCTACTTAAGAAATAAGCAAACAAGTCTTTCTTCAACCTTACTACTTCCTTGAATTTCAGATCATCTCTCTTCTTTCTTATAGTGCCCCATTTCTTGAACAGACTATGTCCTCACCAGCTATCACCATTTCTTCATACCAACTCTCCCAGACCTTTGAAGTTAGGATTCTGTCATTCCCCCTCCACTATCTACCAAGATGACTTGTAAAAAAAAACAACGATAATACAGCTTTTTGTTAGAGGGGAGACAGCCAGGGTGATTTTTCGGAGGACTACTCATACAAGGGGTATCCATGGACACTGCCTTCTGCTGGGCAAAGGATGTCATCTTCCCATGTTTCAGATCTCCTGAGTACATCCTAAGTCTGACTTGTATAAAACCGTTGGCATCCATACTTCAGCTGGAGCATTGGATGCCAGCGGTCAAACTGGGAAATCAACTTGCGGATGGATCCTTTGTCTTTCAAAGTATGAGGTATAGCTTCAGCCATTCTGATCTTGACCTCTTCACTGAAGGTCCAGTGGAAATTACCTGGATGCTTTTTCTTTAGTTGAGTTTCACCTTGGGCCTCCATAAGGTTCACCAGTAGAGAGCCTGTCATCAGCAGAAGATCAAGGACTTCTTCGGTATGGCTATTGGCAATGACTTGAACATCAAAATATCATCTGTATTCTGACCTTCCATACAACTGTCACTTGGGGCTTTCCAAGTGCCAACACTTCCTGAGTGATGCAGGAACTGCCTTTTTGCCCATGTCAACCTATAGTGTTGATTCTTCCATTACTGGGCCTTTCTCTTGTATAGCTACCATGAATAACCTAGATGTGGAGGAATTTCTCTTTGATGTCCTTGATGATAATGTTCATTTGGAAGATAAGGAGGAAGAGTCCAGGACAACTACACTGATGCTAACCTAGGTTCAGCGTGGCATCCTTGTGGATTCCAGTGGCTATGCCACATAACAACTACTTCTTGGTGTCCTTCAATGTCAAGAAGTAGCTGATTTTCTTTCACATCTGGGCAGACCATGATGGCCACTAGCTCATCATTCTTACTCACAGTAGGCAGTTTTTCTTTTGTTCTTAGCTATGGGATTTCATTTACCTCATTTTCCCAGACCTTTGGAGTAGCCACTGCTAGATCCTCTTCATTTGTCATGATCTTACTTAAAAAAAAGGTCATCTTCCTCCTTTTTTTTTTTTTAATTTTTTAAAATTTATTTATTTATTTATTTAATTTTTTTACATTCATTTTCACAAATTTTTGGGTTCCAAATTTTCTCCCCTTTTATCCCCTCCCCCCACCCCAATACCCCAAACAATCTAATTTTCCCTGTCTCCAATCTGCCCTCTCTTCTGTCATCTCTCCCTTCTCTTGTCTCCATCTTCTTTTTTCTCCTGTAGGGCCAGATGACTTTCTATCCCTCCTTAACTGTATGTCTTCTTTCCTAGTTGCAACAACAATACTAAAGAGTTGTTCCTAAAACTTTGAGTTCCAAATTCTCCTCATCCCTCCCTCCCCACCCATTCCCTTTGGGACAGCAGGCAATTCAATATAGGCCATATCTGTGTAGTTTTGCCAATGACCTCCCTGATAGTCGTGTTGTGTAAGACTAACTGGATTACCATCCCTCCTAACCTGCCCCTCATTGTTTCTCTTCTGTCTTTTGATCCTGTCCCTCCCCAAGTGTTGACTTTCAATTACTCCCTTCTCCCTTTGCCCTCCCTTCCATCATCCCCCCCCTTGCAATATCTCTTTCTCCCCCACTTTCTTATACTGTAAGGTAGGTTTTCATACCAAAATGTGTGTGCATTTCACTCCTTCCTTTTGTCAAATGTGATGAGGGTAAACTTCTTGTTTTTTTTTTCTCAGCTCTCCTCTTTTTCCCTTCACTAAGAAAAACTCCTACCTGCCTCTTAAATGACATATAGTTAGCCCCTTCCCTTTCCCTCCCCCTACATTTCTCTCTCATCATTTACCCTAGTTTCTTTTAAGGTATGGTCCCATCCTATTCAGTTCAATCTGTGCTCTCTATCTCTGTATGTGTGTGCATGTGTGTATGTGTGTGCATGCGTGTACATGTGTATGTGTGGTCCCACCAACTACCCAGATACTGAAAAGTTTTAAGAGTTACAAATATTGTCTTTCCATGTAGGAATGTAAACAATTCACTCATGGTAAGTCCCTTAAGACTTCTCTTTGCTGTTTACTTTTTCATGCTTCTTCTCATTCTTGTGTTTGAAAGTCAAATTTTCTTTTCAGCTCTGGTTTTTTCATCAAGAATGATTGAAAGTCCTCTGTTTCATTGAAAGACCATATTTTCCCTTGAAGTATTATACTCAGTTTAGCTGGGTTGGTGATTCTTGGTTTGAGTCCTAGTTCCTTTGCCTTCTGGAATATCCTATTCCACGCCCTTCGATCCCTTAATGTAGAAGCTGCTAGATCTTGGGTTATCCTGATTGTATTTCCACAGTACTGGAATTGTTTCTTTCTGGCTGCTTGCAAGATTTTTTCCTTGAGCTGGGAGTTCTGGAATTTGGCCACAATGTTCCTAGGAGTTTCTCTTTTTGGATCTCTTTCAGGTGGTGATCGATGGATTCTTTCAATACTTATTTTGCCCTCTGGTCCTAGAATGTCAGGGCAGTTTTCCTTGATAATTTCATGCAAGACGATGTCTAGGCTCTTTTTTTGATCATGGCTTTCAGGTAGTCCCATAATTTTTAAGTTGTCTCTCCTTGATCTATTTTCCAGGTCTGTTGTTTTTCCCATGAGATATTTCACATTCTCTTCCATTTTTTCATTCTTATGGTTTTGTTTGGTGATTTCTTGGTTTCTCATAAAGTCATTAGACTCCATCTGTTCCATTCTAATTTTGAGAGAACTATTAAATTCAGTGAGCTTTTGAGCCTCTTTTTCCATTTGGCTCATTCTGCTTTTGAAAGCATTCTTCTCCTCATTGGCTTTTTGAACCTCCTTTGCCAATTGGGTGAGCCTATTTTTCAAGGTGTTAATTTCCTCAGCATTTTTTTGGGTCTCCTTTACCAAGGTATTGACCTGTTTTTCATACTTTTGTTGCATCTCTGACATTTCTCTTCCCAGTTTTTCCTCCACCTGTCTTACTTGCTTTTCAAAATCTTTTTTGAGCTCTTCCAGGGCCTGAGCCCACCCACCACCCCCCTGGGGTGTCTGGGGTACTGAGGCCCCACCCTTCACGTCTTTCCCTGATGGCAAGAATATGTCCTCATCTTCGTCAGATCCGAAGGTCGGGATCATTTGCATTTGTTGGAAAAAACTCTCTAAAATCTTATTTTTCTTCCCTTTTCTAGGCATTTTCCCAGCCAGTTACTTGACTTCTGAGATTCCTTTCCACCCCCGCCTGGATCCGCCCAGCTAGTGCTTGGCCTCTGAGATTTAAATGGGCTTTCCTCCTGCTGGCTGTCAATCAGTGAGCTTTAGTTCAGGTTCTGGGGTGGGGCCAGGACTGCCTCCGAGACTCTGATCCCTCGGGGGCTTTATGCAGAGACTTTCAGGAATGGAACGGGTGGGGACGGGGTGGGGGGCCCGCCTCCCAAATCCCGCTCCCTTGGGGGCTTTAAGCAGAAGCCTTCAGTAACAGAGCGGGGTGGGGGCAGGGCCGTCTCCCAGGCTCAGCTCCGTCCGGTTTTTTGCGGGAATCTTCCGTAATGAAGATCCTGCCTGCCGCTGGGGGATTCCTGAGTCCTGGGCCGCTGCTGCCCCAGCCGCCGCCCACACCTCTGCTGCCGCCGCTTCCTGCCCCCGTCCCTGCCGCCGCTTCCTCCCGAGGGGGCCCAAGTCACGGAGACGCCCTGCTTCCCCTCTCCTTCAGCCCGGCTTTCTTTCTCACTGACCTGTAGCTTCTGTGGGCGGAGGGACTTTCCTGGTTGCTGGAACTTCCGTCTCTGAAGCCTGCTCGGACCAGCTTCTCTGGTGCTGCTGCCAGGGCAGCGCTGGGGGTCGGGTTTACTTTCCGGGGTGCGCCGGACCCTGGGGACGGGTCTTCAGGGCTCCCTGGAACGGAAATCTCTTCCACTCTGCTTCTGCACACCTTGTATTCACCCAGAAGTTATGAGGGACTCTTTTTACATTAATTCTATGGGCTTTGGTTTCGGAGCTCGTAAACGTGTGTCCTTCTACTCCGCCATCTTGGCTCTGCCCCCCATCTTCCTCCTTCTTAAGAAGTCAATGCCCCAAGAGAAAATGAGGTCTTCTCCAACTTGAGAAAGTCTATGTCCCAAGGGAAAATGATATCTACTAGGTAGCTGCCTGTCTTGCCATTTTCTATGTCTTTCCTTGGTTTCCAATACATCTTTGATCCTATCTTTGGCGCTCAGGATCACAGAGTTAGTGAGGAAGCCCTGCTGAATATTTCTATCCTTAGCATACTTCATTGACTTGGGATTCTAGAGTGCAGTTGTAAAAGCAGTGTCTTCTGTGAGTGCCAAGGCACTGGCCATCCCCATTTCAGTAACTCTCCCCCTTGGGAATAAAATAAGTGGGGCCTTTAGAGTTATTTTCTTGGTCAGTGCTGAGGTCAAGTCCTCTAAATCCACAGTGAAGTCTCAAGGCTAAAGAAATGCTGTGGTTGTGAGTCCAGAAAGGAACAAATTCACAAGTGGTCATGTAGCTTGCCATGGTGGGGCAGAAAGATATGAGTGAACTGGGTGATGGGAGGGAGGGCATTGCTGCAATATGGGGCTACTGCTTCTCCCACAGAGATACTAAAACAACTTTGTTAGCAGTTACAGGTAACAACCTTCTAATAATTTTTTTCCAGCTTTCATTTTCCTGGGTGGTATACAGTAGTGCTGTCCTGTACAAGGCTAATAGCCCACAGCACTTGTAACTGGGAACTATTTAACAAAATAAATTAAAATTCAATAAAGCATAGCTTATATTACATTTTTAAATGTTAATATGTGGCCCACAGGGACCTTTGTGTACTGCTTCATGACCCTCATTTCTATCTGAGTTTGACACCACTGGGAAGGTTTTGGTTAAGTGAAGGGAACACTGAACTTGGAGCTGTCAAATGCTGTCTCACACATTTATTGGCTGTATGACCCTGCATAAGTCACATAACTCTGTCTGCCTCAGTTTTTCAGCTAAATAGCGACTCAATGACCTTTAAGGTCTTGCTTTCTAGTTTTTGTTGCTGGTAGTTTCTTTAACGAGCCCTCTGGTTCTCCTAGCTCTCTAACCCATTTTTCTGGATCTCCTTGAATATCCCTTTTTTCTATCCCTTCCCTTCCCATGTAGTTATTCCCTCTTTCAGAAGATCCCTTCTCTTCTTTGCCCCTTCTTCCTTGGGGTTGTCAGTTACTCCCATAGCTGGAAGGGTGTAGTACAGGATTCCTTATCTTTGGATATGTCAGGGACCCATTGACAGGTAGTCTTGGTAAAGCCTATTGATCTCCTGTCACCAAAAAAGTCTATTGTCTATGTTCATGATTAAAGGAAATGCTAAATTTCAGTTTAAGGTTTGTGAAAGTGAAAATGCCATTTTTTGCCATCCAAATCTATAGAACCCCTTTCCCTAAAATCTATCCATGTTCTCCCCATTAAGAACCTCTGTTGTGGAGAAAAGGATACAGATTTGGAGTTGGATGATATGGGTTCATAGCCCACCTATACTAATTATTGCTTGGACAAGTGCCTGAAGCTTTCTGGTCTGTTTCCTCACCTGAAAAATATAGAGATTGGACCAGATGTCCTCTGAAGTCTCTTTCAGTTCTAAATGTTTGACCCTGTGATCTCTGTGAAGATGATTATCATGAAAGTTTCTCAGTGGGACCTAGAACATGGGACCTGGGATCAGTTTAAATCCAGCCTCAGACACTTACTAGTTGTGTGACCTTGGGCAAGTCATTTAGCCTCTGTTTGCCTCAATTTCCTCACTTATAAAATGTGGATAATTATAGCACCTATCACCCAAGATTGTTGGGAAAATAAAATAAGATATAATTTGTAAAGTGCTTTGCAAACCTCAATGCACCATATAAGTGCTAGTTAGCGTTGGTATAGTGAGAATCTCCATCTTCAGCCCTAAACTCATTTCAGCTTCAGAATCCCATTTCTACCTGCCTAATGGACACCTCTACCCAGATGTTCCATTGACACATCAGAAAACTCACAGATCTGGCCTCATCCTCTCCCTACTCTCAGCCTGTTCCTCTTTTTGACCTTATTTCTTTTCATGATTCTGACTTTTGACTCTTCTTTGGCTCCTACCTCCACCCAAGGCCACACAGTAAAACAATCACCAGACCTTATTGACTGTATCTCTAAAGTGACACATCTGTCCACTCCACCTCATTCAAGTCCTTATTACCTTTCACCTGAACTATTGTCATTGTCTCCTAATGCATCTCCCTGCCTCCAGTTTCTTCCCCTTCCAGTTTGTACTCAATGCCACTGCCAAGGAAAGTCTCCTAACTCTTAGGTCTGATCCAATTACCCTCCTACTCCAAAAGCTCCCCATTGTCCTGAATGAAGATCAGACTCTCTCTCCCGTTTGAGGTTCTCCCCCATCCGGCTCCTTTTTCCTACTTCAGTCTTACCACATCCTATTCTCTTACAGATTGTTGGTTAGCCAAATGGCATCTCACTTCCATACTTCTGATGGTGCTCTTTCTTATGCCTAAACATGTTCTCTCTCCAAATCTCTGCTTGTTTATAGTCATTATTCAAAGTCCAATTTAAGTTACCTCCTCTATAAAGCCTTCCCTAGTCTCCTCTACTGAACATGATCACATAACACTCCATGTTTTTCTTATATACTGACTATATGCTAACATATATACATATATATACATATACATATATGTATATATATGTATATATGTGTGTGTGTGTGTGTGTGTGTGTGTTTCTATGCATCTGTTCATTCTGTCTTGGTTGTAAACTTCTTGAGGGCAGGACCCAAGATCATTTTATTCCCCCTGCCTTCTGGTAGAGCAAATTGCACATAGTGGGAGCTTAACACACATGGGGAAGGTTAGTGAATGAATGGTTTATTAGTAACAAGTGAAATAAGGACATTGTAAAGACTTATCGTAATAAAAATATGAGAAATATTGTATTTTCTTTAGCATGGGATAAATAAAATTTATTTTCCATATGGCCTCTCTCCCTGGATGCCTGATTTCCAGACATCCAGGGCTTGTGGGCAGTTAGGGCTCTTCCCCTCCTTTCTCTCTGTGATGGTTCAACCTGAGCACTGGTATTTTACCAAATAAGGGCATAATGGATTGTAGCCGTAGACTAGCCACATCCACAGTTAGTTAGGTATTAGATAAGGAAATGTATTTGAATAGGTGGATCCTGGTTACCTGATTTCCCAGGTCTTCTCTAATTTTTTGCCCTTAGACTGTAAGCCTTCCTCCAAGCCACTGGAGAGGTAGGATAGTGGTGGCTGGGATTCTCTGTGTTAGGGTATATGATGGTGCTTTGTTCTCTGTAAGCTGCCTCTTTCCATTAGTCCTGTCCTGGTGAAAGAGATGCCCCTTTGTCACGAGAACTGAATAAAACATTTTCTGTTCTTACCTCAAGAAGCCTCTTTGTTTTCTAAAATTTTGGGTAAGGGTCTTATACTCCACACAGTAATAATGACTAACATTTAGATAGAACTTTAAGGTTTGCATAGTATTTGACTTATAGTGTCTTATTTTATCCTAACAACTAGGAGAAAGGTGCCTTTATTATTCCTATTTTTTAAAAGGGAAAATTGAGGCTGAGAGGAGTTAAATGACTTGCCCAGAGTCACACAGCTTTTAAGTGTCCGAGGAGGGATTCGAACTCACATATTCTGGATTCCAAGTCTAGCCCTTGATTCACTGGCTAATGAATCTATGTAAAGTGCTCAGTTAACTCAGAATTATATGAATAATAACTATTATTTTTGTTACTACTAATAATATTGCCATCCTCCTCCTCCACATTATCATCACATGCACATAACAGATTACTGTGATCTGATGGATGTTGTCGCTGTTCAGTTGTGTTTGACTATAACTCATGTGGGATTTTCTTGGCAGAGATACCGGGGTGGTTTGTAATTTCCTTCTCCTGCTCATTTTACAGATGAGGAAAGCGAGACAAACAGGGTAAAATGACTTGTGCAGGTTCCCACAGCTAATAAGAGTCTGAGGCCAGATTTGAACTCAGGACAGTGAGTCTTCCAGATTCCAGGCCCAGCACTCTATCCACCTAACGGCCCAAGGCTTTGAGTTTAGCCAAGCAGAAGACTGTGTCTGTCACCTGAGGACTAGTCTAGCTAGCTAAGTTCAGAAGGACTCCTTTTCAGACCCCAGGCCACTGATGGAAGGCTCAGTAGTTCAAGGAGACAATTTGTGTGCTGAGTCCCTGAGACAAAGAAGTGACCTCCTAGAGTAAAGGAAGTATCTAGAGTGATAAAATCACAGATCCTTGCAACTGAAATAAGAGATGATAGGTAAGACTGTGTTCAGAGGTGAGGTGGAGAGAAACTCCTGCCTCCCCAAGGCAGTTCCTTAAGACAGTATTGCTGAGTAGTTGCTGGCCTGCTCGGTAGAAGGCTTTTGCTCATCTGAGAGTTCTCGGTTCCACTGAAATCACAGGTCTCCTCCTTATCTCTGGGATTCATCTAGAGTTGACAAGGAATTTAGAGGTCATCTTGTTCAGGGGTGAGAATCTGTGACCTTGAGGCCACATGTGGCCTACTAGGTCCTTGGGGGTAGCCTTTTGATTGAGTCCAAGTTTGACAGAACAAATCCTTTTATTAAGGGGACTTGCTCTATGGAGTTTGGATTCAGTCAAAGGGCCACACTTGAGGACCTAGAGGACCACATGTGGCCTTGAGGTCACATGTTTCCCCACTCCTGATCTAGCCTAACTCCCTTATTTTTTTGAGGCGGAGAGAAGCAAAATAATTCGTGGAAGGTCAAAATAGGTAAAAAGTAAGTGGCAGAAGCACAATTCCAATCTGGTCCTCTGATTCCATATTCAGTGTTTTCTCCCTCATGTTATGCTTCACTTTTGATCATTCAGCTCTGAGTGAGGTCTGCCCCATTCACAGCTTGACTAAAAGAAATATGCCTCAAGTCCTGCATGCATGGAGTTTACAGCTGGATTGGAAAGACACGATATTTCTTATCAACATTGATATCAACATGAAACAACAGTAGGTAGTGGATTTGACAGCAGGAGAGGTCTGCATTAGAATTTTGCCTTTGATTCTAGCTAGCTTTGTTGCTCTGGGTAATTCAGTTAATCTTCAGGTGCCTCAGCTTCCTCAATTAGTAAAATGGAAATAATACCTGCTGAAGTAAAGACCAAATGAGACAGGACATATAAGGTACTTTCTAAGCCTTAAAAAGTCCTAAAATTAGAAACCCCAAGACTGATTCCCTCCTAAACGCTCTGAGTATTCAGAGGGAGAGGTTGTTGTGGCTGGAAATGATCTGAGAAGGCTGCATAGACAAGGTAGAGCTTAGGCTGGGCCATCGAGGACAGGATTTGGAGAAGTATAAGACAAAGAAGGTAGGGAGGAAAAATGGGAGAAAATGAACAGAATGAGCTTGGGAGACAATGAAGAGAACAGTCTGCTAGGGAAGAAGGTTCTTGGGGAACATTGGAAGCTGAACTGAGTTCAGTCTGTTTGTTTTTTTTAACTGTTTCTTTATTCAAAAGAAATAAGTGCCAATTTATAGACTTTTGCCCATGGGAAAATAGGGGCCCTTGGGCCATTCTTTTAATCATATCAGCCACTCCATCCAAGGGTAAGTTCTCCACTTTCCAGAGAGAAGGGGAGAACTGAGAACAAGATTCAGGGCCTTCTTTCTCCCTGCTGTAACTTGAAGGATAAATTTTTACTATTGGTGAACATATTAATTAAAAATAGAAGAACAAGAAAAGGGAGAGCAATAGAGCCCAGCTTTTGATAATTCCTGGTTGAATGGAATCCTCTGTGGGCCACAGTTTCCTTTACTGAAAGAAGCCAGAGTTAGCTCCTGTGATCTCTAACATCCCGTCCAGCCGTAATAATAGCCTAGGATGGAGGTCAATGGGCAGAGAATCTCCTACTCCTAAGAGAACATCATGAGCAGAGCGCCACCTGCTGCTAGACAACAGAACAAACAAGATCAGAATTGGTCCCCAGCTCTAGGGTGTAGCGACTGTTTTGTCCTAGTCACCTAGCCCTCACTGCCTCTCAGATTCATAGAGTTTGAGATGGAAGGAACCTTGAAGATCATTTAGTCCCACATCCACATTTTAGAAAAAGAAGAGGTTGAGGGAGGTTGTTCTTTCTTTCTTTCTTTCTTTCTTTCTTTCTTTCTTTCTTTCTTTCTTTCTTTCTTTCTTTCTTTCTTTCTCTCTCTCTCTCTCTCTCTCTCTCTCTCTCTCTCTCACCTTTTTCCTCTCTCCCTTCTTCCACCTTGCTCCTTTTTCATGTCTGTACTTCTGAGTAACACAAGAGCTAGAGTATCCAATGCCTTCTCTTGTATCATTAAAGCAAATAAAAAATGGAAATAAGGTTAACTTCATTGTGAATATCCTACATGAAATGAAGCCAACCTATCTCACTAAAGACAGTGAATAAGATTTAGCACTGCGCTGTACCTGTTCTCTGAAAACAGCAGATGTCTTTGGGTACAGTAACTCATGAACTTCAGCTGAAGAAGAGTTTTTGAATGATATTCTTATAATCTCTCATTTAGCAAACTATGAATGTCAATTCACCAATAATCATTATTAAGGGCCTATAGTGGAAGAGTCAGGTGAACAGGCAGTCTGTCAGCATTTAGGAAGTATTTATAATGAGCCAGGCACAGGGAATATAAGAAAAGACAAAAGAAAGTCCATGATTTCAAGGATCCCATAAATAAGTGACATACAAGGTATATACAAAATTCTACTAGGAATGGGTATGGGGAATAAGGATTGTGAGTGGAGTTTAGGTGGCATGGTGAGGAAATGACAGGGGAGTGGTGAGGTATGGATGCTTGCTTCTGATCAAGATAAAGCCAAAGATCACCTAGTGGAGCCAGACAGAGATGGCTGCCTCCACGGCATGTTGAAGTACGAAGAGGAACTGGACCCACTTGTGGAGAAAACATGGCAGAGACCACATCTTCACCACATGACACTTATGAAGAAGAGAACTTGGGGGTTAAGTGGTGAGAGTTCTTGTATCCTAGTTTCTGGAGGAAAGGAATTCTTCCCTAGGGGTTGTCAATCTACACATCCCAAGTTTGAGAGTTCCAGAATCTTAACCAGGAGTAGGGGACTGTAATGTTAATGGGATTTAAGCTCTTCCCTGCCCATTAATATGACTCATGTGGAGCCCATTAAGGGAAGCTTGCTTAAGGGAGGCTTGCTTGTAGGAAGGCTTTCACACCTTTTGCTAATTTTTAATTAAGCACTGAGTCATGAGGGTTGTGATGCCTTTTGGCTCTGAGAAGTTTATATGTACTCTGAGGGGAGGTTTTGCTTTGGAGGGCTGGCTTATGAGAAGGACCGTGTGATTCCCTGATCTAGACTGCGTAGCTGTGTATTCAGACCCCTGACTACTCAGATGTAATGGCAATGTATATAAAGTGTACAGAAATATTGTTTTGATTCAAGCAGAGCCATATCTGTTGGTCTTTATTTCTCTGCTTATATTTTCTGTTTGTATTTTCTCTGAAGTTCAGGGTGCTGACTTTTACTCTGACCTAGTGAATGTAATTAAAAAAGATTGTTGACCCCTTAAACATCTATCTCTAAGAACCTGTGCTAGCAGCCATCCTGGGTATGCCAGGAACCTATGGCCTCAAGACCACATGTGGCCCTCTAGGTCTTCAAGTGTGGCCCTTTGACTAAATCCAAACTTCATAGAACAAATCCCCTTAATAAAAACTTGTACTCAGTCAAAAGGCAACACACAAAGCAACACACAGAAGGCCACATGTGACCTCGAGACTAAAGGTTCTCCACCTCTGATCTTGATTGTGGCCAAGAGAAGGAGAATTCTGAAGTAACGCAAGCCTGTTGGAAAGAGAAGAATATTGGAAGTGAAAGAAAATTGGAAGTGAAGTAGAGGATTAGAGCTATGATATGATGGAGGAAAGGATAGGTATTTTGCAGTCTGTGGTTCTGAGTAATAGAAGTCATAGTTTCAATGAAAAGAAAAAGAAACCTGTGAAGGCCACAAAGACTGGTTGCTGTGCTAACTTTACAGGTTTGTTTCTTTCCTAATGGACTACCTAGTGGGTTGTCATACCAGAGGGAAGGGCTATGAATCATGAGCACTGTAGGACTCTGTGGAAAGTGGAGCTCCCTTGAGAGGAAGAATTGTGGTTACTACTACTGGAGTATTTAGTAGGAGGCAGCTAGGTGACACAATGGATGGAGCACTGAACCTAGAGACAGGAAGATGAATTCAGATTCATCTTAAGCCATTTAACCTCTACCTTCCTCAGTCTCCTCATTATAAAATGAGGACGATCATAATGCCTACCTCCCAGAGTTGTTGTGAGGATGAAATGATATTTGTAAAAGTATTTTGCCAGCTTTAAAGATTATCTATCATCTATTTATACTAGCTGTTGCTTTTTGCTTTTATTATTTATTACCCGCAATAAGCATTGTTACCTTGAGTATTCTTTGATCTGGAGAACCTTTAATTTACATCTGTGGAAACCTAAATGTGGACTCTATATTCAGAGATTTTCCCAGGTAAATAATATAACTTCTGACAGAAACTGGCTTAGAAGATCAAGGAATAGTTTACTTGTGTTAGATCTATGGAGAAGGGAAGAATTTTTGACCAAACAAGAGATAGAGAACATTATTAAATGCAAAATGGATAATTTTGATTACCATAAATTAAAGAAGTTATGCTCAAACAAAACAAATGTAACCAAGATTAGAAGGAAAGCAGCAAATGGGGAAAATTTTTACAGCTAGTGTTTCTAATAAAGGCCTCATTTCTCAAATATAGAGAGAACGTTGTCAAATTTATAAGAATATAAGTCATTCCCCAAATGATAAATAATGAAAGGATATGAACAGGCATTTTTTAGATAAAAATAGCTAAAAGTAATCAATAATCATCTGAAAATGCTCTAAATTTTGACCAGAGAAATGCAGATTAAAGCAACTCTGATGTATGACCTCACACCTGTGAGATTGTCTAATATGATGGAAAAAGAAAAGATAAATGTTGGAGGGGATGTGGGAAAATTGGGTTTCAAATGCATGGTTGGTGAAGTTGTGAAGTAATTCAGTTAGGAACTATGTCCAAAGAGCTATAAGCTGGGCATACCCTTTAATACAACAATATCACTACTAGGGTTTTATCCCCAAAAGATGAAAGAAAAGAAAAAAAGAATCTATTTGTACAAAAAAAAATTATAGCAGCTTTTTTTTTTCTGTGGTGGCAATTAATTGGAAATCAAGGAGATGCTCATCAATTAGGGAGTGGCTGAACAAGTTGTGGTACATGATTTTAATTGAATATTATTGGGCTATAAAAAATCATGAGCAGGGTGATTTTTAGAAAAACCTGGAAAGACTAACATGAACTGATGCAGATTGAGGTGAGCAGCACCAAAAGAACATTGTGGACAGTAAAGGCAATACTGTAAGATGAACACCTGTGAATGATTTAGCTATTTTCTGTGATATGATGATCACAGACTCAGGATAAAAAAAAAATTGTATCTGCCTTCAGAGAAAGAACTGATGGAGTCTGAATGGAAATTGAAGCACACTATTTTCCCTTTCTTTCTATTCCTTCTACAAAAGACCTTCCCAATCCCATTGAAAGGTATTGCCTTCCCTTTATTGATTATCTCCAATATATCCTGTCTTTATGTTGCTTGTACATAGCTCTTTCCATGTTGTCCTCCCATTAGACTGTGAGCAACTTGAGGACAGGGATTGTCTTTAGCCTTTCTTAATTGCTTCTTCACTTAGACGATGCTTGCTCATTGTAGCTAGCAAATGCTTGTTGATTGGTTGGATGAAAACACCTTGGAAATAGCAAAGGGTGACTTTAAACCAACCCATTCATCTTGGGGAATTGACATTTAATCTGGAGTTTTATCTTCTTACATTGTCAGTGGACCTACTGGACTCTCTAAGAGGTGAGAGGTATAAAAAATCAAGCTGAAAATAAAGGCTCAATTCCCAGTTGAATGAAAGCATTGTATCTCACTTCTTCATACTTCCATTAGCTTTGCTTTTGCAAATACCTCTATGATGTCCTTTAAGGGTAAAAATCGTTTTTTGGTTCAGTCTGTGTATTATTGTGCCTTGCCAGTATTAGATACATTAAAATGCTTGTGAAATTCAGTTGAATTAAATTCATAGTTCAAGTGCTGGAAGTGACTTCAGAAGTCATCTACACCAACCCCTCCTTCCTCATTTTACAGATGAGGAAACTGAACCTCAGAGAAGTGACTTGCTTGAGGGGACACAGTAATAAATGAGACTAGAATTTTTTTTCCTGGTGATTTGTTTTTAATTAGGCTAATTTGACGCTCCCATCAGGTTGCATGTGTTCAATCTGCAACAACTAAGTATTCCTTCTGGATTTCTTGGTTTCCATAGGTAGAACCTTTCTCTATTTCAGTTACTCCTACCAGTCTCTGAATTCCAAAAAAAGCCCCCCCCACCCCCCGCAAAAAAAAATCCAAAGAATGCAAGTATAAGCAGGGGTGGGCGGGGGAGGGGGGGAGGAATCCACTTAAGAAAACACCAAATGCCAATTTGAAGAGAGAAAATAGTGTGATAATTGCCCAAAAGAAGACAGGAGATCCCATGGTCTTCTTGTGGGTTTAATCTACCCCTCGGATATAGACCTTTCTGACTATAAATTCCTGTAAATCACCTTTCTGATAAAAGTTTGTGTAGCCACAGGGCTATTTCATTGTCATCCAGGGGCATCTCTTCTAAAAGAAGTTTTCTAAAGCACATATCTGCTTCGTATTTCTCCTTCCGAATAAGCCCTAGTAAAAGATGGATTCTGGCGTCTTCGAAAGTTTAGTGTGACATCATAAACTGCAGAGGCTTTTCCCCGGAGACACTGGACAACAGTGGTGAAGCCTTTGGTTCTCGGCAGCAGGTGGTATTTGAGCTTGGGGAGTCCCTTGGATTCGGCCGCCTCCACACTGATGCGGTGTTTTTTTGGGGTAAAGTGAGTCCCTTCGCAATAGAGGATAAAGCACAAACGTTCTGTCAGTCGGGTCAAGCCTTCAACGACGTTCTGCTTGTCCTCCTCCCATTTTCTTTTGCAGAATACGCTCTCCGGAAAGTGCGCCGCCCAACCTGTCACGGGGACGTATAACAGCTCCTTTTTTGCCAGGATCTTGGAGCTCCCCAACATCCCATAGCGTTCACATAAGGTCCAGAAAGAGAACAAGTCAATTTCAAAGGTGTGATTAAAGATGACAATGACGGGCTCTTTCCCTATTTTGTCCGCTGATCCCTGATCCGTGAATAGGGTACATTCCGAACCCGACCACCACTCCAGGTGCACCACTAACTGGCTACAGACGCAATATCCAAGGCGACAGTTAACCTTTCGGTAAAACTCCTTGTTGAGAGGCCAGAGGACGAGGGAGCACAGCTGGAGGAAGTTAATGAGCAGTCCGCTGAAAATAAAGACCAAGCCAAAGACGAAGAGGACGACAGCACTCATCTTGGGGAGTCTGAGTGCGCTCATGGCGATCACCTGGAACTCTGGGCTTTTGCACAGCGCGTCCCACACCAGGCTCAGCTGGGACAGCTCCCCCACCTAACCCCTCAAAGCGCCCAGGAGGCAGGTGCTCCAGGATCCTCTGCTCTCGCTCCTGTTCCAGCTACCCAGGAGCTCTCCACTCAGTCCCAGCTGCTGCGGCTGCAGCTGCTGCTTTCACCACGCGAGAGGTGCCTGGAGGGAGAAGGTTGCTGGGAGGGCGAGGCTGAGACTGCTTCTGTTGTTACTCCCGAGATTATTCTGTGGGTCGAGCGAGGCTCTCACACACAAATACTGCTGCTAAGTCCTGGAGGAGATCGACCATCCCTTGGCTCTTTAGAAGAGTCCAGCATACCTGGCAACGTCTCTGGTCCAACCTGACCGCTCCTCCCCTGTTCCCTTCCTCCGCCTTTCCCCTTCTTTCCTATCATCCCCCCTACTCCCACACCATTCCCTTCTCCCCGACCTGTCCTTTCTCTTTCTCCTAAACTGGCAGAGAGCTGAAATTTAAGCCCACGTCCAAGAACTCCAAATCCAAGTTCTAGGAAACCTTACTGTCTTCTACAAAGGGGACTGTGGGAAAGGGCAAAATTTCTGATTTTCGTGGTGGGACTCTTTGACTCTAGGGGAATGTGAAGCAATAGCGAATGATCAAAGGAAGGCGTCAGCATGGAACAATTGAAAGAGCACTCACTTTAGAGTCAGGGGACCTGGATTCAAATCCTGCCTCTGACTTGACTTTTTGAGTTGATCTCTTCCTTTCTCTGGGCGTTATTTCCCTCCTCTAAAATGAAGAGATTGGACTAGATGACCTCTCAGGTCTTCTGTACATCAAAAGTACTATGATACAAACGTGTTGGCTCCTGCGGGCCTGGGAATGGACAGAAGAAACTGGGCAACTGAGCCCTTCCCTTGATAGGGAGGTCCTGCCCTCTCTCCTCAGGAGAAGGAAGAGTGTACCAGATGCTAATGGGGGTAGAACCTGTGGAGTAAGAAAGGGGTGGGTGATGGAGGGTGTGCATGGGATTCCCTGTGTTATAGATGTTCTTGAGAACTGTTTTTTTTTTAAAGGGGTTTAAATGATTTGTTTTTAAAAAAAATTTTTATTTTCAGTTTTCAACATTCGCTTCCACAAGATTTTGAGTTCCAAATTTTCTCCCCATATCTCCCCTCTCAAGAGATGATGCATTTCAATTACCTCTTTCTCCAATCTGCCCTCCCCTCTATCACACTTTTCCCTTCTCCTATCCCCTTCCTTTCTATTCTCTTGTTGGGCGAGATAGATTTCTCTAACCCATTGCCTGTGTGTCTTATTTCCCAGTTGCATGTAAAAACAATTTTTAACATTTGTTTTTAAACTTTGAGTTCCAACTTCTTTCCCTCCCTCCCCACCCATTCCCATTGAGAAGACTTGCAATTCAGTATAGGCTATACATGTGTAGTTATGCAAAACACTTCCATAATGGTCATATTGTGAGACTAACTAAATTTTCCTCCATCCTATTCTGCCCCTCACTTATTATATTCTTTCTTTTGACACTATCCCTCCTCAGGGGGAGGAGCCAAGATGGCGGACTAGAAAGACTCATGTATGCTAGCTCCGAACCCACAGCCCATAAATTTCCTGTAAAAAGAAGTCCCCACAAATTCTGGAGCAGTGGAAGCCACGCAGCAATGCAGTGGAGGAGATTTCTGTTCCAGAGAGCCCTGAAAAACTGGCACCAATGGTCCATCATGCACCGGATAGCAGAGCCCTGCCCTGCCCTGGCTGCGCAGCCCCAGAGGAACAGATCCGAGCAGGCTTCAGGGACGGAATCTCTGGGGGCCTCGAAGGCCCCTCCACCCGCAGACGCTACAGGTCAGTGAGAGAGACTTCTGGGCTGGCCGAGAGGGGAGCGGGGTGTCTCCATAACTCAGGCCCCCTCAGGAGGCAACGGCAGAGGCAGCAGCAGCCCAGGACTCCCCAAGCAGGCAGGACCTCAGATCCTTTACTGAAGGTCTCCTCATAAACCCCCTAAAGGAACTGAGCCTGGGAGGTGGCCCTGCCCCCACCTGAGCACCAGAACTTAAGCTCACATTGAATAGCAGTCATGCCCACTGAAAGCCCTGAGGCTGGGGAGCAGCATTTGAATCTCAGACCCCAAGCACAAGCTGGGCAGATCTAGGCGGGGGTGGAGAGGAATCTCAGAAGTCAAGTAACTGGCTGGGGAAAATGCCCAGAAAAGGGAAGAAAATGAGACCATAGAAGGCTACTTTATTGGTGAACAGATGTTTCCTCCTTTCATTTCTGATGAGGAGGAACAATGCTTACCATCAGGGAAAGACATAGCAGTCAAGGCCTCTGTATGCCAAACATCCGAAATAGATATCCAATGGGCTCAGGCCATGGAAGAGCTCAAAAAAGGATTTTGAAAATCCAGTTAGACAAGTGGAGGAAAAACTGGGAAGAGAAATGAGAGAGATGCAAGAAAAGCATGAAAAACGGGTCAATACCTTGCTAAAGGAGACCCAAAAACATGCTGAAGAAAATGACACTATCCCTCCTCAAAAGTGTTTACTTCTAATTACCCTATCCCATTTGCCCTCCCTACTATCATCTTTCACACCCCTCTACTTATTCCCTTCTCCCCTACTAAATTGAGTGTGCATGTTATTCCCTCCTTGAGCCAAATACAATGAGAGTAAGGTTTACTTTCCCTCTCAGTCCCTCCTCTTCCCCTTCACTGAAAAAGCATTTCTTGCCACTTTCATGTGAGAGTTAATTTACCCCATTCTATTTCTCCCTTCCTCCTTCCCCCAATACATTTCTCTCTCACCCCTTAATTTTACTTTTTAGATATCATCCCTTCATATTCAGCTCACCCTGCACCCTCTGTCCATATGTATATCATCTCTCCAACTACCCTAATACTGAGAAAAGTCTCAAGAGTTATAAATATTATCTCTCCATGTAAGAATGTAAACAGTTCAACTTTAGTAAGTCCCTTATGATTTCTCTTTCCTGATTACCTTTTCATGCTTCTCTTAATTCTTGTTTGAAATTCAAATTTTCTATTCAGCTCTGATCTTTTCATCAAGAATACTTGAAAGCCCTCTATTTCATTGAATGACCACGTTTTCCCCTGAAATATTATACTCAGTTTTGCTGGGTAGGTGATTCTTGGTTTTAATCCTAGCTCCTTTGATCTCTAGAATATCATATTCCAAGCCCTCTGATTCCTTAATGCAGAAGTTGCTAGATCTTGTGTTATCCTGATTATGTTTCTACAATACTCAAATTGTTTCTGGTTGCTTGCAATATTTTCTCCTTGATATGAGAGCTTTGGAACTTGGCTACAATATTCCCAGGAGTTTTCCTTTTGGGATCTCTTTCAAGAAGTGATCGATGGATTCTTTAAATATCTGTTTTGCACTCTGATTCTAGAATATATCAGGGCAGTTTTCCTTGATAATTTCTTGAAAGATAGTATCTAGGCTCTTTTTTTTATTATGGCTGTGAGGTAGTCCAATAATTTTTAAATTGTCTCTTCTGATTTATTTTGCAGGTCAGTTGTTTTTCCAATGAGATATTTCACACTGTCTGCTATTTTTTTCATTCCTTTGGTTTTGTTTTATAATTTATTTGCTTTTTCAGAAGTCTGAGTTTGGTAGAATGGTCAATCTTTCTACATTCCACCAGGTAGACTGAATATAAATTCATAGCTTGGACTGTGAAAGTAAAAACGGTTCCTTAAACTCAACTCTACTTTCAATACCTGGTGTTCACCTAACTCTATTATCTAGTTTTATAAATTGTATTAAGTGATAAAATTGATATGAATTTATATCATTTTAGTAGCAATAGAGAAGTCTAAATTTTAAAAATTCTTTCCTACTTGTAATATCATGTCTCTGGATAACCAATTTCATCCATGTAATTGCAACAATTAACATCGGAAAATTTTCAATTATTTGGGCACCAGTGTCTAGACATTACTAATATTTAAATTTTATATTCAGAACTTTTGTTCTTGCTTTTGCCTGCCA